>OX336391.1:645521005-646115005 GCA_946902985.2 Meconema thalassinum | reverse complement strand
AACAAGCTGGGAATAGGACTATAGGCAAGTTGACAGAAATCTTCCATGACATTTGGGAGACTGAAACATTGCCTAGTGACTGGACCTCTGCTTTGATTCATCCCCTACATAAAAAAGGAGACTTGACCGACATCAACAACTATCGAGGAATTTCGTTAGTACCTGTGACATACAAAATCTTTTCTAAGGCCTTATTAAACAGAGCTAAACCCCAGCTAGACTCTCGGCTAGGAGAATACTAGGCAGGATTTAGAAAAGGACGCTCTTGTACGGAACAGATACTCAACTTGAAATCAGTGCTACGGCAAGCAAAAGTGGCTAGTAAGAAATATGTCATCATTTTTGTTGATTTTAAGAAGGCATATGATTCGGTTGACAGAGCTACTCTCATGAAGATCCTGCAAGAACTAGGACTGGGCGAGAAGAAACATAACCTTATCCAATATACCTTAAATAACACCAGGTCACGAGTGAAGTTCCGAGGAGCCCTCTCTCTGAAACTTTTGAAATTAAGTCAGGAGTAAGACAGGGAGATGGTCTCTCACCTCTCCTCTTTAACTGTGCCCTGGAAAAGGTGATACGGGAGTGGCGAAAGGAGCTAACTAGTCAGGGGGTACCAGGTGGTATCACTTTGGGACACAAGTGCAATGGGCTCAGTGTTGATTGCCTGGCATTTTCCGACGACCTGACACTTCTATCTCATTCAATTGAAACGTCTGTGAAACAACTTAATGTTCTCACGCAACAAGCAGCTAAGGTAGGACTATATGTGTCACTTGAAAAAAGACAGTACATCACAAACATCAGTGAATCTCCTTGTCCACTGCATTTGGACCAGGGAGAGATCAAGAAAACTGACAGATATAAGTACCTAGGAAAATGGCTGGAACCGAAACTCTCGGAAGTAAGGACATTATCAACTCGAGTTAACAAGTTAGAAATGGCTTATCAACTAACCAAGAACACTCGTATAATAAGAAGTGCCTCTCCCGAAAGACAAAAATGAGACACTACCAGACAGTTATACGTCCTGAAGCCTTATATGCATCAGAATGTCTAGTATTCAACCGGAAGGGACTCACGGACAAACTCGAAGTACAGGAGAGAAAGATAATGAGGAAGATATTGGGGCCTGTTAAGGAAGGTAATGAATACAGAAGGCGACCTAATCAAGAGCTCTACACGTACTGTGCTAGAATCACGGATGTTGTTAGGAAACGACGTCTAGCATTTTATGGACACCTACAGGATGCACCCTACCAGGTTGACCAACCAGCTCCTCGGTTACTGGCAAAAGCGGAAGACCAAGTCACCATGGTTGTGGAAAGTGAGCAAAAATCTTCAAGAACTTGGAGGGACGGAAAGAGACTTAAAAGACCGGACATCTCTCAGGACGAAGCTTCAGCAATTGAGGTTCCAGGACAAACCGCCAAGAAAGAAAACAGGTGCCCTCTGGACCCAGGAGAGGAGGGAACAACACAGCCAGAGGATGCGTAACTACTGGGCAAACATCAAAGCCCACTCCAAATGTAACAGTTGAATGTCGTGGTCCTTAAATGGCCTATACGAAACAAGAAGAAGAATAATAATGCAAAAATAAGACACTACAAAGCATTAGTTCTTCCTGAAGCACTTTATGCCGCAGAAACAACACTAAGTTATGGTCACTCAAAAATTAAAGATATAGAAAAACAAGAACGTAAAATCCTCCGAAATATCTTCGGACCAGTGAATAAAGAGGGAGTATGGATTAATAGACCTATATCAGAAATTTATAAATCTGTGGAAACTATCACCAACACTTTCAGAAAGAGACGAACAAATTTGTTTGGTCACATATACTGGATGGACCAGCACAGAATTACAAAAATAAAAAGTGTTCAACATCCCCCTGAACAGTAAAATCAAATCGAAATGGATGCAGGACACTGAAGAAGCCCTCAAGGAGCTAAACATAACGATATGAATGATCGGGTTGGATTTAGAAAAAACATAATGAAACATAAATTTGATAAAGAACTTCTACCAATGATGCCAGGAAAAATGTGGACGGACGAACAGAAGAAAGAACATAGTGCACGAATGAAGAGGATTTGGGCAGAACGTCGCTGCAAGACTGAGTTGTCATGAAATTTGTTCAAGTTCGCACGCTATCTTAAAAAAGAATGTACGATAGTAATAATAATAGCATAATACATGTCACAGTTATGGCTGAGATTGTCACCTTTCTACCACATTAAAGAAACCCTAAGCCCTCAGCTCCCAGATTTTAAGAAATGTGTGATTTCCCTGAACTCAAGAGACAATTTAAGAATTTCTATGCAAGTCACACCTTCTTACTCCGTCAAATTTTGGAGGCATTTATTTATTGATTTACTACAACCCACCCCGGCTTCGCCCGGAAACAGTAGCATCCTTTTTATAATTTATGGAGGAATCATAATTCGTAGCAGAATTCTCTTTATCGGACCACAAACCATGAACATTTCATCCCAGTGCCAAAGGAACTTCGGGGATGACTCCCTTTGTCTTTGTGAATTCTATATGTATCATTGTTACGTGATAAGCGTTTTTTTTTATTTCAATGACAACGACCTATATCTGCTTTCCGTCTCAGCATGATGGGTAAAAATCACTGACTGGGCTATTTAATTATGTTATAATGAAGATAGCATGTGCAACGAATGTTTGTCAGACGTAATTTAAGAATAGCGAGGTGCCTGGTGCACAAATCCCCCTTCCGTCCAATCTAAACTTGTCTGTATTCTGCGGAACGAAAGGTTCTCAGGCGAAGTAAAGAAAAGCTGAGTTGCGCTTCCAGGAAAACTCCAAACTCCAAACACGTCTCGACAGTGTCTGGGGTGATAGGCTTACTCGCCAGCTAGCCAGCTCGTAAACTGTCTCAAAGCTAGTTATTGAATGGAGATTGTTGGAAGAAATGAAAACGTAAACACACTTATAGTGGGCGATGTATTGAAGATAGAGATATGCTGTCGCGGACTCTTTTGTGGGACTTTTCATGCTGAACAATTCTTACACTCATATTATATAGATAATTATAACGGTTTGCCCAGCGTAAGCTTAAAAAGCGCTTGGACGCCAAGTTTTGTTTCGACTTTTTAACTGGAATCGTTACTGCTTGGCTTCCTTTAGTCATAATTAACTTATTTTCTACAGAAACCTTCCTCGAGGAATCCTTTACAGAATGGTGATAACCGCATCAAAATCCATCCTGTGGTTCTCGAGATTACTCGGAACATCCAAGAATCGGGGACTTTGTTTCATACTAAGTAGAGATTAATTTTTCTTTCCTCTCCTTAAATTCATTTTCAGTTCTTTTGTTTTAATTTTTTAAAATTTATTTTATAGTATTACTATTTTATTCTTCTTGTTTTTTTGTTTACCTGTCCAGAATGAATGATAAACCTTAGCGTTTGAAATACTGTATACAGGTAATAATAATAATAATAATAATAATAATAATAATAATAATAATAATAATAATAATAATAATAATAATAATAATAATAATAATAATAATAATATTTATGACTACAATACTGACTGGAAATTGAAATATTGCTTCGTACTTACACAGACTTAAAATTATACCTAATCCCGAGTATTCCTGTAAAAGCAGCCCTCAGACTATAGATCATATAATTTTCGTGTGCAGTGAAGTGAAAAATATTGGGCAATTCTTGATTAAGAGTGTTAATAGAGACGATAACTGGCCGATGCAGAAATCTGTGATATTAAAAAAGTATTTAAAGGAATTTTCTAAATGTGTTAATACTCTGGATTTTCAAGCTCTAAGGAAAAACGAAGACTAATATTGTTTGATATTGTTAAGATTAACAGTCATCTAGAAATTTCATTATTAAAGTGTAATTTATTTTGTTCATTTGTAAAAATGTATTGTAAGTGCATGTAGTACTACTTATGTGGTGGAGCATGCAGAGGGTTTGAACAGTAAATAAAAAAATAAATAAAATATATTAATATTGACCAATTCCTTTGCTTGGTCATACAATGAAGATCTACGAGAGTGTCCTAGAAGCATGCCTTCACGGCATAGTTCACATTGCCTCAAATCAGTGTTGTTTCGTGAAAGGAACAGGAACAATCGACGCTTTCCATACCACGCGTGTTTTTATAGATCGACTCAATGAGAAAAAGTACTTCACTTCGTTTTCTAGGATCTCTGAAAGGCCTTTGACTGGGTGCCTCTTGACCTTATTTGCACGCACTCGGGCTGAATAGTGTACGAAGAGTATTATATTCGATGGATCAATATCGGAATGCCATCAACTATGTCTGATGTGCTGCAGGAATGTCTGCAATATTTCGCATCCAAGTTGGTGTTCATCAGTGATGTACCTTTTCTGTTCGTCTGTGTACACACCATCAGCACAGAAGTCCAGAAGACCCTTGGACTCTGCTCTATGCTGACGACGTTATGGTCACCTGTGAATCCCGTCAAGATTTGCAACTAGTCCAGCGTTGATAATATCCCGTGGACAGATACGGCCTGCGACTTAAAGTCAGGAGGACTGAGTACCTAAGGTGTCGGATACGAAGTGATATTTCAATCAATTCGACGGCGTTGAGCTTCTTAAAAAACATCTCATTAAATATCTGGGAACACTTATCTAATTTCACTTATTTCGTATGGCATGAAGATGCAATATACAATTATTTACATATACAGTCAGCAATTCTTCTAGGTTTGTCCGTGTCTTGTGTGGAGTTTCGCCTAGGACACCAAGCTGGCTCATCGGCGGACTCTTGGAGTCCCCGCCCGGACCCCCACAGGAGTAACGAACTGCGAGCTACCTCCCTTTATATAGAGTGCAACTGTACTACTTTGCTGCGAGAACTAAAAGCTCAAGCAGCCTTAACCTCCCTTTGAAGGCTTCCAAAAGGATGGTATATTGGTTTTCACGGCCGGTGAATTAAAACTCAGCAATTCTTCTAGGTTTGTGCTGATGAGCCAGCTTGGTGTCCTAGGCGAAACCCCACACAAGATACGGCACAAACCTAGAAGAATTGCTGAGTTTTAATTCACCGGCCGTGAAAGCCAATATACCATCTTTTACACACACAGTATTTACAAGTAAATGTATACATATTGAGACCTTGATCTGTAAGTATCTTCAGTGTTGCTAGAGCTGGATGTCTAATTGCTCTAACCATTCTACAGCTTCATCACTAGCTTGATGAATCTCCTTCATTGGACCATTGAACCTTCGGAGTGGGCAATCCTTAGCGATGTGACTGATGGTCAGAGGCACATCTGCACAGTTGCAGAAAGGATTCTTGCCAATTTTTCATTCGTGCTTTCAGAACTGACATCTTCCGTGTTGAGTCCTTATACGATTCAGCGACGTCCAGATTTTGCTGGGAAGGTCGAAACTGGATTTTAGATAAGACCTAATCTGTCTGGGTTTGAAGTCAGCCACTCGTTGCGCCAAGCTTCGTTCACTTGAAACTGATTTTGGACCAACTTCCTTCCTTGTACTTATCAAATCAAATGGTGACACGCTCCCAGATCCACGAAGCAGAATCAACGGTGCTTGGATGAAGTGGCGCCAAGGCACAGGTGTCGTTTCGATTCGAGGGTACCAATTTCTCAGAAATCAAACATCTGTAGAACCATCATTAGATGAGTGACACTACACGGAATGGAATATTGGGCAGTCACAAAATGGCACGAACAACAGATGTATGTCATGGAAATTAAAATGCTTCGCTGTCTAATGGGACTCACTAGAATGGATCACATCAGGAATGAGGATGTTCGGACGGCATTTGGTGTGGCCCCAACACCTGAGGAAGTACGAGTGGTTTGCGATGGTATAGTCACGTGCTGCGAAGAAACAATTCTTAATTTGTGAACAGAGCATTAAACTTGAGTCCCGCTGACTCGACGATCTACAGGAGGACATGCATGTCAAGTATCACCTGTAGGTGAACAAGTGTATATGGAAGTGCAGAACAGCAGACCTCTTATTAAAGACATAAAGAAGCAAGAGAGGAAAATCTTGAGGAAAATCTTTGGTCCAGTCTGCGTAGAGGGAATCTGGAAGAAACAAAAGTCTCAGGAGCTATATCATCACTCTGAAAAGATCACCGACACATCCAGGAAAAGGTGATTAGTGTTCTATGGCCACATTCTTCGCATGACTGACGACAGACTGACGAAGAGGATTCTCAACTTTGCTCACTTACTGAAAGTCAAGAACAACTGGCTTAAAGAAATAGAGGAAGACCTTCAGGAAATCAGGAAATCATACATGACAGATCCAAATTCAGAACAGTTGTCAACAACTATCGTTTTGCGGAGAAAATCAGTACCAGTACCAGGAAACCATGCACTGATGAACGGAAGAAACTCTTCAGTGCTCAGATGAAGAGATTTTGGAATAAGAGAAGATCAACATCATTTGCTGAATGAGTTCTCTCGCGCTCCTTAGATGGGCATAACGATGTGAATAATAATAATAATATTTTTTTTACGAGGGACTGTGGAAAATCTTCAAAATACACTTGTGGAGGGTCCGCACTCCACAGTAGTGTGGGATTCTTACCCACTAAAAACCACATCCCTTTTCCCACGATGCGTTCATCACCCCGGAACCGCTCTCGCATTACTTCAGGGTGATGTCATGCTTACTTAGCCTTTCCGACTTCTTTCTTCATTTCTTCGTAAGGACGTTCGTACCCTTCTAGATCCCGCTTTTTCTGGCGAAGGACATCCTCCACATACACTGCTACCTGACCCCATGATTGCTGGCTCCGTAACATCACAGAAATAATATTATCTGGTGTCAGTTCTCCCAATTCAGTTTCCACATATTCTCTCTTTATCACCCAATGTCTACCCCTTATTATTCCCCGTTTCTAGGACATCGGGGATGAAGAGGGATGCATTTCTATCAAGCTGATGGCTTTTATATCTGGATGCTTAATCTTTCTCCAACCTCATGAGAGTAAGTAATTAATTAATATGGATGAATGAAACTCGGCAAGGATTTGGAAGAAAGTTGCCGTGGATTAGGTTATTCTAAGGTCGCAGAAAAAACCGTAATATTAAGGGAGGTCATCCCGATTTTTCACCCCTTGATACAACCATAACCACCACATTCTCAATTATGATTTTAAGTTAGCCTATTAGAGCGCTGATATCCATCAGTATTGGCTGTATAAATTATGGCATGATTTTGAAAAATTAGCGGAATGTTACACTCTTTGCCACCGTTAGTGGTATATACGTAATATGGGAAATTAAAACTTCACAGTTCTAGGCTAGGAACTTAATTTTGAAAACATTGTTACATCAATTTAGTGAACTACATACGACACAGGAAGTGGTTTAAGTGTTGGTGTGTAGAACTTACCAGTCAAATCGGAAATAGATATTTTGTTTTTGAAATAAAAATATTTGCTTCCCACTAATTGAAGATAAAAATCAAAGAATTGATTAAAGCAATCAAATTTAATTTCATTTACATCTGTATAATAAGTTTCATTTTAAAAACAAGCATCTTTAGCATGTTGTTTCAAAATATCATTTAAGGCGTAAGTTCTTTTTAAAATGTTGAAATTTGATAGAGCTTTGCAAAACACGAATTTTACCCCCCTTTTTCGGGTTTTCTAGCTTTTCAAATTTTGTCGCAATTGTCAAAATAGCTTAACTTAACGTTTTTGCTAAACTGGACACCTATAGTCTGTCATTAAATAATGTTCTCAATATTTAAAAATCATAAAATTACACAGTATGTCTATTAATTAACATTACCCATATTTCTACTTCTCTATTTCACAAAAGCCTTATTTTAATACGTTTTTTAGCAAAATCACTTAGCTATAAGTACGTAGACCTTATTATCTTCCACAAGGCTTTGCCTTCTGTGGTAATTCATATGTAGCCTACTCGTATTCTTCCCTTACTCTGCTGAATTTGAAATTCATCGCATAGATTTTAGAATGTACATTTTTAGATTAAAACTTGTACTTAGATATCAATAAGAAATAGACTTAACTTAATGTATGACGAAAATCTATAAATTTATTTAATATGACATACGGTGATCAAGAAAACAAGTAAAATTTTACACTGATGTAATGTCAAGGACAATATCTATAAGGCATACGCTATGAGCTTAAATAATGCATTTATGTATTGATTTTCATTTATTGCCAAAAGTAATATTACTAATTCCAATAATAAAACAATAATAATAATACGTTCACAAAGAAAACCTCTATCTTCTCATGTTTGTTGCAAATGGATTTATCGACTTTTGAAACTTAGTGACTCAACTGGAATTGACCATTCAATTACATTGACTGGTGGCATAAAACTATTCCGCGGGATATATGAATGAATTTATCAGGCGATTCTTAATGTGTGTATCATTAATAACTCGAGGTACTTTATTTTATTTCACGGCGAGTTAAAATCACGTAGTTCCGCTACATTCAACCAGTCCCGCAAAACTCTTGTCAGTTCATTACGTCGATTGCACGATAATCAATATTTTAACACGAAAAATTAACACGCTTTCGCATCCGCACACTTTCATATTGTAATTAGTAAAGCTGTAACGTTTTATGAGCTCGGTGAATTATGTGATGCACTTTCATTAAATAATCTTCCCATGTGTACAGTCCAGTTCATAAATTCACTCGCACAATTAGTGTAAGCTCTGTGTGCGGATTTGAAGTCCCCTCCCCGCACTATGCATGAATATTTATATTGATTTTGTTCCGTGACTGATGATACTAAAGCAGATAAATCCTGTACACACACTGTACGTTATAATATTATGTGCCAAAATACTGGAGCAGAATATATGGTAAATGCTTCACGAACTTCAACGGGTTTTGTCGCACTATGGCTTAACAAGTCTGTTATAGACAACAAATATCACTCAAAAACAACACCAAATGTATTGCGATACAGTTTCTTAATCACCTAGAACATAGTATTTAACATGGTTAAAATAATTCAGCCTTGAAAAAACTCTACTTAATTTGATTTGATTAGGTTTGATTTGATTTAATCCTATCCAATTCTATTGTATCCTATCTTATCCTATCCTATCCTATTATACTATCCGGCTGGATGCGTGGCTCAGCGGTAACATTGTCGCCTGCTGTTCCCAACGTTGCAGGATTGAATCCTTGCGCAGCCATTTGGCATTTGAGGGTGCGCACATGTAAGGGAGCCGTGTCAGTAGATTTACTGGCAAGTTAAATATCCCCTTCTGGGCAAAATTCTGGCACCCCGGCGTCTCTAAAAGCCGAAGTAATTAAAAGAGACGTAAAACAAATAACAAATAACATTATATATTCCATCTTACTCTATCATATCCTATCATACCATATTTTATCGTATCCTATCCTATTGTTCATATTTTATTCTACTCTATTCTATCCTATGCTATTCTGTTCTATTCTGTCCTTTCCTATCCTATCCTATCAAATCCTATTCTATTCTGTTCTATTTGATTCGTTTTTTTTTCCAGAATTCTCGTCAAGCTTTGTGGTTCGGATGACGATACAGTAACTTAAAATAGAGAGAGAGATGTTGTTCAATCTGAGGGGTTTGGATATCGAGGTTATTTAGCCCCGTATGCATGGGTGTGTGTGTAATTTGTATGATAACCAGTGTTATTGTGATGTCTGTAGTACTGTGCGTATAATTCAGGTGTGGATTGGGAAGGAGACAGTAGGAGGAGGCTGTGGCCTTAGGTTAGGGACCACCTCGGCATTTTCCTGGAGTAGAAGTGGTAACCCAGGGAAAAGCACTTCCAGGATGGCTTATGTGTGTATCGAACCCAACTCTTCTCTGATTTGTCTCATGCGGCTGAGTGTAACCCGTTCTAGCTCTCAGGCCAGAATTAGATTTCTTGACTTCCGCGGTTCCTTAATTTATCATTTTTACCATCAACCCCTTGATATTGCAGTTTAAGCTGAATCACCCCTATTTATCTGTATCCACCGGACCCACTCCCAGTCATACTGGTATAACAATAATAATAATAATAATAATAATAATAATAATAATAATAATAATAATAATAATCAGGTGCAGGTTTTGTTATTTGCCGCCCAGAGGGCAGCTTGCATGTCGAATTGTCTTGTTCCTTGGAGTGCTATGAAAGTCAAGGAGGTTAGATATCTAAACTCTTTGACACTATAGCGTTTTCTAGTAGAGAAAGGAGGAACTTTTGTGTTGCCGGAAAAACCCGAGATTAATTTTGCCACTATGAACACGGCCTACTGAATTCATAATTATGGGTTCTTTAACAGACCAACAACGTATGACAAGCTGTGTCGTGATTTTTGTCGCCTTTCAATAATCACATACCATGGCCAGGAGCGAACCTGCAAGCTTGGGGTTGGTAGGCAGACACGAAAACCTCTCACCTACCGTGGCAAGCAGTCATACTGTTTAAATTTGTGTTAATCGATTGAAGAGTTACAAATCACAGTGTGTTCAGGAAACACGGAAAACATGGCTTCAAAACATGACATTATAATTTGAGTGTGCATAAAGTGTCCCTGAAGTAGCGCCTGTCGGCAGGGATGTAGCCTATCTTGTTCTGCATGCTGCTTCCGTGCTATCGACTGCACAGCCCCTCACTTCCTCCGTAAATCAGTCCTGCTCCACTCAGGTTACTTTAATTAAAGCGCACGTTTCCTTCTCCGTTGAAGCACGAGTTATTAGGCAGTGTTACAGCTTCTTCCAGCAATGGTTATTACAACATGAGATGAGTAATTCAAACAGATGAAGACAGTGCAATAGCTTTAATGCTTTACACTGTCTTCAATAACCTTAGATGATGATGATGATGATAATTGTTGTTTTAAGGGGCCTAACATCTAGGTTATCGGCCCCTAAAGGTTTGGGTGATAGTGAAAGATGAGATGAGAATGAAAACTTTAACTAATACTAACTACAGACTTACAAACTAGAAGAAGAAATGGTAAACAAATAAAGGATAAGGCAAATAAAGGACAGGATGAAAAGAAATGCTCTCAACCCTCGAAGAATGAGGATTGAGGAACCTGGAAAGTAGGAGAGCCCTGAAAGGCAAATAGGAAAGGGAAAGAGGAGAGGGCCAGTCCCAAAGTCAGAGGAAAAAGGGGACAAAACGGACCAAGCTCAGGAATCGCTCGGGGGTCGCCAACTCCCAAACTTACCAGCCGTAAGCTCTTGAGGGTGCAGCAATATCCAGGGTGCACAAGAAGTGGTGGGGCTACACACACCCTGCCTCCTTGAGGGCCTTGTGTAGAAGGCAGGGGATGCAATGAAAAGAAAGAGAAGCCTGACTCTTCGAAGAATGAGGGTATAAGGAAAGATGATACAAGAGCCAATTAATTAAGATGGGAAAGAGAAAGAACTCCCTAGGCTTCGGATACCCTTTTACCGTCAGGGTCGGAAGAGAACAAGAGTTGACCAAGAGAGGTCGACAGGAAAGAGAGAGACGGAGAGGAGCCCATCACAAATAAGTGGAAGCATTGCCGGACTCAGCTGAGGTCCCGTGGTCGTCAACCCACGTCCCACTAGATGTGAGCCCTTGGGTGGAATAACCTTTAATCCAGAAAATGACAGTAATGAAGAACTCCAAACAGGACAAAACGTTTAGAAGCAAAGGTTTCTAAGTTTTCTAAATAATATTTTACACTCTCACGTGTTTCGTCGCATTTAAGAAATAATACAAATGAAGGCTTTAATAATAATAATTAGTGTGACGCACAGAGAGCCTCCGTGGCTTAGGCGGCAGCACGACGGCCTCTCACCGCTGAGTCCGTGGTTCAAATCCCGGTCACTCCATGTGAGACCTGTGCTGGACAGAACGGAGGCAGACAGGTTTTTCTCCGGGTACTCCGGTTTTCCCTGTCAAAATTTCATTCCAGCAACACTCTCCACTATCATTTCATTTCATCTATCATTCATTTAATCATTGCCCCAGAGGAGTGCGTCAGGCCTCGGCAGCCAACACAGTTCATATCCTCGCCGCTAGATAGGGGCTTCATTCATTCCATTCCTGACCCGGTCGGAGACTGGAAGCAGGCTGTGGATTTTCAGTGTGAAGCACAGATAGTACAAGCTAGAGAATTAAAATGTTTGACTCCAGCCAGACTCGGAACCCACCACAGGCTTTGTACGACTATTCTCTTCCCTTATAGATATAAAGAACACTTTAATTCTCACTTACCAACAAAACATCTAAGACGTTGGTCTGTGCATCATACTGTGATTGTAGCACCTATAGATTCCAAGAGTTAGAGATTCGCTCATGGGTTTGAGTCCCGTTAAAGACAGGCATCTTGATTCTCTAACTTATATGCTCTAGTTGTACATTACATGAACTTAGAGCCAAAAGCAATAACGTGTTCGTTTTTTAATTCCTCATTGTATTCCGTATATTTGTTTATGGTTATATTTATGAATTTTATTTAATATTTTGTTTCATACATATTAGACTTATTTATACTGTATTTAGGCGTCCATCTCTAAATTTTGAATCAATCATAATTAGTATCAATTTACTGATATTTTGTATTCCATAGGTACATTTTTATGATTAGATCTTTCAGTTTTATTTAACTTTCAGTTTTATTTACACACATTTTTTATGTTTAGGCGTCTACTCTAAATTTTATAATCAACATTTGTATCAATTTATCTGTATTTAGTGAGGCAGATGACCTTGATGTTCCACCACTTTAAACAACAATGACTTAACTAACCTATCATTGATGTAGTGAAATTCCATTTCTTGAGGCGGCTTCGGTGGCGTAGTTGGTAGCGTGCTGAGCTTCTATGCCGAAGTTTGCGGGTTCAAACCCGGCCGAAATCATCGGATTTTTTAAGAGCGTTAAAAGTCCCTCAGTATGCCTTCCTTCGGAGGGCAAGTAAAGCCGGTGGGCCCATCTCATAGATTTATGGTATGTAAAACAACCTTCCACTAACAAAACTTGTGTGAAGCAAAATTTGTAGGTTTGGTTTGATTACTGCAGCTTAAGTTCCAACGTTCTTCACCAGGCATTGGTTGCGATGGCATCTAGTAGTAGCCAAGTTCAGAGCTAGGTGTCGTGGACGGTAGCATTTGGTAGCAGAAGTAGGAACTATTTGAAATGTATCGTCTGCAGTCCTTACTTGAATTACAAAAAGATCTACACACTAATACAGTTATCACAATTAACAACGGTTATCAGACAGATTCTTCACACACCCAAAGTACACGGGGCTACATGACCGCGTTGTCGCAGCCCCTAAACTAAGGAAACAACCATCCATTTCTCGAAATCTAAAGAAAATAACTCTTAATGTTCATTTATGTTTACCAAAATAGGGCCCGAGTGACCGCCTGCATGCTTGTTGTATGTATGTATATATGTGTGCATGTATATGTCTATACAAAATCATATGCAGGTATGTAGGTTATATGTACGTATGTGTATGTATGTATGCATGATGTATGTGTGCTTGCTCATGCATCAATTGAATATGGTTGAATGTTATTTCATTTACTAGTACATTATGCAACGAGCCTATGAAAATCCACAGCCTGCTTCCAATCTCAGACCGCGTCAGGAATGGAATGAATGAAGCCCCCGTCTAGCGGCGAGGATATGAACTGTGCCGGCTGCCGAGGCCTGACGCACTCCTCTGGGGCAATGCTTAAATGAATGACAGATGAAATGAAATGAAAGTGGAGAGTGTTGCTGGAATGAAATTTTTGACAGGGAAAACCGGAGTACCCGGAGAAAAACCTGTCAGCCTCAGTTTTGTCCAGCACAGACCTCACATGGAGTGACCGGGATTTGAACCACGGACCCAGCGGTGAGAGGCCGGCGTGCTGCCGCCTAAGCCACGCAGGCTTACTGCAACGAGCCTATAATGGTAATAATTAAGTCACGAGTATGTTTATAAAACAAGCGTAGCGAGTTTTATAATTTCCATACGAGTGTCTTAATTACCATTATAGGCGAGTTGCATACGACTGTTTATGTTCGACGATAATTATAACTATTTTATGTTGGATCATAAATATTCATAATTATCTGTCGAGATTTCACCAGTTATATGTACTGAACAGAGCGCATGGGACGCAGAGAATACCTTGTATTTGACCATGGCCTCCTGGAATACCTCACTATGGCACTCGCAACGTAGTGAAATTTAAAATAAGGGGCTATGGAAGTGAGCGCAGGTGCGATGCTATCCTCACCTAATTAGTCACACAACTGTTTCTTGAGCTCTGATTGGTGGGAGAAACTCTATCATAATGAAAACGTGTACTATAATGAGCCTCATTATAGTACAGTTTCCTTATATATAATATTTACATTTCACCAGGTTCGAACATAAATTGTTATTTAGGAAACCAAATATCTGGACTTGGAAAGGAAAGAGAGGGGGGGGGGGGGGGGCGGGGTACAAAAAGATCAGAACATGCTCTAATATTGGACTCGTCAACTAACTTTGTATTTTACATTTTGTAGCATTTTACATGTTGTGGCATTTCTTTTCTCTAAACAACAGCTTAACCATTTATAACATAGTATACTAGCATTAACCGTCGCGGCTTCGCCCGCGAATATTCTAGTTGTTAAGAGTACACTTAGCAAAATCTCAATCATGAATGCTATGACTGATTTATCCTTGGTATGAATAATCAGACTTTATCAATTCAGCTATTGGCGCAGTGGTTAGCGGTTTTTCATTCCTTCATACGTATATCAGAGCGAAGTTAGTTTATCAATTCAGCTATTGGCGCAGTGGTTAGCGGTTTTTCATTCCTTCATACGTATATCAGGCGAAGTTAGTTTTCTGGGAATATCACAGACACTGTTAATTTAAGGGCCTTTAAATGTGGTTTTCGGAGACCCTTTATAGTCGGGTGAAAAAGACCTTTCGTACCATACTCACACGTGAAAATTGCGTGACAAAATTCTAGAGTGTCCCTTGACCCCCTTAAGCGCATTATACTGTATGTATTGATGAATTGTACAGCTTAATTTGGTTCAGTGATAACCTTATAACCGTCTGGAAACTTTCACAGTAATGTAATAATTGGAAAAGGAAGGAAGGAAGATTGTAGTTTTACGTGACCGTGAATCTTGTGATTATGAGCCACGGGACCTCCTTTTTACGTGGAATCCGAACCACAGGACACGGCATTTCACTTCGAAAATCTCTCATGCATTGACCGGGAATCGAACCCGGACCGCCTTGTTGAGAGGCATACAGCTAGACCGCTGAGCCACCACGCCCCTTTAATAATTGGAATTGCATTGCGCCTTACAGAAATAGATGGACCTGTAAGATTCTGTTACCATGGTTACCGAGTTGCATTATTTCATTATTTCATTGTACATATACATGTTTTAAGGTCTTTATTTAATTGTGAGGCATTTAAAGAGTAAGTGAGTGCATTTCGCTTACGCATTGGGTTATGCTGAACCTGTAGGTACCCCATATGTGTAGGTTGGTGTTAATGGGACCTTATTTTCGGTACAAAACTGGAATGGGACCTTAGCAGAATAATATAGGGAGGGATAAGTTCCGATCATACTGTGAGAGCGTCATGGTTTATGTGTCTCTCAGTTTGCTTAGACCTCACTGTACGACAGACGTACCAGAACTGGAGACCAGTCTTGGTGGGAGGTGCTGCATTGTTACTACTACGACTACGGTATCTTCCAGAAACGCTCTTACAGTAATGCAGTAAAATGGAGACTATAAAGTGTGTAACAAAAATGTACGGCAGAAAATGCTGGACACATTCCTCACACGTAGACGAAGAAATTATGTTACCATATGAACGTGGGTCTGGGAACGCTTTGTTTCCATGTTACAACTCATTATCTCCAACTCATTATGCTTGGGAAACACACAAGAACAGAACGTTAGAATCATGGGGAACATGCACTCTTGGTTACGTCTGGTCACGCTGCCATTATCGTAGGTGCAGTGCCAGTGTTTTGTTTTACATGGCCCTGTTGCCATGCGACTTAGCAAATGTGCCTTTAGCTGTGCGACAAAACATGTACTTCATGCACGATGGAGCACCTCCTCATTTTAGTGTTAATGTCCGTCGGCATCTAAATAACAGATTTGGAGACAGATGGATAGGTAGAGGTGGACCATTTGGCTGGCCTTCACGCTCTCCGGACCTAAAATCACTGAACTTTTATTTGTGAGGGCATTTGAAAGCTCTTGTGTATTGAACCCCAGTACAAGATGTTCAGAGTCTCCGTGCCCGTATTATGGAAGGCTGAGAAACCATACCCAATCCTTAGGAATACATCAGCGCATCCGAGATTCACTACGACCGACGGTGGGTTGATGAATGTATCAATGCGCACGGAGGGCACATTGAACATCTCCTGTGAGCAAGAGTTGCATGTGGTATGCTGGTACGTTCTGTTCTTGTGTATTTCCCATGATTAATGAGTTGGAAACAATGAGGTGTAACATGGAAACAAAGTGTTTCCGGACCCATGTTCATATAAATTAATGTCTTCATCTACTTGTGAGGAATGTGTCCTGCATTTTGTGCCGAACATTTTTTTTACACCCTGTATAGACTATATGATTTAAACATCTTATTATATAATACGCTAAGGTGTATGTTTCACAAAACTCAAGCTCCTAAACCAGAGGGAGTTAGAAGGTGTGGTTTGTACGAAAATCTTCCAAATCATCTCAATAGTACAGGAAAAATATTGCATTTGGTCTTTGATTCTTGGGTAACAAGACTATATTTAGCTGACGACAACCGTAACATCGAATGATTCAGTTTCCATTTGCCGCAGTGTGCTCAAAAGTCAATATAGTTACATATAATGGAATCAAAGGTCGTCGCTATATTGATGTTAAAGTCTTTGTCTATCTGACGTTAGACTTGGAAACATATTAATCATCTCCAATGTTTAGGTCTATGCATATGAAATGCATTTCTTTTACGGCTATTCGGTATTACTCCTAGAAATTATATTCTTCTCATAATGAACTCTTATTTTAATTTTAATGGTGAGGGCATGTAGGACTAAAAGACAATATTATTCTAAAGCAGGGGGTCCCAACCTGGGGGGCGTGGGGCTTTATCAAGGGAGGTGAGAAGTTATTTCCGAATTAAGTTTTTTAACTCGAATATTACAATTTTGAGGGCATGTAGGACTAAAAGACAATATTACTCTAAAGCAGGGGGTCCCAACCTGGGGGGCGTGGGGCTTTATCAAGGGAGGCGAGAAGTTATTTCCGAATTAAGTTTTTTAACTCGAATATTACAATTTTGTAAAATAACGTTTTTTGAATCTCTCCAAGTGATTGTCGCACCAAGGCAATCGGTCAAAAGCACTGGTAATTGCCAACTGTCGGCACAAACCTCTACGGAGCCGCGAGGTTGGAGGTGAAATAAGGAATTTGCTGTGTTGTAAGGAGCAAAGTTATGCCAATTTTATCGTCTCGTTGGCATATCTTTGTGATTTCTTTGAAGCTTCGAACAGTTTGAACTTAAAGCTCCAAAGCAAAATCTCCAATATTATGCATTCCTGGAAAAAATACAGTTATGGAAACGCCAGCATCAGTTGAACAACTTCTCATCCTTTCATCGCGTTAATGAAATTTTGCCGGAAAATGAACGTGATCGTAATAAACTTAGGTGCAAATTCAGTCACATTTGGCACAAGAATTCAACTTCTACTTTCCTGATATCTCGTCGGATGAATGGTCTTGGATGTAAACAAGAAATTCGTTTGCCATTGACATTGTAGCACTGCCAGCACAGCTTCAAGAAGAAGCCATAGATTTGAAGTGCGAATCAAAGCTAAAAGAAGATGCTAAATATTAGGACTGGGTGACTTTTGGGTAAACTGTCTTGCAGTGTATCCTGTAATAGCCAAATTTGCATTGCGTGTCATTGTCCCTTTTTCAAAGGCATATTTATGCGAGTCAGGATTTTCAACGCTGAGTGTCATAGAAACAAAGCAGCGCTGTCGGCTTGATGTTGCAAGTGATCTCCGCTGTGCTTTGTCAAATATCAAACCAATCATACCGAATCTTACCAGGAGAAAACAGTGTCAACCCTCTCACTGACATTTGTTGACTAATTTAAGGGTTTGTTGTAAAAGTGTGTTCTTTGTTGTATGTAATAGATAGGCCTATTCCATTATGTAGTGTTATTAGGTTAGGTCTATATCCTCCGAGTCAATCGAAGAAGTTATAGAAGCGATGAGTGGCGGGGGGGGGGGGAGGGGGGGAGGAAGGAGGGGGGCGTGATGAACTCCCATATCTGAAAAGGGGGGCGTCAGCTGACAAAGGTTGGGAACCAATGCGTCTAAAGGATGGACCAACTAGAGGGCTTAAAATTGCTGCCAGCCGCAAAGACTCTCAATGAGCGAGCACTTCTGCCGCTAAATTAACTCAGTATGAGATATAGACATATTGTTTCCTGTTTCTTCTCTGATTCGGCCCATAATTTTGTATCTGCCATAAGTGAAGTGTTCGATGACAGCGGGGTGCTTGAAGGACCCTACAGCATAGCCGTGCTCTTTAAAATCGTGCACCACGGCCGCGCGAGCAGTTGCAGAATTTATGGAAGTCGCAGGTTTGAATCCCGGTGCAAACATTGACTACCCTGAGTGTGATTTCTCTCCGTCTTTTCCACACTCCCTCCACCTTCCAGGCAAATGCTAGGAAAGTACTTTACTTCAAGTTCTGGGGAATCTACCCCATCCCTCTCCCGAACACAGTTATACACACTACCACAGTTATCACAGGAACACAGGTTATCAGACAAGTTTCCACACACACCCAACAACAAGGGGCTAATGACCAAGATGTCCCAAGCCCCCTAAAATAAATTAACAACAAAGGTAAGTGGAGGTTTGTGGCTTCCGATCTTATTACTCGCGAGGAAACCCCATTTAAACCCCACATATTAGAGAACTCTACAGTAAAGGTCCGTTTGTAAGGATTCCTTCAGCATAGCTCTCAAATATTTTTCAGAATGTGTTTTAACGTTGTGAGATGTATTTAGGGGATGATCACCACCACGTCCAGCACCTGCTATAAGGTAAGCATGTGTATCTACTGTACCTCTAGTAAATAAATGAAAATTCACAACAACAAAAAAATAGAAAATCCATAAAAGAACAAGGTAAGAATTTAATATAAATATACTTCAGACTGGATATCGGACGTCGCTGCTGAGAGCTATTGGATGTTGCTTCCCGCCAGGAATAATGATACGGAACAGCGCATAAAATTTCAAAAAGATGAAGAGAGAATTCTGCCGAATCCCAATTTGTCGCCTTCAATATGTCGCTTCTAAATGGTCGAACACTGCACAAAATCCTCTGTAAATGGCAAAAATCAACCAACCTCGAACAAGACAGAGGATTCCCACCTGTTGGCTAGCTCCGTAGAAGTAGCCGTCAAAACGGGCAATGCATTCCCCAATACACCTCAAGTTAGCCAAGGTACACGTAAAGTTGTTACAACTAAATACTAAGGTGACCATTATGATATCGAATAGAACACCTAATATAGAAACTGACAAAGGGGCCCTACGGCAATAGGATTTTTGTAATTTTTCCCGCTTCGGGTACGTAAAGTTCAGACCTCGAACAATAATTGTCCATAGCCGTTCGATGGCATATTCATAAATTCTCAAGAAAATCTACTTCGAAGTTTTCCGAGTGCTTCATATCCAGTAAAGATGTTAGCGAGTTCGAGCAGGACGCGTGGCTCACCCGGTAACGTTCTGGCCGCGTGATCATTGGGACGCTAGTTCGAGTCTCACTTTGGGTGCTATTTTTTTTCTTTCAATTCATATACTACTAGTGTGATTGAAATATAAAAATCATCATCAGTCGGATTGTCGTCATCCACACCCGACATTATGATATTCTTGATCGTATGTTAGAAAAAATCACCCACCACGCCAAGAAAAATTATCTGCTTCTCTGGAAACCAACGGTCAAATGCTACTTCGAACATGCATCCCTTGCGAATGACGTGGTATGTATCCATTCCACCCATCCTGGAACACCCACAAATCCTTTGTGCTAGAGCATATGTGCCCACTTCGCAGGTAGAAAAACGTGACAAAGGCAAACGATACACACAGAACTGTTATTCGAAATAATGACTGATCTCGAAGAAACCGCCATATTAAAATATTTCATCACATTCAATTTTACTCATTCCATTGTTTACATTAATTTAATCTTCTATTTATATTTTTATTAATCTACAAGGTGTGAATATTATTGCTGGATATTATTTTTGTCGCTTATTCGCAATTTCAATTAGGATATAATTAGGAATGAGACGTACGTTTTTAGCCTATTTTCAATTTTGAAAAAATAGGCTTATGAGATCACCTTTTGTCCGTGTGTGTGTGCGTGTGTGTGTGATTCGTGTGTGTGTCCCCCCTAATAAAATCTAAACGGCTGGAGCGATTTCAATGAAACACGGTAAGTTCATAGCACTATTCCGGGCGACCCCGACCGTACCCTTTAAATTTTATTACGACTCACCAATCCAACATGGCGGCTGTGCGAAATTTTTCACCAGCATTCAATATCTCCGAAACTATTACGGATATTATCCTGACATTTTGTATGGTGATAAAGGGAACTACTATAAGTTCACTTATGTGACCTTTGAAAACCTGGTAACTACAAAACCAACATGGCGGCCAAGCGAAGTTGTGACTTTTAAATAGACGTTTCTCGCGATTTTACTAACCAAACGCAATGAAACTTGGTACAGTATATGTTTATATACATTGTAATGCACCGACATCTAACTTCGTTCAATTGTTTACATAACCACAAGATGGCGGATGTGCGAAATATTACACCGGCATTCTATATCTCTGAAACTATTAGCAGTATCTCCTTGAAATTTTGTACGGAGATAAAGGGCACTACTGGAAGTCCATCTATAAGACTTTCAAATGCCCGGTTAACTACAAAACGAACATGGCGGCTAAGCGAATTTGAAAATTAAAAATAGTCCTTTCTCGCGATTTAATGATCCAAACGCAATGTAACTTGGTACTACAAATGTTTAAACACACTGTAATGCACTGGTATCTAATTTAGTTCAATTGTTTACATAACCTCAAGATGGCGGCTGTGCGAATTTTAAAATTAAGTTTTTATTTCTTGTGATGTATTCATGCGATCGAAGTGAAAGTTTGAATAATGAACCTACGCAATAATTTTCCTTTAATGGTACATGACTCTATGGTCTATACATTTAACAATCCAACATGGCGACCATCCAAAATATATAGACGGCTCTGAATATCTACGAATCTATTAAAGCAATCAAACTGAATTTTTTAATGTTCATAGGGACTATGAACTTAAGTTCACCTATAGGACTTTAAATTACCTGGTGATAACAAATCCAACATGGCGGCGACGCGAAATATAAATATTCACATGGACGTTTCTCGCAATTTAACCATCCGAGTGCAGTGAAACTTGGTACAGTAAATCCTTATATGAATGGTAATCCACTGGCATCTAATTTATTTCAATTGTTTCCATAATCTCAAGATGGCAGCTGTGCGAAATTTTAAAATCTCCTTGTTACTTCTTGTGTCCTAATTATGCGATTGAAGTTTGAATACTACACGTACACAATAATCTGCATGTAACAGTTCATAACTCTAGGACCTACATATATAAAATCCAACATGGCGACCATTCGAAATATTTAGTCGGTTCTCAATATCTACGAATCTATTACAGCAATCAAACTGAAATTGTGAATGTTGATAGTGGCAATTAACATAAGTAGGATATATGAAAATAGGCTATATAGTTCTTCACGGAACTACTTGTTTCATTGGAAATTATAATTGCATCTCTGTAAATTATTACAGACTTGATGATTTTTATATTTCAATCACTTTAGTGGTATATGAATTGAAAGAAAGAAAAAGATATAGCACCCGAAGCGAGACTCGAACTAGCGTCCCAGCGATTACTGGGCCCGAACCTTACCGGGTGAGCCACGCGTCCTGCTCAAATTCTCTAACATCTTTACTGGATATGAAGCGCTCGAAAAACTTCAAAGTCGATTTTCTCGAGAATTTATGAATATGGCATCGAACGGCTTTGGGAAATTAATGTTCGAGGTCTGAACTCTACTTACCCGAAGCGGGAAAAATTACAAAAATCTGATTGCCGTAGGGTCCCCTTGTGAGATTAACAGTTACAAGTACCCGAATGGTTGCTTGAATCAACTTTAGTTCGGTGTGGCTGTGATTAAAAGGTGTACTGTTAGTACGTGTGCAAATGGCAAATGAGAGGTTTGTTGATAAATCCTGCATCAGTCAATCTAGGCTAAATACACACATCAAAATAAGTTGAGCATATTGCTGGCCAATAGTCGTAGTGGTCTTAAACCCATTAGTCATGATTAGCCGTTCTTGCGTGCGTGTATATCGTCTGTGTACACTCGCCTGTGTCAATGAGGATGGATCTGTGCGAGTGTGGAGATGACCCGAGAGATTTATATTTATTTCTCGTGTCGGAAACATACAAATTTACAGTTGCTATAGGCTACATATAAGGGTAAAACTGTCTAATTATATAACACGTGCCCAATACTGAGCAACATCCAAGGCGCTCGGAGTGGCTAACAGGAGATCTTCCTCTGCTCATGATGAAGGGCACAGAGGGCAATGAAGCATGTGTCTTGTGGTTTGTTCTTGTCCACGTTCGCAAGACGTGTCATATGTCACATCTCCTCAGATTGGCACGGGATCTTCCAACTCCTGATCGTAACCTGTTTAGGGATTTCCACACCAACCAGCTTTCGTTGTGTCCGGGTGGTAGTTCTTCAGCTACTGGCATCCAACCGCAGGGGTGAGGGGTTGACTTCTTCCATAGATAGCCTATATCCAGCCTTGCCTTCTCTGGTGAGACGGTAAATATCTCAGATGTCCTCAGGAAGCTCTTTCGGGACCTCAGCCGTTGCTGAGGAGGATTATATCCAAGCAGTTGGTGAGCGCTGTTCTCTTCCACTCTCAGCCTCTCCCTGTTGGCAGCCACCTCTCTGCGTACAAAAGGTGGTGCTATTCCAGCCAGGTAGTAGAGTTGATTTGTTGGGGTAGGTTTTAAGCAACCTGTTATCAACCTGCAGGTTTCGTTCAGAGCTGTATCTACCTGTCTGGCATGAGATGACCCGAGAGATAATCAAGCTGGAAGGCATCTGTGCATTGCCTTTGAAAAGCGGGAACCTGGTGCTCTCAGTGAGCTCCTTATGCTCCTTAATTTATTGAGATTTTTAGGTACTTTTTGTTTTTTAATTTAGAATGTTGCACCTTGCTGATACAGGTAGGTCAGTAGTGGGTGCAACGTTTGTTTGAAGTTATTTTTGTATTTTCTTCTTCTTCTTCTTCTTCTTCCTAGCATTTGTCCCGCCTGGTGGCAGGGTCTGCTGTGAGGATTCGTTGTCTCCATTTCTTTCGGTCTTGAGCCATATCTGGGTGTAGATGTGCAGTCTTCAGGTCATTATGGATCGTATCAACCCACCTCTGCCTTGGTCGTCCCTTGGGCCTCTTTCCCGTGACTTCCAGGTTATATGCTGACTTAGCTATTGTGTCTTCTTCAGCACGCAGCACATGGCCAAACCAGCGTAAACGGCCTTCCCGCATTTTCTGATGGATCGGCGCCACTCCGAAACGTTTCCGTATATCAACATATCCATTCTAGTGACGCCGCCTGTCCACCTAAGCATCCTTGTCTCCATGACGCTCAGCCGACGTTCCACCTCTTTTGTAGTGGGCCAACACTCGGTACCATAGAGTGCGACTGGTCGGATAACAGTGCGGTAGATCTTGGATTTAAGGTGGTCTTTCATCCGGCGGTCACAGGCGACACCTGTCGTCGCACGCCATTTCAACCAAGACGCCTGCGTTCTTGCGTTGACCTCGTCAATGATTATTCCATTGTCAGAGACAGTAGATCCAAGATATTTGAATTTTGTTACACGAGGGAGATCTTCTCCGTCAACGCTGATGGTCCCAACTTCTTGGGGATCTAAAGTCATATACTCCGTCTTCCTCTTATTCAGTCGCAGGCCATATTCAGCTAATTGGTCACTCCACATTTGTATTTGGTGCTGGAGTTCAAGTTTGCTGTTTGCAGCTAACATGACATCATCAGCATACAGAAGCGTCCATGGGATGGGCTTGTGCAGGTCTGATGTGACAGTATCCATGACAAGGATGAGCAGCAGAGGCGACAAGGCAGAGCCCTGGTGGACCCCTACCATGATGTTGAAATCATTGGTTGCTCCTGCAGCAGCTTGAACATAACTCGTCGGTTCTTTGTAGAGAAGCTGCACCCAGTTAACAAGATATTCTGGAATTCCGTGCTCTCGGAGCGCCAACCAGATTACATCATGAGGCACCTGATCGAAGGCCTTCTCCAGGTCTAGAAAAGAGAGATGAAGTGGCTTATTCTTTTCACGATGCTTCTCGACCAGCAACCGTGCTGCGTAGATTGCATCCGATGTACCGCAGTTTTTCACAAACCCAGCTTGGTTCTTTGTGAGTTCTGCTATCTTGCGAATCCTTTTGTCGAGAATGCGTTCGAAGATCTTCATCGCGTGGCTCAGAAGTCTTATTGGGCGATAGTTGGAACACTCAGCAGGGCTTCCTTTCTTCTTGAAGATTGGGACAGTGATGCTCCGCTGCATTTATATAAATTTATATAAATGAATTTAGGTAATCTCTCAACGCGTCGTCGCCATGGCTTTCCCCGTCAACTCCTGGACATATGAGTCAGGTGGTCCGTCCATTTACTGAGGTACAAGGTGTTTAATTTCGAGATATGTTAGCTAGCAGCAAGTAGAATGCATTTCCAAAGGTTAAAACGGTTACTTAGGTGTTTTAATAAGTAAGTATAGTTCACCCATGGTATATCTGTTAGATCGTGTTGCTATTTTGTTCCTTGGGGTCCTTATCAGGGCTTGTAGTGTAGTGAGATGTTTATTAGATGTTGATTTTGAGTTATTTTTGAATTTAGGTGTTACTGCAAGATTTAATGTCGCATTTTGTACGTTCCTTGGAGCGCTATGTAAGTCAATGAGGTTAGATATCTATGCTCCTTGACACTATAGCGCTTTCTAGTAGAGAAAGGAGGAACTTCTGTGTTGGCGGAAAATCCCAAGATTATTTTTGCCATTATAAACAAGGCCTACTGAATTCAAATGGGTTCTTTAACATCCCAACAAAGTATGACAAGCGTGCCGTGAATTTTGTCGCCTTTTAACAAGAAGTTCCGTGACGAACTAAACAGCCTGCTTTTTCATGCCAATGATTATTCGACAGTATATGAACCTATCTAGAATAACGAGGAAATTATGTTGGTAATATCAAAATATCTAATTACTTCGAAATATTCCTGGTATAATGTAGCCTAATAGAGCACTACAGTTGGCAGCCCTGGTGACTGAATATATTCTTAGTTCCATCTCTTAAGGTACAGAATACAAAATTTGGTCGAAGTCCAATGGACGTTACATGCAATTAGACATTGGATCTATCAACACGCCTAAAAGCATGTTGGCAACAATGGCATGCGTGTGCTGGTCAGAAATAATCGGAAATATTATGAAACCTTGTTGTGCCAATTTTGGATGAAATCCATTTGTTAGTATAGAAGTTACATGTATTTTAAAAGTGGACCTATCAGCAAGCATAGAATCATGTTGGCAGCACTGGCTTATATTAATTACTCCAAATCAATCTAGAGTGTCAGGTGCTATACGTGTGCAAAATATAGAGCTGTTGGCTTGCATACTTTCTGATATATTGATATTAGGGTAAAAAATATAGACAGCAATTATTAACAGTTGGCAGCCCTGATTGCTCGTAAGAATACGTATTGTCATATCTGTTACGTTACACATAGCACATACGAAATTTGGTTGAAATACAACGGAGAGTATAGAAGTTACAGGTATTTAAAAATTGGTCCTATCAACAGGCTCAGAATCATGTTGGTAGAACTGAAGTATATAAGTTACTCGAAATTAATCTAAAATGTCAGGTACTATACGTGTGCATAGTTTAAAAGCTGTCGGCTTGCATACTTTCTGATATATTGGTATTTGGATTTAAAAAAATAGAGTGAGCAATTATTAACAGTTGGCAGCCCTGGTGGCTCTTAAGAATACGCTCAGTCTTATCTGTTTATGTGCACATATTACATACAAAATGTGGTTGAAATCCAATTGATAGTGTAGATGTTATATGCATTTAAAAATTGGACGTATCAGAAGGTTTAAAATTATTTTGGCAACTTTGTCATGTATGGCCTCCTGGAAATTAAACTAAAATAGCATTTTCTACATGTGTGCCAATTTTGGAAGAGTTCCCATGCATACCTTCCAAGATATCCAACATGGAGCTCAAATTTCTAGTGCGTTTTTTCAGCAGTTGGTAGCACTGTCATAATTTTCAAATATGGACGTGAGATATTCCGGTATACATCTTTACTCATACTAAATTTGGTTTCGATTGCTGCAGCCGTTTAGGAGTTGATAGGGGGGAAACACACACAGCCAGACATACAGATAGAAGGACAGACTGACACACATTTTCCCGGATCGATCTCATAAGTCTACTTTTTCCTCATTTTTGCAAAATGTGAAAAGTAGGCTAAAAATCAATTATCACGGCCAGGAGCAACCTGCAATCTTGGGGTTGGTAGTCTGACAAGATAACCACTCACCCACCGTGGCAAGCTAAAACTATTTTTGGAACGCCATGGATCGAATATGTGAAGCCTACATAATTTCATTTCGCCATAGTTGATTTCCTGTACTGTACTTTTCAATACCAGCTAAAGGATGTATATTTTATAACGAAGACAAAACAGTGCGTACAGTAGATTAGGCTACTACTTAGGGATAGTAATGCGAGGAAAGCGGGCAGGGAATGTTCTGTAGAGTGGAGCTATAAGCTCCCTTCAAAGTGAACTTAGTGATGGGTCTTACTCTGGGCACATTAAGCCACGCAACTTGCAAGTTGAAGGAGTTCTGTGTTGCAATTAGCTAGCCCTCGAGTTCCCGAAGCAGCATCTCATACACTGTGTTCTTTGTTATAAGCGCTGTCGATGGATTAGTTAGCCTGATGCTTTGAAGAGATAGATCGATCAATAGGTTCATCGGTTCTTTGTATTTTCAACGGTTATTAGCATATTTTCATTTATGAAAGAAGATGTTCAGTAAAGAACAAATAGCCTACTTTCTCCTAAATGCATGGGTATTGTTATAACTGTTTGTCCTTTTCAAGGAGTATAATTGAATTTTGGTTGTAGTATCTTGTTGAAATACCACGTGCTATACGGATATTAAACATGAATATGAGGTGCCCTTCGCTAGTGCTACCTCTGTAAACAATGTCATTCAAATCGGTTTCACCGTGTTTGAATTGATAGGGGGAATCGATTTGCACACATACATGGCCGCCATCCGCAAAGTATTGGGCTGATGATCTTGTAATTTGGTCACAATATTCGTCATGGATAACGGTATAATGCTGCAAAGTTTGGTAGAGATCACATGATTAGGTTGGTCGTAATTTGATTTTATCTTTTAACATTTGGGTGGCCACCATTACGATTTTTTCAAAATGGCGGCGATATAAAACACGACACTGAGGTGCGCTTTGAGAGTTCCACCTCTGTACCAAATTTCGTTCAATTCGGTTTCACCGTGTTTGAATTGACACACATTCAGAGTACACACACACACACACAGACTGACACACAATTTTTGGCCCTGTGTAGATCTCATAAGTCTACTTTCATTTTTTGCAAAAATCGAAAGTAGGCTAAAAATAGGCTTATGAGATCACCTTTTGTCCGTGCGTGTGTGTGTGCGTCCGCATGTGTTTCCCCACACCCCCTAATAAAATATAAACGGCTGGATTTCAATGAAACTCGGTAAGGTCATACAGTAATACTATTAGGTCCGACCCCGACCGTGCTCTTCAAATTTTAATACGTCTCGCCAATCCAACATGGTGGCTGTGAGAAATACTTCACTGGCATTCAATATCTCCGAAACTACTACTCATATCACCCTGAAATTTTGTACGGTGATAAAGAGCACTACTACAAGTTCATCTAAGTAACTTTCAGAAACCTGTTAAGTACAAAACGAACATGGTGGCCAAGCGAAGTTGAAACATTTAAATAGACGTTTATAGTACGCAGTTAAACTTGGTACAGCTTATGTTTATTCACATTTCAATGCACTGAAATCAAATTTATTTCAATTGTTTTCATAACCTCAAGATGGCGGCTGTGCGAAATTTTAAAATATAATTTTATTTTTGTGTCTAATTATGCGATTGAAGTTTGATTAATAAACCCACGCAATAATCTTCATCTGATAGTGCATAACTCAATGGCCTATATATATATATATATAAATCCAATATGCCGACCATCCGAAATATTTAGACAGCTATCAATACCTACCTATTACCGGGTGAGTTAGCCGAGGTCGTTACGGCATGACTGCTGGCAGTCGCTCACATCCGGGAGGCGAGGTGGTTCGAATCCCCCCGCCGGCAACCTTGAAGATGGTCTTCTGTGGTTTCCCATCTTCCTTCCAGGCAAATGCCGGGGTTGGTCCCTAAGTATAGGCCACAGCCGCTACCTTCCAATTCCTAGCCCTTTCATTCCAACTTCCCCCCCCCCAACGGTACTTGTAGCTCACCCATTGGGTGTCCGTCTCGAAGCAGCTACAAAACTGGCGAGCCGAACATGTCCTCGGACACTCCCGCACTAAAAGCCATACGCTAAAAAAAAAAAAAAAAAAAAAAAAACCTACCTATTACTGCAATTAAAATGAAATTTTGTATGTTGATAGAGGCAATTAATATCAGTAGGATATATGAAAAAGGGCTATTTAGTTCTTCACGAAACTACTCGCTTTTAAGTTGAGACAAGCATTGCCAACCTCCACACACAATGTGGCCATTAGGTCCCAATTCTCAACTGTTTATGAAGATATTTTAAATTAAGTTCATTTAATCTCTAGCTGGAGCTAAGTTAGCCCAACAACATCTGCTCTTCAGGTGTCTCACGTGACGTCCAGTGTCAATAGAAAGCGTCCTAAGCGAACGAAACGTAATGTAACCCTTTATAGGGCAAAACTATTTTTTACTTATATGTGTTTCTACATTTTAATTCATTTTAATTATTATAATTATAAATAATGTTTTTTTTCTATAATTGTAACGCTTATATATTTATTTTCAATTTTCAATTTCTGTTCTTATAGATTTAAATTTGATATGTTTATTGAATTAATTAATTAACTAATTTCGAAGTAATTTTTACAATTATTTTCATGATGTTCTATAGTTAGGTTTGTTATTTTAATTTTAAAATTATTTTATTAATATAATTTGATTTTTATGATTTTTATTTCAGTGTTTATATTTCATTTTTACACTTTGATGGTTAAGCTTTTTAGTTTTTTTTTTTTAAGAATTTTATCCAACATAGGCTATTACGTGTATAATATTTGATTTTTAGAAATACTAGCACTTTGGCATAAAAATTCTCTGAAATTTGGCTGAAAGATTCAACTATGTTTGTTATTTATTGTTGTTTTAAGGGGCGGAACTACGAGGTCATCTGCCCCTAGATTCAACTATCAGCATCTTTGAAAGAAGAAACTGCCCTGATGACAGGTGCTTAATATAGAGACCACTATCCAATAATCGATTAAAGTGTGGTTTTATGTGTCCCATTTTTTAAATTCTTTTAAATTTATATGATGGGGATAGTTTATGTTAAACTAATGAGGACATGTGCAGCTATAGTTGAATGCATTAAACTTGGCAAGTACTCTGTTCATGGAACGTTTAGGTACTTTGTAGAACACCTTGAAATTTAATGAAATTCATAAAAGTATCGTAGAACTTGATTGCATTTCCTTGCCAGTAAAAGAGGAAGTGACTCGCCATTTCTTCACTTTTATATTAAATTATACAATTTGGAGTCCGTGAGATAGATATCTTCCGTCAGTTTTATAATAGTGAAAGACTTTTAGAAGAAAGTCGTAAAAAGTGCTGGAGAACTCCCTCATCTGTCATCCGCTTGAAATTGAATTATCCTCCAACCTGTCGGTGAGCTTATTCTTAATAGGATAATATCTTCTCTCTGATTGGATCATCAACTCGATTGTCATCCTTCTCAGTTATATATGGCAATTTTCATTACGATAATAACACTACGTCCTTTGGAATAAGAACATGGTTATAATGACTTTATTTTCAACAGATACGGATGAGAGTGTCGTTTATTGGTAACTCTCTGATACAGCTCAGAGGATAGCAATGCTAGACTGCAGAGCTGGAGGTCAAAACTTGCTGAGTTTCGAATCCCGGCGCGACCATTGTATTAGCCTACTTTCGATTTTTGCAAAAAATGAAAGTAGACTTATGAGATCTACACAGGGCCAAAAATTGTGTGTCTGTCTGTGTGTGTGTGTGTGAGTGTGTGTGTACTCTGAATGTCTGTCTCCCCCCTATCAATTCGAACACAGTGAAACCGAATTGAACGAAATTTGGTACAGAGGTAGAACTAGTAAAGGGAACCTCCGTGTCATGATTTATATCGCCGCCATCTTGACAAAAACGTAATGGCGGCCACCCAAATGTTCAAAGCTTAAATCAAATTACGACCAACCTAATCATCTGATCTCAACCAGATTTTCCAACGTTATACCTTTATGTATGAAAATTTTTTCGACCAAACTACAAGGTCATCAGCCCAATAGTTTGCAGATGGTGGCCATGTATGTGTGTAAATCGATTCCCCATATCAATTCAAACACGATGAAACCGAATTGAATGTGTTTTTTTTTTTACAGAGGTAGCACTAGCAAAGGGCACCTCATATTCATGTTAAATATCCTTATAGCACGTTGTATTTCAACAAGCTACTACAACCTACATTCAATTATACTACTTGAAAAGGACCAAGAGTTATAACAATTCCCAATCATTTAGGAGGAAGTAGGCTATATGTTCTTTACTGAACATCTTGTTTTATTCTTGTCGAAGTTGTTATATTAGAAAAGCACGGAGTTTATATTGTAAGATTGCTTTTACTTCTTCTTTGGTCGTTTGGGCCACCTAAGGAGCACGGTGCTTGTGTTTTATCTGTTATCACTTCTGGTGTTCTCCGTAGATTGCTTAATGGCTGCTTTCGTGCTCAAATCTTGAGCCTATTTATTGGACCAGTATTCTTTAATTTTCCTGCAGAACTCTATTCTACGTTCCTCAGACCATTTCCTGGGCGCGTTGTGGTGAACTTCTGTAATGGATCTGAGAAAAGATCTGGTTTCAATTGTCAGACGGTAAAAACTTCTGTCATTTATTGTATCTTGCTGAATATTAAATTGATCTGTCTTACTCTTCTTACCTAACTTGAAGATCTTGTAAGATAGCCTGTGGTGATCCCTTCTGTACAGATGGCCGTAGAAAGCCAGGCGTCTTCTTCTGGAGGCATCGGTGAGGGTTTCCTGGTGTTTGTAGAGTTCACAATTTGGTTTGTACGATCGTCTTCCATCTGGTAACATTCTTGGTCCCACTATTTTCCGTGTGCATGTACGATTCCGATATATATATACATGTTATAATTTTATTTAACCCATCTGGTAATTTCTGATTTTGCTAATTTCGAATTGGTGAAAATGTAATAGAAATCTATGAAGGCGGCAGTGGATCCATGTAATGCACACATGATATCCAACACTTCATGCCGCATCTCAAAAAAATTACTTATAATCTCTAATGAGCCAGGGCATATTTAAGGTTGTACACATCCAGTTGCCATTATGTCTTCGAAGTAAGTTTTCCAAGTGTACTGTATGGCGTGCAGATTGAGCATTTAAACAATATTACCCCCCTCCTCCGTGGCACTACAGCCCATCAAGGGCCTAGGCCTACCAAGCGACCGCTGCCCAGCCATTTGGCCAGCAGATATTGAGATGACGCGTGGTCAGCGTGTCGGGCCCCTCGGCCGTTAATCTCGGTTTTCGTGACCGAGGCGTTGCCACACTGTCAGACAGCTACTCAATTTTCCTCACGAGGCTGAGTGCACCCCGTTCCAGCCCACATGTCAGTTTCTAAAATCCCTAACGGAGCCAGAAATCGAACCCGGGGCCTCCGGGTGAGAGGCAGGCACGCTACCCCAACACCACGGGGCCGGCATTTAAACAATATTACAACACAATAATTTATTATACCTGTTTTGGCTAAATCTTAACTATGTATAAACGTCTCGCATACACATGAAAACTACAAATGTAACTCAACTGGGGAGATTTTCCTGTTATCTTCCTGAGCTTTCCACCTCTCGCATTCCTAAGCGTCTGAGTTCATCAACCTGGTGTATAGGGGCAGCAGTGGATTGGAACATAACAGTGCACGAAAGAGGTGGGGACACCTTAAGGAATTTTGTAAGTTCCATCAGGAGAATACGCTGGACAATGGTTCAAAGCAAAAGTGTACAGAAGTTTTCATCGCATCTGTTTCAATTTTGATTGTCGGATATGTCGGCCAAATTTTGAAACAGTGCTGAGGGGATGTTTCGTTACAAACACTGAAAACTGACCCTCAAAAACCATCACAACTCGGAAAGATTTGATCCAGTTCTATAAAGATGTTAAAAGCATAGACATACAAAACAATACAAAATTAATTATTTCGTGCATGATGCAAGCTTTTAACGTGAAGGACGACGACGGAAATGTGAACATAGAACAGCTGAAGAAGAAAGCTCGTTTCGATCTACGCTAAGAAGAGGAACGAAGGGTCTGATCCTTGTGAGAGAGCATTCCTATTTATAACTTCAGGTTATAAGACACTAATGGGGAATATGGCTATGCACGAAATTATTACAACGGTTCAGAACATGGGTGGAGAACTTCTGGTGAACTCTTTAAGTGAACTTTTTAAGAAAAGTGACTAATATTTTATTTCATTCAGAGATTTAAAACTAATGATGCATACCGTAGGTTAATTGGTGACCAATAAATAAGAATTCTGAAAAAAAAAGCAAATGTAATTTGGGTACAATCGCGTTGATTGACTGAAAAACATCAAATTTCGATGATAATAATAATTATATATTCATCGACTATTGCCGATTTTATTTAATAACATTCAGATTTCAATTAATTTTAATATTTGCAGTAAACGCACGCACGTGTGCGATGCCAACATACTGTAGTAGTTGGCCTGCATAATGATTTAAACTTGCATTGAATTTAGAATAATGGAAAATAATATTCTGAACGCATAAATAAATAGATATACATATATAATCTGTTACGCACCACTTAATACTGAACAAAACACGTTTAATGGGACATGTATGTCTGATCGAATGGGCGTACTGCACAGTCGAGAGGGAACATTGATTGCAGAGAGCAAGTTGCAATATCGTATAATTCCACAGTGATATATCTGTGTGTGGTGGAGATCGCGAGCAAGTGGAAAAATCTCCATGTATAAATCTGTGCAAATACCTTACTACTGTATTTTTCGTCTCTCCCTTTAAACTGGTTTTTCATGGTTTAGAAACGTGTGTGCCCTCCCCTCTCTTTCTCAATTCGATTCTATCGATTAGTGTCCCTCCTTTCTCTACCTCTTCGTTTCCAACTGGAATAATTAATGGCGTGCGGCTTCCTCTATGTGTGTCCCTGACTGCTTCCCCCTTCTACACATACACACAGGATGTAGCAAGATTCAGGGAGCCCATCGCATTTGCAGTAACGCTACGTTGTTATTGCGACAATTAGGGACATTGTGACACCTTGTCACCCGTATGGATCAATAGTGCACATGTAGGAAAAGTTGATGTCTAGTCTATATATTTAGAACACTACGCTGATTTTTGTTACCGCGAGATTGAGATAACGTCTTAACCGATTGACTTCGTAATGCATTCTAACGAGAGCTATTGGCATGGAGATTCGCAGAGTGTATTTAAAAGAAATATATATATATGTTAGGGTATATTTTTAAATTATTAAATAAAAATGTAATATTTGTCGCACAATGGCTCTGTCTATTCCACCAGAGAAATGGCGGATTCCGCCACGTCTTACAGATCTTTGTTTATGAGAATTAAAAAGGGGGAAATATTGTTGTGGCTCTATAACTCAAACTTTTAAAGTAAGTATATGTGGAGGCAAATCACTTGATGGGCAGAGAGCTATAATCCTTCGACTTGATTTAACATCTTCCCATAAAACACTTCAATTTTCCAATTTCCAATTCGCTCGGCGTACTTTATCACAATCAATAAAGCTCAAGGGGCGACTCTGAAACGTGTAGGGCTCTATTTGCGTCATCAAGGCTTCAGTCATGGCCAGTTATATGTTGCGAAGCCGATCCTTCGATGCCTTTAAAGTCGCAATAGTGTCAAAAAGTAATCGTTCAAAAAATGCATACTGTATAAGAGAATCCTTCAGTAAATATTTTCCCAATAACCGTCACGTTTTGACGGGTACCAACTAGTATTATTTTATTTAGCGTATGGCTAAATACGCTAAATATATAAACATATTTTCAGAATAGAAACAAAGTACGGTAATTTGTGCTTCACAACTGAATATCCAGATTTTCAATCCAGCGTACAGCATCTGGAGTTACCAACAGAAGTCCGCTTCATCACCGTGATAACTCGAATCTTGCATTCTCTGACAATGTGATGAATAGTCCGGTGTGGAGCTCCGCAGTCACAGTCTGGGTTAGGTAACTTTTTCCACTTGTGAAGAGCGTCTCTACACCGACCATGTCCTGTTCTGATTCTGTTCAGGGCAGTCCAGGTCTTGCGTGGTAGTTGGAATCCTCTTGGAAATCTGGGACCTGGGAAGAAGGTATACAGGCGCATATCTGTTGCTGCTTCCCACCGACCTTTCCATTCATCAAGAGATTTAAAATCCTTAGCATCCATGTCACCAGCATTATGTAGAGTTGGATGGCGTGATTTTAGTCTTTTAAGATTCAAAAGTAGCAGGTCATTATGCACGGGTAGAATAGGATTCCTGGAGATCTTGTGGAATTCCTTCATAAGGGCATTAGACCGGCGTAGATCAGGTGGATTTGTACCTGTTAGCAGTGGAAGCCAATGAACTGGCGTAGTTTTGATTGCGCCAGATATGGTGCGCATTTTGGTATTAAGTTGGGTGTCAACAAGCCTTGTGTGATGACTATTCAACCAAACAGGTGCCCAATACTCAGCATTTGAATACACCAAACCTAAGGCTGAAGACCGCGAGGTGGTTGCTGAAGATGGCCGATATTGCTCGGCGCTCTGTTGTCCAGTTAAATGATACAATGAGAACACTATCGGGCACTCTCAAATCCACACCACTCAAGTGGCTACCAGTATTATCCAACATTTACCCTCCTTCCCTGCGAAGGCTAACAGCTCTAAAAAGGGAATGGTCAAAATGCGGTGCAAATGATCTCTTTCCCATACATCAGGTCTGTAATCCACAGAAGCAAGGGAGATTAAAATCTCGACATCCGTCATGGGAACTAGGCAAGATGTTTGTTGAATCTAAGTTCAATATGGATGAACCTTGGCGAGAAGATTGGACTACATCAAACCCTGATGAGCTAGCACTAATCACCGACCCTTGCAGGAAACCTCCTGATTTCAATCATCCAAGAAGGATATGGACGTCACTGAACAGTGTGCGGACCGGTCACGGAAGATGTAACTTTTGGCTCCACAAATGAGGGAAAATTTCTAGCCCTCAGTGCGATTGTGGCGATGCAGTGCAGACAATCCATCATATTGTGTCGGAATGCCCTTCACGGTCCTTCAAGGGAGGATATGACGACCTGCAGAACGCAACTGATGATGCAGTGGAGTGGATTACTTATCTGGACATTCAACTGTGACTTTTAGTTTCGTTAGTGGATGTTACTAGATATTTATTACTTGTATTATATTATATATATGGTATATATTACTGTATGCTCTGTATGTCATATATATATCATCATCATCATTATCTCCATGTATAAGGCGTGATCAAAAAGTTCCCGTTTGACAGCCGTACAGTTCAGAATCGGTATGCAAATCTGGCAAAATCGCCGTGATCATTGAGAACTCGTCCCACCGACCCACCAGGTGTTTGATCCCCGAGTGGTAAAATAACGTTTACTGCTGCGTGAAGAAGTCCTCGTCCGACAGAAATCGTCCACTCTTCAAGCACTTTTTTAAGGGACCGAAGGCGTATATTGACAATGTTAAAATGACAAATAAATGCCCCATTTTCTCAGCATATATTAGATATATGAATCAAATTTTTTACAAACTGTTTATTGGTTCTTCCTCAGTGTACTGATCTTCATAAACATGAAAAACATAATTAGATTTTTTTTCATTGAACCACTAACCTTTTCATTAAATATTTGGAGCCTTTTTTTTTACTATCTACTTGAACAAATCGACCCTTCGAGGATCCACAGTAGACTATCGATGTTCAATGTACATTATATGGAAAAGTAATTATGGAGATACCTCCAGTAGTTCCGGAGAAAACGGGGCATTTATGTTTTTTAAAGTAATTTTGAGAAAATTGATGTTAAAGTAAGGCCATTTGGTTTTGAAGTATTTTCACACAGTTTCACTTTCCCCTACAAATATCACAACTAACATTGCCACTCAAAACTGAATTCAATATAATATTAGTATTTTTTGCAATATTGTGATGGGTTATTCCCCAATCATGAAAAAAATGAGATTAATAAATAAATTAATAAATACACTTGGATAGCCAGTTTCGTCAAGCGATCATCATCAGATCCATTACACTTAGGCTATTAAATCTAAGTCTAAAGGTTTGGGTTAAAGTATTTAGTTGCAGTAGTCGTAGCAACTATACATGTGTATTGTGGCCGTTCGACAGCGATGTCGGGGGACCATCGACCGATGATACTCTTCTCGACAGAATGGCCAACTGATGATTTCCTTTGAAATATAAGCCAAACAACAGCCATCTAGACCATGTGCGATATGCTGTTTATAAAACCTTGCAAGCTTTATTAAAGAAACATTCGGATTACAGTAGTATAATAAAAAGAAATTAAATATACTAAATATTGGACTCTTATAATAAAACACATGCCAAATTAATCAGAATGAATGTGTAAAAAAGTGAAAATGGTCAAAATTAACTGATTTGGACCTTTACGACTCCCCTTAATCCCATGGGGAGAGTTCAGAACTGTAAGGCGGCTACTCCAGTGACTCCCACTTGAGTTGGCGTACCTTTTGCGTTACAACGTTCACGGTATGGGGACGTGCATTGTCATGAAGCAGTAGTACTCTTTGTCGCAGTTTATCCGGACGTTTCGCCTTAATTGCACGCCGTAACTTCTCCAGTGTTGCACAGTACCATTCCTCAGAGATGGAGACACCAGGTTCCTTGAAATCAATAAGCAATAAGCAATCAAAGAAACGGGTGAGCATCAAACCTTTTCAGTAGATGGTTGGCTCTTGCACTTCTTGGGACTAGGGGACGATGGATGACACCACTGCTTCGTCGACGCTTTCGGTTTCGAATGGTGGCACCAACTTTCGCCCTCAAACGGAAACGTTTTCATCACGCCTTATACTTGTGTGTGTATTGGGTATGCCCGATAACCTGTGTTATTATGATGACCTTGGTAGTTTATTTAATTGTATTATTATTTAGCGTATGACATAAAATTACATATACAGGGTGTAATAAAAAGGTACGGCAAAACATGTAGGACACATTCCTCACACGTAGACGAAGACATTTTGTTACATGAACATGGGTCCGGAAACGCTGTGTTTCCATGTTATACCTCGTTGTTTCCAATTTAATAATGTTAGTATTCTAGAGTTAAGGACCTGAGTTGTGACGCACATTATAGACAGTAGGACCTGAGTTGCGGCGCACATTGTAGACAGTAGGACCTGAGTTGCGACGCACATTGTTGACAGTAGGACCTGAGTTGTGACGCACATTGTAGACTGTAGGACCTGAGTTGCAGCGCACATTGTAGACAGTAGGACCTGAGTTGCGACGCACATTGTAGACAGTAGGACCTGAGTTGCGACGCACATTGTAGACAGTAGGACCTGAGTTGTGACGCACATTGTAGACTGTAGGACCTGAGTTGCGACGCACATTGTTGACAGTAGGACCTGAGTTGCGACGCACATTGTAGACAGTAGGACCTGAGTTGCGACGCACATTGTTGACAGTAGGACCTGAGTTGCGACGCACATTGTAGACTGTAGGACCTGAGTTGCGACGCACATTGTTGACAGTAGGACCTGAGTTGTGACGCACATTGTAGACTGTAGGACCTGAGTTGCGGCGCACATTGTAGACAGTAGGACCTGAGTTGCGACGCACATTATAGACAGTAGGACCTGAGTTGCGGCGCATATTGTAGACAGTAGGACCTGAGTTGCGACGCACATTGTTGACAGTAGGACCTGAGTTGTGACGCACATTGTAGACTGTAGGACCTGAGTTGCGGCGCACATTGTAGACAGTAGGACCTGAGTTACGACGCACATTGTAGACAGTAGGACCTGAGTTGCGACGCACATTGTAGACAGTAGGACCTGAGTTGTGACGCACATTATAGACAGTAGGACCTGAGTTGCGACGCACATTGTAGACAGTAGGACCTGAGTTGCGACGCACATTGTAGACAGTAGGACCTGAGTTGCGACGCACATTGTAGACAGTAGGACCTGAGTTGTGACGCACATTATAGACAGTAGGACCTGAGTTGCGGCGCACATTGTAGACAGTAGGACCCGAGTTGCGACTCACATTGTAGACAGTAGGACCTGAGTTGCGGCGCACATTGTAGACAGTAGGACCTGAGTTGCGGCGCACATTGTAGACAGTAAGACCTAAGTTGCGACGCACATTGTAGACAGTAGGACCTGAGTTGCGGCGCACATTGTAGACAGTAGGACCTGAGTTGCGACGCACATTGTAGACAGTAAGACCTGAGTTGCGACGCACATTGTAGACAGTAGGACCTGAGTTGCGGCGCACATTGTAGACAGTAGGACCTGAGTTGCGGCGCACATTGTAGACAGTAGGACCTGAGTTGCGGCGCACATTGTAGACAGTAGGACCTGAGTTGCGGCGCACATTGTAGACAGTAAGACCTGAGTTGCGACGCACATTGTAGACAGTAGGACCTGAGTTGCGGCGCACATTGTAGACAGTAGGACCTGAGTTGCGGCGCACATTGTAGACAGTAGGACCTGAGTTGCGACGCACATTGTAGACAGTAAGACCTGAGTTGCGACGCACATTGTAGAAAGAGGCTCCCCTTTAATCCCGCTCAGTCCCACTTGCAATTAGCCAATCAATCAGCCGGTTGGGCTGAGTAATGTCTGTTGTTGGAGCCGCGAGGGCAGTGAAATATGATGGGCCAGCTGAGCTTTAGTCCATTCGCACAGTTTTTTTAGCCCCTTTCTTTAAAAAAACCTGTTCAATCCTTTTCTCATTTTATCACTCTCGCGAAAGGAAGGGTTGTATTTATGCGATCAAAATAGTTCAGTTCGATGAAACATGGGGTACAATATTATTCCTAACTTGGGGGAAAGTAGGTTTGAATCCGATCAGTATCCTTGTTTGAAATGGTTCCCCGTTTTCTTTTTCATTTGATCTATGATAAGGCCATATATTCATAAAGTAGTGAAAGTTAAAAAATCGACAGTCAGTCTGAAAGACTAAACTTTGTATCATTTTAAATGCTACAAATGCTGAAAAATGCTAGAAAGGCTGGAGGCTTCTCGCTTCGCTCGAAGCCAAAGACTCTTGACATGTTTGAAAATTATCTGTATAATACGTATCTTGCTTATCTTGTTTCAAATTATTCGCGAAGGGCAAGTGCAAACCAAGGGCAAAGAAAGGTCAGGCGCGCGGGGACGTGCCCCTTCCATCCAGTCTAAAAACACTTATAGTGGGCGATGTATTGAAGATAGAGATATGCTCTCGCGGACTTTTTTGTAGAACTTTTCATGCTGACCAATTCTTACGCTCATAGTATATTGATATTTTTAACGGTTTGCCCAGCGTAATCTTAAGAAGCGCACGGACGCCAAGTTTGTTTTCGACTTTTTCACTGAAATCGTTCCTGCTTGGCTTCCTTTGATCATACATAAATTATTTTCTACAGATTCTTTCCTCGAGATATCCTTTACAGAATGGTGAAAACCGCATCAAATTCCATCCAGTGGTTCTCGAGATTACCCGTGACATCCAAGAATCGGGGATTTTTGTCTTATACAAACGAAGTAGAGATTGTCGGGGAACACATGCACCAAGCAGTACTATGACGTCACACACCTCAGTGCATCTGGGTACATTTCGTCCCGTCACCGTAACGTAACGCCAGACCCCAGCGTAACGACGAAGTCGACAAAATCATTTAAAATGATAAAATGATTCTCACACCAACATGACCTCTATGTTTAATAATTACTACACCCAACACTGCACGTGGTATACTGTACCGTGTTACTGAAACAATTGAAATGTACTGTATAAGGATAATAAATTAACTTTCGCGAATGGAATTGCATTTGGATTATTATTATTATTTATTTGGCAAATGGCAACAAGTTAGATACATAAGCAAGTACAAATATACACAGACAAGAAACATGTTTCCCGGGAGCAAGATTTAATTACGAGGGTAAATCCAAAAGTAAGGTCCGATTCACCGTAAATATTTTAAAGCGGCGCCAAGGGCAAAACACGCATTCGTGCCGACTCCTGGCATGCCTCAGTAGCGTTGTTACTGTTGCTGTGTGCTGTTGATAGTGTCAGTTCACAAAGTTTACGACAATTAACCAGCCCACCGATTGTGAAGTAAGGGCAGTGATACGGTTTCTGTCTGCAAGAAACATTTCTGCGGCAGAAATTCATCGGCAGATTACTGAAGTGTACGCTCCTAACACAATGAGTGACAGTAAAGTGCGCAAGTGGGTGCGAGCCTTTAATGGAGGACGGAAAAATGTGCACGGTGAACCCCTCTCTGGCAGACCATCAGTGATTTCAGACGAGTTGGTTCATGCGGTTGACGACAAAATTCGTGAAGATCGACGATTCAATATTTCAGGGACAACGATCAATAAAACCGCCTACTGCGCTACCCTGACTAAACTTCGACGTGCAATCCAGAATAAGCGACGTGGTCTTTTGTCGTCTGGGGTGTTGTAGTTGCATGACAATGCCAGACTGCGAATGGCACGCAAAATCTAATCAAGAAATTTGGATGGGAACAGATGGACCACCCACCGTACAGTCCGGACTTGGTGCCAAGTGATTTCCACCTGTTCCGCTACCTAAAGGAGTTCCTTGGCGGCAAGCGCTTCGACACAGATGATGAAGTGAAAGAAGCTGTTAAAGACTGGTTAGCTTCGCAGCCGGCCGAGTTCTACGACTTAGGCATTCAAAAATTTTGTGGAACGATGTGACAAATGTGTAAATAAGTATGGAAAATATGTAGAAAAATCGAGAAAGACGTAAGGAATGTCAATAAAACAATTGTTTTGGAAACAATTTTGATTTTGGATTTTTTTCAACCGGACCTTAGTTTTGGAATAGCCCTCGTATATTGCAATGTCCAGTAGGGTAATCCACGGTTTGGCTTCCTCCGTTGGTTCCAGAACGTAATTTGGGCTGCCTGTATATGAACGTCCAACACATCCACTTATAATATGGGGGATTGTATGTTGAGAGGCACAACAGTCGCACTCCGGTGATGTAATATATTTCCACTTATAAATGGCGTCCCTACGTCGTCCATGATTTGTTCTCACCCGATTTAGTGTGGTCCAGACCTTACGGGGTAGAAGATGTCCACTAGGAAGATGTTCACCAGAAAAGATGTTGTGTAGGGAACTGTCTGTGGCAACTTTCCAGCGACTTCTCCATTCTTCTAAAGGGTAGAAATTCCCATTGGCCAAAGCGACAGTATCACGCTAAGATGGATGACGTGACTTGAGCCTCTGTATTTTGAGAGCGGGAATATCATCCAGAATAGGCAATTGAGGGTTCATTTCAATCGTCCTGTACTCTCGTATGAGAGCATTTGATCTTCTTAAATCAGGCGGCATTATACCTGACAGAATTGGAAGCCAATACAGTGGTGTGGGCTGGATAGTACCGGTAACAGATATTAACCGTATGCTAGCGTATAGTTGGGTATCATGAGTCTTGTATACGAGCTATTTGGATGAAAATGGTCGAATTTAAAATAATAAATTCACTCAAGAGAAAATAGAATCCCCACTAGCAACATTGACTTTACTGCCTCCAGTTTATACCTATTCCCTCAATTAGCCCCAGGGTATCGTCCTTATCCGAGGAAGATTGCTGCCTAGTGCATAGCTTACGGATTATGGCAAAAACGTGGCCGGCGCCATGATATTTTTCGACACATTTCCTTGGTTCTAGGCCATGGGGTGCGATTTCTCATATCAATCTACTCAATAGGCTGAGTGCACCCCTTCCAATCCTCACGTTTGATATCAAATTTGTCCCGTGGTGCAGTCGTACTCGTTAAATCATGCGCCACGACCATGTGGGCAGGTGCAGCAAGTTGGGAGATCGTAGGTTCGAATTCAGGCGCTGACAGCGGCTATCCTGACTGTAGTATTTCCCTGTATTTTTCCACACTCCATCCAGTAAAGTGCTGGGATAGTACCGTATTTCAAGTCCCGGGGCAGATACCTAATATACAGCTACACACACTACTACAATCACTAGGGCTATTGGGGCGTGGTGGCGCAACGGTCAAGCTGTTGGCCTCTCAACATGGCAGATCGGGTTCGATTCCCGGTCAATTTATGCGAGATTTTCAAAGTGAAATGTTATGTCCTGTGGTTCGGATTCCACGTAAAAAGGAGGTCCCGTCGCTTATGATCTCGCGATTAACGGTCACGTAAAACCACAATCTTCCTTCCTTCACTAAGGCTCGATTTTTAGTTGCTAAAAATCGGGAAAATATTTATTCTTTATGTAAGCCTCCGTGGCTTAGGCGGCAGCACGCTGGCTTCTCACCGCTGGGTCCGTGGTTCAAATCCCAGTCATTCCATGTGAGATCTGTGCTGGACAAAACGGAGGCAGACAGGTTTTTCTCCGGGTACTCCGGTTTTCCCTGTCAAAATTTCATTCCAGCAACACTCTCCAGTATCATTTCATTTCATCTGTCATTCATTTAATCATTGCCCCAGAGGAGTGCGTCAGGCATCGGCAGCCGGCACAGTCCATATCCACGCCGCTAGATGGGGGCTTCATTCATTCCATTCCTGACCCGGTCGGAGACTGGAAGCAGGCTGTGGATTTTCATTTCATTTATTCTTTATGTATTAAAAATACCTGGAATATGTGGCAAAGAAAGTAGAAATATTTAATTATAATTTAGTTTATTAATGTGAATATAAACAATATGCTGTACTCACAAATGCAATTTATGTATGCCTCACTGACTGCTGAAGAATTACAATACACAACGAGATACATCACAAAAGACCGACCTTTATCGCAAAACACTTCTTCTGAAGGCGCGAAACTGCTGCAATATGTTTCTTGCCCTCGACGTGTTGTGTAACTTGAGATCGCCGTTCAGCCTTGATTGCTTTACCACTTGGTTGGCAGAACAGAACACCCCCAACGGAAGCAAAATCATCGTTAAATTCTGCAATATACTGCTGCAGACGATAATTTGTAGTTGCTTTTACTTTAGGCATCGTAGAACTACCTTACACTTCACAGAGCCAGAAATGAACTGCATGGGAGTGACACTGTTTCCAGACAGATGGGGGTGGGGAGTGGGGAGGGGAGAGGGGAGGGGGGAAAGTCTAGCACGTGATGCAATATGGCTATAGACAAGGAAATCCCCGGCTTCCTCAGTGAGTGGGACGGGGCGATAAGATAAGAAAAACACAGCTGCAAGCTGACACGCTCTGCATGAAGATCAGATAGCTCACAAGTTCTTCCCCGTTGAAGTAACACAGAACAAAATGCAATAAACTGAAAGATCTAGAAAACTGATTTTTTTTAAGTAAATATTATGTCTTTATATGTGTTAATAAGTTAAAATGTAGGAATGCATGTATTTATGGACAAAATGTTTAAAATATGTATTTACTTAAAAAAATATTTATTTACATAAAACTCCGAGACCTGGTCATCACATATATCCAGGTTATCAGATACAGTAAATTCAACACACACCCAACTACATGGGACTGATTTATTTATTTTATTTAGCATATGGCATACAAATACATTATTACAAATTTACAACAATTATTACAAACAAACATCTAGGCCCTGTATATATTCAATGGATTTTGGGATTATCAACAGGAAGTCTTCATAGCGTCCTTCATATGCTCTGATTGTGCAGTCCTTCCTAATGTGTTCAACAGTTTGCCGCGGTGCTCCACAGTCGCATGCTGGTGAGGGTAGCATTCGCCACTTAAAAAGCGAATCTCCGCATCGTCCGTGTCCCGTTCTAAGGCTATTGAGTGCTGACCACATTTTACGAGACTGATCAAAACTTGGAACTGTCTTACTGATACAAGGCATAGACTGGCAAGTAACTGGAGCGTTTTCGAGCCAATCTCTCCTCCAGGAGTCAATGATGTTGAACTCGCCGAGGCAGCTGGCAAGTGCAAGAGGTGGATGTCTTGAGTGGAGTCTGTTGATCCCAAGGTCAGGGATATCAGAATGTATCGGGAGATCAGGGTTTCCCATGATCTTGGTGTATTCTCTTCTCAAAGCAACTTTCCTTCGCAGATGAGGGGGTGGTATATTACTTAGGACAGGCAGCCAGATGATGGGTGTAGACCTGATCGTTCCCGAAATAATACGCATTGTATTATTAAGCTGGACATCGACTTTGTTTGTATGTGTGCTGTTCAACCATACTGGTGCACAGTACTCCGCCGCTGAGTATACCAAGCTCAACGCAGATGTCCGCAGAGTTGTGGCGGTTGATCCCCAAGTGGTTCCACAAAGCTTTTGTGTGATATTGTTTCTTGTCCTCAGTTTTGCAGCAACTTTTGTAAGGTGTGATTTATACGATAGAGTTCTATCTAGCTTGACACCCAGATATGATGGTTCCTTATTATGGGTAAGTTGTGTACCATCAAAATACACTTACAGAGTCCTGTTGGATTGTCTGTTGTTGAGATGGAAGCAACTCACCTCTGTTTTTGATGCGTTTGGTCGAAAATATTCTGCAAAATATTCCGCAAGTGTAGACAGATCAGATGTTAGAATTTCTTCCATAGGTTCAAAGTGAGTATGCCTAGTTGCGATGGCCCGATCATCAGCATATCCGAATTTCTTGCAAACAGTTTCTGGCATATCAGCATTGTAAAGGCTAAAGAGCAATGGGGCTAGAACAGAACCTTGAGGAAGGCCATTTTGGAGGAATTTCTGGCTACTGATTTTATTTCCCATAACAACCTGGAATCCTCTGTTATCAATCATATTATCAATGAGTTTTGTAACTTGTTGGCATGGGATGATCTTCATCAGCTTGTAGAGTAGGCCTTGCCTCCAGACGGTATCATAGGCTGCTGATAAATCAATGAAAGCCACAGATGTTTTCATCTTCTTCTGAAAGCCTGCTTCGATATGCGATGTTAGTGCCAACAATTGATCTGCACAGCTTCGGTTGGGACGAAAGCCATCTTGTTCTAAAGGGATTGCCGAGAGTATTGGTGGTCCAATCCTATTAAACAGTACTCGCTCTAAGAGTTTTTATATCACACTAAGCAATGCAATGGGACGATAGCTTTGCGGGAGATCTGCAGGTTTTCCTGGTTTAAGGAGAGCAATTATCTTGGCACGTTTAAGCTTCTGGGGTATAATTCCTGTTTTTAGCATTGAGGTGAAGAATTTTGCTAACCATGTCTACATTTATTTTCCAGAATTGATGAGAAACTCAGGAAGGATACCATCAAATCCAGGAGCTTTACCAGGTTTTATATCCTTTATTGCTGCTACGATCTCTTCAGGGGTGATGTCATGTGAATATTCCGTCGTAGAGGCAGCTGCTGCTTTCAATTTCTTGAGTTCTCGTATAACAGAGGTTGTAGTCGCACGATGATTTATTCCTTTAGAAGTTTTAACAATATGTGGAGCAATATTATTGGGTGTTACAAGATTATCATCTCGCACGATACGACTAGTTCCTCCCAGTTTTCGAAGCAGAGACCATGCTTTTCGGCTGGATACTCTGAAATGAAGTTTCTGTGTAGTTTCTAACCACTTCTGTCGGCGTACGGTATCTAGATTATGTATTAATTCACCTGCTATTTCTTTATCACCACTATTTTGAAAATCCTTATAGAGTTCTTCACATTTCTCATCCCATCCTGGGATATATTCTTTACGATATCCTCTGGGAATATACTTTTTTGCTGCGCTTATAACAGCTCCAACAAACCTATCATAATTATCAGCATATGGCGGAATCCAACCTAAACATCTATCAAGGTTTTCAGAAAAGATGCTCCAGTCAGCTTTTTGTAGATTCCATCTGGGTCGGGGAAATGAGATTATCAGAGGGACTTTTGTACCAATTTCTACTATAGCTGGTCGGTGTTGGCTATGAGGGATGTCTGGCAGGATATTGCGGGTTGTGCTGACTAAGTGATGTTTTTCATCTGCTGTGACAAAGCATAAATCTGGATTGTATTCTTGTTTCCATCGTGCTGACCGGAATGAATTGCGGTCTTTAGCATCAAAAATAAGATGGATATTATTTTCATCTGCCCAGTTTACCAAGGCCTCACCATTGGTATCATTCATTCTATAACGCCACTGCGTATGGTGACTATTGAAGTCTCCCACAAAGATTGCAGGATGTTGGTATACGTAAAGAACGTGGGTTGGCCAAGGGGAGCTTGGTGGTTTGTATATATTACAGATGATTAGTTCCCCAATTTTGATTGTCACTGAGTGAATGTTGTTATTCGTAGAAGTTGATATCAGATGAACATTCTCTATATCATTCCGGACATACGTGGATATTCCATAGGCATGGTGGTGAGTTGCACCAATGATATCATATCCTGGAATTTTCCCCCTAGAACAAAGTTGATCTTCACTATCTGCATGAGTTCCCTGTAAAGCAACCACATCGATATTGTGCTTTTCCAATATCTTTAGTAAAATTTGACATTTAGTTCTACTAATGCCTTCAATGTTTAGTTGACATATTTTAATACTTGGTCCAAGGTGTCTAGATGTTTGGCCCTGAGAAGAACTTTTCATGTAGTGTTGTTGAATCATGTTCTCAGTTTGGTATGTACTTGTTGTGTAGCCAGGAGATCTAGAAAGATTGTCTGGCAGCCAGTTGTGTTGCTTTCTTAGCACCACCCGAGGGACACGTGTAGGGTACTTTAAGGTTACAACCTACGGACGTAAAGCAACATCGTCCCCCATGGGACTGATGACCAAGATGTCCCAAGACCCCTACACCATGGGTCAGGCAACCACTCCCTAGCGCAGAAAATTAAATGCTACAGTACCTCCATTGCAGCAATAACGTAATTACTTTGAATTCCCACCGTGCGGAGACCCATTCTTTTTAGCTGGAAGGTCAGGCGACGACGCAATGAAATCGATACGGCGTTTTAATTATCCAAACTTTAAATCATACCGATATCAGTTCCAAGCCATTATTTAGATAGAATTAATTTTGAATGTAATCTTGATTCACATAGCAATGTATCAACTTATAACTTCATGGAACCATATATAATATTATATTAAAGTCAATATTTACGACAGAAAACATTCCAAGTACCATTAAAATATTTTCTGCTATGGATATGATGAAAATTTTCGATAGATTCGTTGAAAATTGATACCGTTTCATCTAAAACACTAGCTTACCACGGTGGGCGAGTGGTTATCGTGACGGACTGCCAACCCCAAATTGCAGGTTCGCTCCTGGCCGTGGTAAGTGATTTTTGAAAGGCGACAAAATTCACGATACGCATGTCATACGATGTTGGCATGTTAAAGAACCCATTTGAATTCAGTAGGCCGTGTTCGTAATGGCAAAATTAATCTTGGGATTCTCCGCCATCACAAAGTTCCTCATTTCTCTACAAGAAAGCGCTATAGTGTCAACGAACTTAGATATCTAACCCCTATTATAATTTGTCTTCTTAAAAGAAATTCAGCTTCAATCTCGAAACCAAAGTTTATTGATTGATAAAAATACAAAAGAATATAATAGCTCTTGTGACATGACCTTTGTTTCTCGCTAATACCGCAATATAATTGCTTGTTGCCAAAAGAACAAAAGCCTGGTACCTTTTTAAGAAAGGCACAGCCTTGAAGAAGTTGACCTAACTTTCTAGTGACTGTACTACAATCTTCCCCGGGAAAATTTGAACATTGGCAATGGGTGGAGATGTAAACGTGTCACAATTTTAATACTTATGATATATAGATTGACATTCGTATTCCCTTGGGAAGGAAGGTATAATCACACTTCGTCCAGACCGTGTAGTGATATTGGGTGCACGTACCGGCAGGCCTGAACTCTGGACGGCTGAAGCCCTAGGTACAGGTGGGGTCATCTAGTCATATGGAGCAGTAATCTGGGACTGGGTAGTTGACGGACTGGATGTGACCTCCGGAGTGTTTGGAGTAGGGAGAAACTCATGGGCAGCATCAACCTGCTCAGTTGCTGTTGGGCATTGAGTCAATATAGGAGGTGGAGAAGGAACACCAGATATTGAAATTTGAGGAGGTTGCACTGGAAGTTGGGGTGGTTCTGAATCCGGGCTGACATCAACACCAGCGTGTCTTGGGCGTAGATGTGATGTGGAGATGTGTTTGATTTTGTCCCCCATCATGACCTCATAGGAGACAGATGAGACTCTTCTTGCGATGACGCCAGGGATCCATTTGAATATCTTATGAATGATAGACCGGACCCATACGGTGTCACCCTGTTGATAGGCTGTCACCTTGCCCTTGTTGGTTTCTATCATATTCTTGTATTGTCGCAGGATGGAGGAGTGATAGGTGATTCCTAAGACGCCGACCCAGGAACACTTCAGCTGGTTGGGACTTTGTAGAAGTATGGGGTGTTGTTCTGTAATGCATTGAGAAATCATCAATTTTTCTTTGCAGCGTTTTGGTCTTGGTATCTTGATCTAATAGTTGTTTGAGCAGAGCTGTTTTTGTTGACTTGACCAAGTTCTCAGCCTGACCATTGGCCTTAGGGTGATATACCGGTGAATGTAGGAGTCTTATGCCTCGTTCCGTTAAGAACTTCTGAAACTCTTGAGAAGCAAAGGGGGGACCATTGTCGGTCACTATTTCTTCCGGCCACCCCCATCGCCCAAAAATAGTACATCATTTATTACACACTTGTTCCGCTGAGGTGCCATCATGCATAGTTTCAATTTCAGGCCATTTAGAATGTGCATCAATGACAATTAGGAGGTGCGAACCTTTGAACTCAGCAAAATCTAGGTGAATTCTTTGCCATTTTCTTGTTGGCCATGGCCAAGGCATGACTTGTTCTGGTGGTGTGGCCATATGTAGTGATTGGCATACTGTGCATGTTTGAACGAGTTTATCTATATCGTCGTCCATGCGGGGCCACCACACGTATCCTCGGGCTAGAGTTTTCATACGTGACGTGCCGGGGTGCATTTCGTGCAACATTTGAAGTGCTACAGGTTGTAGCGCAGGCGGAATGAGAACTCTACATCCCAAGAGTATACAATCTTGTTGGGCGCTAAGCTCTAGGCGGCGGCGGTGAAATGGTTGCAATTCAGCTGACTCTATATTGTCAGGCCAACCTGAGATGATATAGTGCAGAACTTGTTTTAGGAGAGGGTCTGCTCGAGTCTCTTGAGCAATATGGATTGCTGACAGAGGTCCAATACTGCTTACATCTACTCGATTAATTGCCGACTCCACTTCTGTTTGGTCTGGGAGTGGGTTGCGGCTGAGATAATCTGCATGGGGTACCTCGTTGGATTTCTTGAGTAAGATCTTGTACCTGTAAGCTGACAGTAGAACGGACCATCTCTGTAAGCGTAAAGCGGTGAACTGTCTCAGGTGTCATTTTGGTCCAAATATTGTGATAAGCGCCGAGTTGTCTGTATTGAGACCGTTAGTCGAGTCAACAACCACGATGACTTTCCTAACATCCCATAAGTCGAATAAAATTACCGTGAGGATCAGGTGAACTTCCTAATAGGCTAAGCGGCACGAGACACTGTAGTCCACGGGGATCGTGGTACATGCTGACGATGGTCATAGATTGCCTAAGGAAAGGTTCACCTTAAAACTAGACTGAGAAATTAAACATCCAGACTTAAGTAAAACACCGTGAAAATTTATTAAAATTCACAAGCCCCTAGCCTAGTTCGGAGGGTTATAATCGGCTAGTCCGCAAACTAATAAACAAAAGAAAAATAAAGAGCAGATCCCTACCTGAGAAGTTACTGAGAAAAACCCTCGCAAAAGATCTAACTCACAATAATAAAGCAACAACAGCAACACTAGGAAAATGGTACGATGCAAGTCCCTAGTTCAAGTTACAAGATTAAGCTAATATCAGAATTTACATTTAACAGTGTAGCAAAAACAAATCTAAGTTAGGATGATACCATTTCCACATTTAGATTTAACGGTAATCATCTAGCTAAGTCCTAACAGTTAATAACAAAATTTACGGCGATGACGTCCGTAACAGAAAACAATTACAACAAATCTAAGTGTACAGCCATGAAAAACATTTAATTATACTTAATAACTACGTGCTATCAGCACACAATAAGGTAACATGTAGGATTTACACACTTGTACATCATAAGTAAGTAATGAAATAGACACAAATCTTTGTTACATTCCTGCCTACACCTTGGTTTACTCTTTGTAAGCCATAGTCATCTAATGTGTGTAATTACGGTGACGAATGCGTAGTTGAGACCACGTCTGACATCGCATGGCCTGAGCTCCACAAGCTACGAACTCTAGGTTCGCGCATGCTTCAGGTCGCTACAAAAGTGTCAACTGTCCTAGTCATTTCCACACAAGGAAATTATCTTCAACTGCACGGCTATGTCAACAGTTCCAAAATGCTACAGAACAAAGTTAGATAGAAAGAATTCATTAGTTAGCTCTTGTTTTACCAAAATTATGCGTTTTATTATTAAGATGTCGGTTTAGGTTTATCGTTGGTTTATGGAGAATAATACTGGCAATAGCTCGGGCACGGAGTGTCTACACTGAGATCATTCTCCACCAAAAAGCCTCGACTCAACAGTCGGAATAAGATCAACGAGCAATAACAACTCGGACACACAATAACACGGGTTACCAGCGGCGCAAAGCTCGCATTCAATAACTCTGGGATAGGCCTGTCCACAACAGTTACCTTCCAATAACATCTAGTCAACGGGAACCCTCCCGGACAAGGTAATCACAAGTACCTTCATACAATAAATTCCTGCATTTAACAGGGTCGCCTGCAACTCACTATAGAAAACCTGACCTAATTGTACACGTCAAGACGGTACACGCAAGAAGTGCGCTCAACTAACAAAAAGCAATCTATAAAACATGTGATCTGAGACAGGGTTGAAAACTGGGTTACATAAGCTAAGTTGCAATGAAAGAAAGAGCGAATACTACAAGCATTCTGTCTCTTGTCAAAGTCGTTCTGTCTCACAAACAAATGAAGCGTGCTCTCAAGGGCACTGGATTACAAAACCAGTTTATGTCACCAGCAGGCTACCACATTCCTGCGTTCGGTCGACACAAAACACACATGATTCAAGGCCGGCGATTTAATCAAAATAAAACTATACATCTGGCCTGTTCATAAAAAAACTTTACCATGGGTTATGGACCTCTAAAGAGTCCGTGTATAAAAACACGCAATAAATCTGAATAGAATAATATAATTCCGTCTTTCTACCAAAGACGTCTATATGATAGTAATCTTACAATTACTGGAGCTCTTTGCTCTCAAAATACAATTCACTAGTTGCTAGTACAACATCAAATAAAAACGTGTCTTACATGACACAAGCAAAATGATAATTGTGGCGCAGATTCACACAGGGATCTGCTTAATGATACGTTGGGAACTGAGTTCGATGCTAGGCAACGAAACATTCCTTCTAATAGTTAGGTTCAAACTTGACCAAGAATAGCTTCTGAGCTTATTCAAAATGAAAATATAATGCATTTACAAAACTGGCAATTACAGTCGATTGCCTAACTGATACCACTGTTCTAACGAAAGTCAGGGGTGTATCAAAACTGGCTGCAAAGAATGCAGTTAAAGAAATAACCATGACATCTGATTGTCATAACTAAAGTCAGCAAAGACTTGAAAAATCACCCCAAACAGGGTTGGACAAAATAGCCTCGAATGACTGCGGTCACATCTAGCAAAAGATAGGCTTTGACGTTCTACGACGTTCATCAAGCTGCACCAGGGTTAACCAAAATGTTAGACCCAAGGGTGTCTCACTATACTGAAATAAATGACATTAAATTAAACTAGATACAATCCCTACCTAGAAAAATGGCTGACACAGAGTGTGGTTGATTCACAAACTCCATTAAATCTAATATACCACCAGAACTAGAACTCGAGAAGGGATGTTCAAAAACTCACGACATGGAGAAGCTATCACTCAGCCCTCTATTCAATAACCAGGGTTGTACAAATTCCTCTCTGGATCTCTGGAACGGTATTATCCTCATCAGGATTCCCATCTGGACTCCTCCAAAGACCAGGGTTCGATTCGTCCCTGTCGACAACTCCGTGGATATGCTGGATATGCCTGGAAATGGCATCTTGGATTCCTTCCTTCTCGTCCTCGGTTCTGCAAGCTTCACCATCATGCTAGTTCTCGTAGAAACATCACCCTCATACCAGGATGGTATTAGCCCATGATGACTGATTCAACCATCGTGTGGAATAGTCTGGTCACGTTGACGGTGAAATAAATTATGAAATTCATTCTTTCACTTTCCAAAAATATAATGTTCGTCGTAAGTATTGTAGGCTTTGATAGTAATTGACAACACAGCCTTAATTTCGTGGATGTGAATAGATACGTGAGCTAGCACTGCTCTATGATTCTGCACGTGCTAATGACGCTACTTTATCATGCAGCATCGGTAAAATGTACGTCGTTTTGGAAATAAAAACTTCACTCTGGCAATCCAAATATGTTACACTATCGTAATCACACTTATTTGAAGTAGTTGCAACACATTTACCTGCATATTTTCCACAAGGCATTTGGCCCTCCACAAACACGTGGGTACTAAAATGTGGTGTTCCGGTAAAATTACATAATTCACTAATACTTGCCAATAATTATCTTCAATATGTTTCTGTGGCTCACTGTGCATAAATACCAGTATTTTACAATATGCCAGTGCACGATGGCACCTGATAACCAATTCAACGCTAACAAGCGGATATTCTTCTATGTCTTACAGGACAAATGCTATTACACGCCTATACTGGGCGGATTCTCCAGACGTAGTGCAAGGCACTGGGTGTCTCAAGGAAGTAGGTCGTCAAACCGAAGTCGTTGAGCGACTACTTACGTTCCTATTTGCGTATCTGCAAGGGTATTACCTTACCATAGGCTAAAATAACATTCTCAAAAATGTTTTAATAATGCAGCATGACGAAATGGAATATTCTGAGTCTTGTGAAAGAATAAAATTAATTAATAAGACCTCAGATAAATAATTAGCAGTTCTCACCAAAGTCAAAAGTGCGATTCAACGCTACTTCAAAGAGTATCGCGTGAGCTCTCAGCTCCACGTGGCTTCCTGGGTGTGTTCAAAGGTACAACATCCCATCATAAATGTTCTGTCATAAAAAATATCACATGAACCATAGCTCAGCGGGTTCAGTATGGAGATCAAATTCTCGGCCATATAAATACTTATGGAATTTCTTGAGGCCCATCACAATGGCAGCAGCTTCACGCTCATGTTGCGGATATTTATGTTCAGCAGACGAAAATGTCTTTGATGTGAATGCTATGGAACGCTCCTCTCCATTGGGCATCACATGCGATATTACAGCCCCAGCACCATGCTGAGAAGCGCGGAGGAAGTTCGAGGCTGTATGGGATCAGAACACAATCACTGGTAAGTGTATGGATGCATTTGTCATAGGCTTCACTCTGTTCTTCTCCCAATTTCCACTCGGCGTCCTTCTTGACTAATTGGTATAGGGGGGCAAGGACTGTGGATATATTTGGAATGAACTTATGATAAAACGAGATTAGACCAATGAATTGTTGAAGTTCTGTTGGGTTGGATGGAGCTTTGGCTCTGTAAATGGCATCAATCTTCTTGGTATCTGGACGGAGACCTCTAACATTCAAGATGTGTCCGAGGTATTCTAATCTATTGACTAGCAGTTCACACTTTTCCCAGTTGACGGTTACGTTGTATTTCTGGAACCTTTGAAGCACCTCTTCCAGAAGCTTCATACATCCTTCATAGGTTTTGTGAGCTCCCATGACATCATCCTGATAAATGAACACATTCAAGGAGGCAAGTATTTGTGTCATTATATTTTGGAATATAGCAGATGCTGAGGCCACACCATATGGTAATCGCAGACATTTATTTATAAGATCCATAGGGTGTTGTGGGTACCAAAATGTCTTGGGATGAATCGGCCACACGGAGTTGCTGATATGCCTGGGAGAGATCAAGCTTAAAAATAATAATTTCCAGCTACAATAGACAAGTCATCTATGCGAGGAAGTGGGTAGTATTCCATATCCAGCTGGGGGTTCACCGTGACACTAAAGTCCTCACATATGCGAACTGTGTGGTCTGGTTTTGGGACTACAACTATTGGAGTTCCCCATGATTTGGACATGGTTTGCTTGATTTGACCATTCGCCTCCATGGCATCCAGACATTTCTTGGTAGGGAGACGGAATGGTATGGGAATGACCATTGGTCCATAGAATACAGGAGTAGCACCTTTTTAGCCTATTTTCAATTTTGAAAAAATAGGCTTATGAGATCACCTTTTGTCCGTGTGTGTGTGCGTGTGTGTGTGTGTGTGTGTGTGTGTGTGTGATTCGTGTGTGTGTCCCCCCCTAATAAAATCTAAACGGCTGGAGCGATTTCAATGAAACTCGGTATGTTCATAGCACTATTCCCGGCGACCTCGACCGTGCCCTTCAAATTTTGTTACGTCTCACCAATGCAAAATGGCGGCTGTGCGAAATATTTCACTAGCATTCAATATCTCCGAAACTATTACCGATATCGCCCTGAAATTGTGTACGGTGATAAAGGGTACTACTAGAAGTTCACCTATGAGACTTTCAAAAACCTGGTGACTACAAAACCAACATGGCGGTCAAGCGAAGTTGAGACTTTTAAATAGAATTTTCTCGCGATTTAACTATCCACACGTAATGAAACTTTGTACAGCAAATGTTTATACACATTGTAATGCACTGGAGTCTAATTTAGATCAATTGTTTACATAACTTCAAAATGGCGGCTGTGCGAAATATTTCACTGACATTCTATATCTCCGAAACTATTACAGATATCACCCTGCAATTTAGTACGGTGATAAAGGGTACTGATACAAGTTTACCTATGTATATTTCATAAACTTGTAAAGTAGAGAACGAACATGGCGACCAAGCGAAGTTGAGACTTTTAAATAGACTTTTCTCACGATTTAACCATCCAAACGTACTGAAACTAGGTACAGCAAGTGTTTATACACATAGTAATGCACTGGAGTCTAATTTAGTTCAATTGTTTACATAACCTCAAAATGGCGGCTGTGCGAAATATTTCACTGACATTCTATATCTCCGAAACTATTACAGATATTACCCTGCAATTTTGTACGGTGATAAAGGGTACTGATACAAGTTTACCTATGTATATTTCATAAACATGTAAAGTACAAAACGAACATGGCGACCAAGCGAATTTGAAATATTTTAATAGACTTTTCTCGTGATTTAACTCTCTGAGCGCAGTGAAATGTGGTACAGTAAATGATTTTGCAGATTGTAATGCACTGCCATCTAATTTAAATCAATTGTTTACATAACCTCAATATGGCGGCTGTGCGAAATTTTAAAATTAAGTTTTTATTTCTTGTGTCGTAATCATGCGATCGAAGTGAAAGTTTGAATAATGAACCTAGGCAATAATTGTCCTTGAATGGTACATAATTCTATGGCCTATATATATAACAATTCCTAAATGGCGAGCTTCCGAAATATTTAGACGGTTCTCAATATCTATGAATCTTTTACAGCAACCAAACTGAATTTTTTTATGTTCATAGAGACTATGAACATATGTTCACCTATAGGACTATCATTAACCTGGTGAGCACAAATCCAACATGGCGGCGACGCGAAGTATAAATATTTAAATGGACGATTCTCGCGAATTAACTATCCGAGTGCTGTGAAACGTTGCACGTTAAATGCTTTTACAAATGTTGATCCACTGGCATCTAATTTATTTCAATTGTTTGCATAATCACAAGATGGCTGCTGTGCGTAATTTTAAAATCTCGTTTTTACTTCTTGTGTTCTAATCATGCGATTGAAGTTTGAATACCACACGTACACAATAATCTTAATGTAATAGTACAAAAATAAAAATCCAACCTGGCGACAATCTGAAATATTTAGACGGTTCTCAATATCTACGAATCTGTTACAGCAATTAAACTGAAATTTTGTATGTTGATAGAGGCAATTAACATGAGCAGGATATATGAAAATAGGCTGTATAGTTCTTTACGGAACTACTTGTTTAAGAACTACATTTACCTCAAAGTGTTTGATTTCACCTGGTTGTTTTTGAATACAGAGGAGAATTTATTTTTTAAAACCTCTGTATCTTGATTTACCTGGAGTACGGTAAGGCGAGGAAATATTTCCTGCCAATCCTGTGTGAATTGCCAGAGCCAGGGTAGGCCCATCAATGAGGGTAATTTTCCTTTGGCTACAATTAATGTAAGGGTTGCTTTCTGGCATTTATACTTGACCTGGACCTCCAGTTGTCCAAGTAATTCCAGACGGTGTCCAGTACATCCACGGAGAGATTTTGGTGGGTTTGAGTGTGAGATGTTGAAAGTGTTGTAGGTATAATGGCTCACCAATTAAGCTTACACTTGCTGCTGTGTCCACTTCCATCTGTATGGGTACTCCTTCCACCTGGACATATATCGATGTCCTGGAACTGGTGTTACGACTAGATATACTGTATAAGTCTGAGGTAATTAGATAGGTCATGTCGCCTGGTGATGGTGTTATCTGTTGGTCGTCCTCGACTGACTTTACCTTACCACTGGAATAATGTTTATTTCTCTCAGATTTCTTTCTACATGCAGCAGAGATGTGTCCTTTGATCCCACATGAGTGACGTTCAGCCTCTAGGAACGGACATGACTTCCTGGCATGATTACCAAGACAACCAGAACATTGATTGGATTTGTTCTTGTTGCTGGATGTTGACTGCCGGTTGTTGGATGCAGTGTGTTTGGTATTCTTGAATGCTCCTGATTTGCTTGATTTGTGGTATTGAATAGCGTTGACACAGGAAACAGTTGGCACACTTTCATATCTTTGAGCAATGGTAAGCATGGCATTAAAATTACCTTCCACATCCTTTATTCGGTCCCGTGTGGTTTCACTGGTGATGCCTGAGTAGAATTGGGTCTTCAGAGCTGAATCCAGGTATGTACCAAACTCACAAGTTGCTGCTTGGTGTCTCAGGGCTATGGCATAGTCTGCATACGATTCCCCTTGAGCAGGACGGCGATTGTGGAATTTGATTCGTTCCTCAAATACGGAACGCGATGGTGCGTAGTGATTTTCCAACTTGTCTCGAAGTTGTTGGAAAGTACAATTTCCCGGACTAAGAGGCGAACAGAGGTCTACTAATATTTGGAATGTTCTAGGACCCACACTGCGTAGTAAGAAAGCTTTGCATATTTGCAGATCTTCAATTTCCTCCGTCTCAAAAAAATATGTGAGGCATTGAAAGTTAGATTTGATATCTTCAACCCGTGGGTCGAATGGACGAAAGTCTTTCGGCATTTTGCCAAAAAATATAGACAGTACTTACTGCTCGCAAGTTGTCTTGGAGATTACAATCCAGGCCACACTATTGTCCGCGAGTTATTTCGTTTAAGTTCGTTTCTAAACTTCTCGTCGACATTTATTATAATTTGTCTTCTTAAAAGACATTCAGCTTCAATCTCGAAACCAAAGTTTATTGATTGATAAAAATACAAAAGAATATAATAGCTCTTGTGACATGACCTTTGTTTCTCGCTAATACCGCAATGTAATTGCTTGTTGCCAAAAGAACAAAAGCCTGATACCTTTTTAAGAAAGGCACAGCCTTGAAGAAGTTGACCTAACTTTCTAGTGACTGTACTACCTTGACTTTCATAGTGCTTCAAGGAGCGATAAAATTCGACATGCAAGTTGCCCTTTGGGCGTCAATTAACAAACCTTGCACCCGGCACCGAGACCATACGATATTATGATTAATTATTGTTATTATTAGTAGTAGTAGTATTATCCAAAACACTTGAAATGTGATAGCACATTCATTGTTTTTACAACTTGGGAAGATTGTCACTGATGACCAAGGAATTACTATTGAATGGAAATAAACCACGTAACAATACGGCAAAGGTGAGTAGATTCTATCAAATTATTACTGTCAACCGTCCATATATACAGAGAGTTTAGTTTGTATGTAACGGAGACCCTCGCTTGCCCGCTCGCCCGCGTTGCGCGCCTGTCTCCCGCCAGGCACTTTGCCGTTATGCGGCGCTGACACGGCACTGAGTCATTGAGTATAGGAATTTGTACTTAAATTTGTACTTCAATGTGATCCTTGACCAATTTTTTGACGAACTGACTTACGGAGAGCGATTGTCAAATTACTCTCAACAAGATTCTGCCACTGCTCACATTGCCGAAGCATCCATGACAAAATTGCGTCGCATTTTCGGTAAGCGTTATAAGTCGGAACGTGTAGCCCCCGCGAAGCCCAGACTTATCACCATGTGACTTATATTTGTGGGGGACGCTTAAAAATAGAGTGAATGCGAGAAACCCTCACATTATAAATGAGCTTTAAGACTATATTACAGCTGAAATACAGTCAATCGGTGCTGAGGAACTTCAGAGAGTAAATGCCAGTTTCATAAAAAGGTGCCAGCGATGTGTAGCAGTGAATGGCGAACATTTTCAGCACCAGCTGTGAACTAGGTAAGTACAAATTCCTATACTCAATGACTCAGTGTCGCGCGGGCGCCGCATAACGGCAAAGTGCGTGGCGGGAGAAAGACTCGCGCCACGGGCGAGCGGGCAAGCAAGGGTCTCCGTTACATACAAACTAAACTCTCTGTAGTACAATCACTTTCATATGCAATGTAGAAAACTGTACATTTTTTGTATAATATGCAAGTATATTGTTTCATTATTCGCTATTTTAATTCCCATAATGGACAAGGAAGCAACTACAAAAACTAAGTCAAATCAAAATTATTCATGCATTAATTACTACGGCGGACAGAGTAGTAAGGAATGAGAAGAAAAAGGGTGCGGGGGAAACTCTTAAGACTCCTCGAAAAATGAGGATGTCCAAATAAGGTGAAAGGGTGAGGTGGGGAAGAGGAATGGATGGATATAAGGAAACTGAAACAAAGGGGAAGTGTATATGGCGAGATTTTCTACCAAGGTGCATACAGTAGTTTCTGGCTGTTCTCTGGTGACGAACAGGGGAATTTCTCTAGTTTTTGTAAGCTCATTGACACACATTCTTTGATTAGATTAATTAAATTATTCTTGGTGGTTCCGTATTGATATGCTAAAGTAGTTATTAATAAGAAATATATATCCGACTGAATCAATATTATAATACTACATTTTGCAACGAGCCTATAATGGCAATAATTAAGACACGAGTATGTTTATAAAACGAGCGTAGCAAATTGTATAATTTCCATACGAGTGTCTTAATCACCATTATAGGCGAGTTGTATACGACTGTTTATGTTCGACGATAATTATAACTATTTCATTTTCGAACATAAATATTCATAAATATCTGTCGAGATTTCACCAGTTTTGTGTACTGAACAGAGCGCATGGAACGCAGAGAATACCATGGCCTCCTGGAATACCTCACTCTGACACTCGCCACGCAGTGAAATTTAAAATAGGGGGCCATGGAAGTGAGCGCAGGTGCGATGCCACCTGACCTAATTGGTCACACAACTGTTGCCTGAGCTCTGAATGGTGGGAGAAACTGTATCATAATGAAAACTTGTACTATAATGAGCCTCATTATAGTACAGTTTTCTGACATATAATATTTACATTTGGCCAGGGTCGAACATAAAGAAATTAATTATTAAAGTTGTTCTTAGTACATGTTTCGGGGATTAATCAACAATTTTTCCCCTTCATCAGCCAATTGCAAAGCATTAACATATTGAAAAAACGAAATAAAGATGATGATGATGATAATTGTTGTTTTAAGGGGCCTAACATCGAGGTTATCGGCCCCTAAAAAAACGTAATAAAGCATAGCACTGAAAATATGAAAGGTTATATAACCTAATATGGTGCACCATAAATATAGGTTGTAAAGATAGAATAAAAATTATTTGCCCACATTGTTTTAATTCTATTGGAAAAGGAGGCAAGGTTCCTTCGCAACGCATAGAGTTTTAAACTATATTTTAACACGGCAATATCCCATAAGCATGACTAATTTTAATAGTATTTGGGGACGTTAAAGCCTTATCTACATCATTTAAATCATATATTTCACACTAAAAACTATTCGGAATTGAATATTTACATGAAGGAAAGTGTATCCATACCAGTAAAATAAACATCTTGTACATTTTCTCCGCACCCTCTGAAAGCACAGAATTATTCCTATTGCGGGCACACAGAACGCGGTCTACCCTCACCCGCTAATCTTTGTCGCGACGACGAGCGATCCGTTTGTACAAATTTACAGATTGCCCGCCTGACCGCCGTGCCGCCTTCGATTGTGATGAGTGACCAAACTGAAGTATTTATTGAAACTGTGCGTTAATACACACATATGTTCGACAGTTCACACGAACATCAGAAAAATGTTTTAAAGAAGGCTGAAGCATGGAATCGTGCAATTTCTCGAAACATTCTCGCGACATACGAAAATACTTGAAAACCCTATCGTAATGTGACTCTCCAGTATAAATTGACTCAACGACTTGTTCGTTTTTGAATGATAATGTTTTGTTTTTCCGTAATTTTTGTTTATTTTTATAATTTTTTATTTTTTATTTAATGTTTTTGTTTTTGTTTTATTAATTTTTGGTCTTTTTAAATTTAGGCGTCCACCTCAAAATTTTAAATTCAATTCCAAATGTGTATTCTTTAATCTGTGTTCAGAGGGGTAGATGACCTCGTAGCTCCGCCCCTTAAAACAACAATTACGAACTAACTAGCTATCATGTGACTCCAGTTCGATACATAAGCAGTGGTATTCTCCTAATTGCTCTCTCTTCTTATTGATGTCATGCACCCAACAATGTATTTTCTTCTTTGTGTTTTGCAAAGCAAATAGGAGAAGGAGTAGTTCTTCGTCCGAACTCATACTCAATAATAATATCAAACAGTACTTAATATGAAAACAGAAAGCCTCCGTGGCTTAGGCGGCAGCACGCCGGCCTCTCACCGCTGGGTCCGTGGTTCAAATCCCGGTCACTCCATGTGAGATCTGTGCTGGACAAAACGGAGGCAGACAGGTTTTTCTCCGGGTACTCCGGTTTTCCCTGTCAAAATATCATTCCAGCAACACTCTCCACTATCATTTCATTTCATCTGTCATTCATTTAATCATTGCCCCAGAGGAGTGCGTCAGGCCTCGGCAGCCGGCACAGTCCATATCCTCGCCGCTAGATGGGGGCTTCATTCATTCCATTCCTGACCCGGTCGGAGACTGGAAGCAGGCTGTGGATTTTCACTTAATATGAAAACACACGTCATATTCTCTAGAAGGAAGCGACCAGACTGGACCGCTCACACAAAGGTATCGCGTCCTATGTGACGTCCCCATATCGCAGACCGACGAGAAGACTGCTGGATCGCTTCCCGCCGCGACAGCCCGCTTTCTGTGTGGCCAAGCCTTTAGACCATAAATCCAATAGATGGCTGATGACATCACATTGTTGAGGCCAACATCTCGAACAGCAGACTAAAGGGAACTGCGGATAGGCCTAGTGATGATAGAATTATCCAATACTAGCAGTAGTGCCCGACTTCGCCCGGTGGATTTATTTGTTATACGGGGGCGTGGTGGCTCAGCGGTCTAGCTGTAAGCCTCTCACCAAGGCGGTCCGGGTTCGATTCCCGGTCAATGCATGTGAGATTTTCGAAGTGAAATGCCATGTCCTGTGGTTCGGATTCCACGTAAAATGGAGGTCCCGTGGCTCATAATCACAAGATTCACGGTCACGTAAAACTACATCTTCCTTCTTCTATTTGTTATACAGGACTGGAGCACTCAAGGATAAGGATCGGAATAAATGAATGTAAATTTGAAAGCACCAACGCTTATTGCAGCTGATAACCTCAATGTGCTGCACCAACACCATCGCCCTTAGACAGAGGCATACTATTGTCATGATGATAACTGTTTTAAGGGGCCTAAGAAATCTTTTTGCACTAATTACTCCCCGGGACTGCAATCTATAAAGCAGCTCGCAATTCTGTACCAGAACATTAGTAGGGGCGACGTGATGAAGCCCGCATTACATGGCAACAATAGACCTTGGTATTATTGAAGCCGTTCTGGAGCGCTTGTTCTTCCGACTTAATGAACAAAAAGCAATTTTTAAGGGTACCTGAGAGGTGTAGCCTAATGCTACATAGCCTAAACTATTCCTCTTGAATCAGGCTATCATATACAAAAAGAATTTTTCGAATCCGACTGGTAGTTCCAGAGATTAGGGCGTTTCAACACATAAACACACAAAGAAACACACAAACTCTTCAGCTTTATTATATTAGTATATATGAAGCTCCTTTTGTATCCCTTGACGTTGCTTAGCATTCGCCATTAGCCATTACCCTTCAGTCAGCTGATCGAGATGTAGGTTTCACGTCACAGTACAGGCGCAGTGTGGCAATGCGCACTCTATTGTATTTATGCTCGAAGGTGTACGACTTTCTGACTTCTGAGCTTCTTTGAACCTTTGAAACTCATTCTCTTACTTCTCCACACGTTTCCGTTCGAGATAATTTTTACACTTCAAATCATGTCACTAAGACACGTAACTAAATGCTTGTGTACTTATACTAGTGTATTGGTGACGCCACTGACCTAGTACGCATACATGAACAAACAACACGTAACTATGAGTTCGTTTTCTAACAGTAACTTATTGATGGCTCTTCTGATCTAGTGTGCTTAGATGAACAAACAACACGTAACTAATAGTTCATTTTCTTATAGCAACAAATAGATGACGCTATTGACTTAGTATGGTTAGATGAACAAACAACCTATAACTAAGAGTTTGCTTTCTCATAGCAACGTATAGATGAAGCTGCTGACCTAGTATGCATATATGAACGAACAACACCTAACTAAAACACATAACTGAGATCTTGCATTCCCATACGAGTAGAAACGTAAAGATGGCGTTACTGACCTAGTAGACATAGATGACGAACACTGGTTGTCATGACTACCATGGTGTCGGGAAATTGAACACGTTAATTCCAGATAGATCGCTCAGTCCATAAACATATCCATGTTAATTAATTTACACAATCATTAAACAACATTTAGTCGGAATACTGTATTTGTTAATTGAACGAGGACCCCTCATTACAACACTTTCAACCACTAAAACAAAACGTACTTGGGAAGGGAAGCTGCTAGGCCAATTTTCAAATATACCCAGAGGACTTACTTTGGAGCTATGTCTAGATTTATCGCTTAGAAATGAAACACAGTTTTCTTTCAAATCATTCCACATCTATTGTTTCTAAAATAACTTACAATAGATGCCACAACATAACAATAAATACATACATGCAGTACAAATAAAAATGGAGATGCAAACATGACCCTCATTTCCGCGTACTTACTTTCTTGCTTGAGCCATAAAAGAGAATTTCCCATTTAATATCATCCTGTTCTTGCAGTACATTTGTCGTCTTAAATCCAGGTTGCGTTCATAGCCAACTAGCATCTTTCAAAGCCAATTCATCTGTCCACATATTTGCCTACTACTAGAATCTTAATATTTCAGACGAAAATCAATGTATCTTAATCATAGATACAATGTCCTAGGACAATAGATTCGCCACGATACAAAACAGATCCAATTAATAGGCTTAAAATGTAGTACTCCGAACAAACTTCTTAATATTCCCTCAATGGCTACCGTCGATCTTCTTATTATCAGCTGACAATCAAAACATTACTGCCACATCTGGTCTAGACAAATGACGATCGGAACGCACCACGAAATCTAACCTTGCAACTAGCCCAGTAATAAAGACTTTTAAACAGATTCTAACCAGAATATACTACCGTGGATCAATGAAGTACATACATTATTTAAATGGAAAGAATTAATAAAACATTATCCACACAACAAAATGTTAGCCACCAGACTTCGTGGTATATCAACGGAGATGACGTATTAAGATTACAGTAATCTTGACAGTTCATTCGCACACACCCTCCAAAATAAAACGATTCACTCATTACAAGTAGGAACACTCTCTCACCGTATGCCATCAACCAATTTCCACAGGCAACTCACATACTGTAGGCCACGACCAGAACCCACCAAAATATATATACTGTACATTCCTTAAGTTGACCCACCAACAAATATGAATTAAAGGAAGTATCTCTCCGTCGTTTTTGGTGTCCATTCCTAACCGCAATACCAAACTTTCCGATGTGCACACGAATTACTATCATCTTTCCTGCATTTCAATTTTACAATGATATTTTTACTTTAAATGATCCGATATTCCATTCCGATATTTTCCCCATATTAGTTAAAGCCTCAACGATGTCTTCTAAGCTGTAGGCCATATCTGGTAGCCTAAGCTACCGGATTCTCACCAGAATCCAAGAGCTAAGTCTCAGTACATCTTGCCGTCATGAAGGTCCATTCACAGAACACCAAATATAATAGAAGTGAATGCAGCATGGTAAAGCATGGAAACAAGAAACTACTGCAGCACGCCTAGTGGTGTGGCAGCCAACTACCAGTATGGAAATATTAGCTCCCAAATATGTTTTCATTTTATGTTTTTATTTTATTTAACTGGGTCACTCCAATCCGTATTTTATTTAAGGACACATTTCCATTTTAACAAATCGCACCAACATGAGACTTTGAACTGGGTGGTTTTATTAAGAACTGTTCACGCCGATGTCGTATGACTCATATTCTTTGGCATGAGCAACATCCGCATTTGACAAAATACGGTTTACGAATGAAAAGTATGGATCACGATTGTAAGCTGCAGAAATACGACAGTATCGTGTTACCCAGGACCAATATTTGCTATTGCGAGTAGTTTTAACGTATAAGTGACTTAAATATATCTCAAAATCAAGATAATGAACAGTTACTGTAACATGTTTCAAACATGCGGAGCCGCCATTTTATCAACAACACAGAACACCAAATATAACAAGGCTGGAAAGCTCTTGTGGGAGCCCTTTGCTCCTTGGAGGACATAAGTCAAGTAAGTTAAAATCAACCAATCACGAGGCGAACGTTTGCCTAGCAGCGCTCGTAGTGGGGTGGCGCTGAAGTACTCAGTGTTGTCAGTTACTCGTATAGTAGCTTCATCCCCGTGAGGTCCATTCCAATCTCTTTTTTTGGTGATTAGAAAAATCTAACAAATGTCACCAAGGTTTCCAGAAATGAAACAACAGAACAAATTCCATTCTAGCTACCAAGCCAGTTTTGTCTAGCTCTCGCCAGGTACATCGCCTCCTACAGTTCAAGTCGCTCACTGAGCAGTGCTTCAATCTAGCGGACCACCAGTGTACTACTTACTCCTTTACAAGCGCGAAGTACAAAAAACATTTCAGAAGAAGGTATAACGGACGGCGTGGTGTTACAATTGTAACATTAATAATGCAAAAGGATGATTCAGAAACGTAAATGGAAATATTGTTCATGTCGCTACCCTCTCTGGTAGGCTTGTGGGTGCTTGGCAAATGGGTAGTTGTGTGATAGGCGATGCTTCCTGGAACGAGATTGTGTCGGTGAGGGTGCGTGTGGGTGTTGGGGGATGTAGGGATGAACGAGTGTAGAGGGAACGGAAGTGGACTCAGGATGGGTACTCCCCATAGGTTTGTACGCAGGCTACCAGCTGGGCTCGGGGTAGAGTCCTGCGTGGGTAAACTAAACGTTATCCGCATCCGCCCCGCAGCCGTACGACTGTTATCCGCATCCGCCCCGCATCCGCACGACTGTTATCCGCATCCACCCCGCATCCACACAACTGTTATACGCATCCGCCCCAAATCCGCGTGAATTTTTTCCGCATCCCACGTTTGTTATCCGAATCTAGTGGCATTTCAATACTATTTTTTATTTGATAAAGCAAAAATTACTAAACCAAATATTTAGACATGTGAGGAAATAGTCGTTCCCTTAGGCTTTGTATGTCATGTGCTATGTTTAAAATGAATGTTATACAGCCATAATTGCAACCCTTTCCTGTTCGGAGTGTTAATTATGCTTAATGATATAATGTCAATGAGATTAGCTTAAATCATCATTTTACAATCGTCATGAAAATAACATAACGGGAAAATATAATACCGGTATGTCATAAACATCCGGGTTCTAATAATGATATTAAAAAGTTCGGATTGAATTCTAAAAATTATCCGCAAATTTTCTCCAAACATTATCCGCAGCTTATCCGCTATCAGCACAGCCATGTAAACTATATCCGCACGGCAAAACAAATGCGGATAACGTGGCTTTAGCTCGGGGACACACGTACGCAAACCTTGTAGCAGTCGCCAGATAGTTCCTGAGTTGGTAAGATAGCCACCGGCTGTACTCTTCATGGCGTTATGGACGTCAGTATACGGGAGATTGAAATGACAAGAGGCAGAAATTACATATGCATAACTAGGATTTAATAACTAGAGTCAGGGTGAGAGTGTTGTTAGAGGTGCAGAGGAGGAAAATGGAAAAGCTGGCATACTTATTTTATTTATTTATTTTTATTTTATTCCTTCAGTAGTGGCAAAGCGGTCTAGCTGTATTGCAACCCTATGTGGTTACATAGTTTTAGGTTAGGATGATGGCTACTCTTTGCTGGTAACTATTGTAAGGCCTTAGCGCTGAGCTTAGAGATTCCTTGCAATAGTTCACTAGTAAAGGAGTAGGAGGCCATGCAAAATTTGAGTTCCTTATCGGAAAAGATATTTCCTTTTTCAATTGTCTATTGTTTTTTGGGAGAATAGTATGAGAATTTCTTTGAGACAGAGGAAGTCTGATTATCTGTTTAGATCATCTATGGTAATTGTAGAAAGGTATGAGGGTAGAAGTGATATGACTTGGTTTTGTGTGGAAGGATTGTAAGTGAATCTTGGCAAAGATATTGTTTTGTGCTATGAAAAGTTATGAGCAAAGAGAAGTAAAAGAATATTCTTAAAAAAGTATCCCTCATGGTAAATCAATTACCACCATCCCCAAAGAATAGAAGACGTACGGTTACAATTAGCCTCTCACCAAGGTGGTCCGGGTTCGATTCCCGGTCAATGCATGTGAGATTTTCGAAGTGAAATGCCATGTCCTGTGGTTCGGATTCCACGTAAAAAGGAGGTCCCGTGGCTCATAATCAACAGATTCACGGTCACGTAAAACTACAATCTTCCTTCCTTTCCTTCCTTAGTAGTGGCAAAGTTAGGGCTGAGGGCCCTCTTTTACACTTAACCACGCAATATGCTACCAGTACATATGAGACAATTTTAGAAACACAAAAAATAATTATGATGATATCTTCTTCCTCATTTCCCGTTTCTAGTTCCCTGGGTTGGGTTGCGAATCAAGGACCTCCACAGTTGTCTATCCCTCCACCATTCATTTCCTTCTTTCAATACTTCTTTTTCTTTTACTCCTCTTTTCTCTATGCCTTCCTTCACCGTATCTATCCACCTCATTCTGGGCCTTCCTCGTGGTCTTCTTTATGGTATTTTCTCCATAAATATTCTTTTTGGTACTCTATTCTTCCATTCTCATCATATGTCCGTACCATTTCAGCTTACTGGTCTCTATCTTGTCATGCAGTTTTGGGAACCCAGTTCTCTCCTTAACCCTTAGCTACACGCATCTCTTTCACTAACATTCGTACACGCTAGCGGCATTTTATGCCGCAATATATTTCTTCATTCTTTTTCGTAATTTAGTGTCTTGCTAAACGGCTAAAATCGATTTGTATGGAGAATTATGCAGAACCTATGAGAATACATTGAAAAAATCTTATCACTATGTATGAAATTCTTATTAATAAAATATATTATTGGGAGGGATGGGATAAGGACATATTTACTATTCATACTTAATGTAATTACAAATTCTTATAAACATTTATTTGACAATGAAGAAAAAATAACAATTTTAGCACACAAAAGAGATATTGATAATTATTGGATTGAGATTGCCCTTTTTTCAGGCTCATATTACAAGACATTGTACCAGATGCTCAACAAGCTCAAGAAATACACTTGTCAGAATCATGTAGGCCTTTACACTAAGATTCTTGGCTTGGAAATGGACACTTTCTGCTAATTTACAGTACGAAATAATATACAGTGCCTAATTACACAAAATAACTCTGCACGTGGACTTAAAAATCTATTAGATCGTCTTCATCCAGTGACCCTTCTTGCTCATCAAGTACTTGAAGCAACCTTTCAGCTCAACTTGTTGACAGCCATGTCGAGACCTATAAACAGAAGTCAAGCGTGCAGACTAGACTATGTGCTGACATCGATAATAATGATAGAAGCATAGATAGAAACAACAAAGGTAAAATAAGTTAAATACTTACAATATTTCACAACGCCGACTCCAGCCAGTTGTTACACGCTAGCGGTACGGAATGCCGCATTCGCGCACCTCGCAACTTTGACAACCTGTCTCAGACTAACTGGGAAACAGACAGGCTCCGAACCTACTCCCTTCCCTGCAGCACATGTCGAACAAGGGATATAGCGGGCGATTTCACAGAACTCGTAAGTGTTTACCACGTCAAACAAAATTTGGCAAAAAATCGGCACTGAGTGCCGCTTAGCGTGTATCTAAGGGTTAATGTCCACATTTCTGATTTTATCCCTCTGTGTCTTCCCAATTATTCCTCTAAGGAACTTCATCTCGGCTGCTTGGATTCGGCTTTCATCGCGTTTTTTTTTGTGGTCCAAGTACCTGCTGCATATGTCAAAATTGGTGTGTAACCCATTCAGAATAGAACTTTCTTGCATTTCTCTGGGACTTCGTGGTTCCATACAAAACCTCTCATACCCTGGTAAAACTCATTAGCTAGTTGGATGATATATAAGGAGTAAATTAATTATGCTAATACTAATATTATGCTAATAATACTTACTCTTGGAGGTGCTGAGGTGATGCATCTGGCAGTCTAATCCCGACCGGAGGCGGTAACCGCTGGAGGGCGGCCATCCTCCGTCCGTCAATCCACTGTCGTCTATCTGTGTCAAACTGCCCCGAATGCGCGGGTTCTTTGCTTATTTGAAAGCTCAATTAGGCCATGAGTAGTCAGCGGTATTTTGCTCATTATTGCGTTGTGTAGTTGCAGGCTTTGAGTTCTGGTGCCCTACTTGGTGAAGTAATTATTGCTTCATGTGTGTGTAATAATTGCGCTGTCTGTAAGCTGTTCCGCGTATCCCTTTAACATGGGATTTGGGAAGAACTGTAGTTAGGCTCTATCAAGAGCTGAGCTTAAACAATATTTTGAAAATAATATTAATAATGAAAACGAAAATCCAAAGCCTGCTTCCAGTCAACCGACCGGGTCAGGGATGGAATGAATGAAGCCCCCATCTAGCGGCGAGGATATGAACAGTGCTGGCTGCCGAAGCCTGTCGCACTCCTCTGAGGCAATGATTAAATGAATGACAGATGAAATGAAATGTTAGTGGAGAGTGTTGCTGGAATGAAGTTTTGACAGCGAAAACCGGAGTACCCGGAGAAAAACCTGTCTGCCTCCGTTTTGTCCAGCACAGATCTCACATGTAGTGACCGGGATTTGAACCACGGACCCAGCGGTGAGAGGCCAGCGTGCTGCCGCCTAAGCCACGGAGTGTTCTAATAATAATAACAATAATAATAATAATGATGTAGTTGAGTATCAATTAACCCAACTTAACGATTGCAATTTCTCTTCAAGTTTACTAAATGGACAATCTGGAAATATCAACTTCATTTCAACAGTCTAACATCGAGGTATGGAGTAGTCCTAACTGTAGTCCACCTCACGTCGTAGTGGCCAGCACTCTTGGCTGTTACCGTGGAGGCCCGCGTTTGATTCCCGGCTCTGAGGCATGGAACGGGGTACACTCAGCAAAACTGAGACGAGGCGAGTTTGATTCCCTCTTCAGCCAATCGGAAGTGGCTTTCCATGGTTTCCCCCTTTCTACTCGAGGCGAATGCTGGGATGGTTCCTAAATTAAGGCCATTGAAACATGCTTGCTCTCTTAATTAAAATCCCTAACATGAGTAATGCCGGGTAGAAATGCTAGTACAGTACGTAAAAATAATTTAAAAACAAGCAGTTCCGTGACGAACTAAAGAGCCTATTTTTCTTAGAATTTATGAGTTAATCTAAAAATGTTATGACCTATTATTGTTCCAATTTTGGATGAAATCCTTTTGTTAGTATAGAAGTTACATGCATTTAAAATTTGGACTTATCAGAAGGATTAAATAATGTTGGCAGCACTGACGTACATTAGTTACCCCAAATTAATTTAGAATGTTAGGTACTATACGTATGCAAAGTTTAGAGCTGTTGGCTTGCATATATTCTGATTTATAGATATTAGGGTAAAAAGATAGAGAGAGAGAGCATTTATTTACAGTTGGCAGCCCTGCTGCCTCTTAAGAAAACGCATATTGATATGAGTTACGGTATAAAAGTCGCATACGTAATTTGGTTGAAATCCATTTATTAGTATAGTAGTTACATGCATTTGAAATTTGGACCTATCAACAAACTTAGAATCATGTTGGCAGTACTGACGTATACTAGGTACTCCAAATTAAAGTAGAATATACGTGTGCAAAGTTTCGAGCTCTTTGTTTGCTTACTTTCTGATATATTTGTATTAGGATAAAATAATAGAGAGAGCATTTATTGACAGTTGGCAAACCTTGTTGCTCTTAAGAATACGCACAGTCATATTTGTTATTGTACACATAGTACATACGAAATTTGGTTTAAATCCCACTGATAGTGTAGAAGTTACGTGCATTTAAAATTAGACTTATCAGCTGGCTTAGAATCATGTTGGTAATACTGTCATATAGGGTCTCCTGGAAATTAAACAGAAATATTATTATCTATACGTGTGCCAACTTTGGACTAGCTCCCATGCATGCCTTCCAGGATATCCAACATTGAGCTCAAATTTTAATTGCGATTTTTCTGCAATTGGAAGCACTGACATCATTTTCAAATATGGCCTTGGGATATTCCGGCATAGATATTTACTCATACCAAATTTGGTTTCCATAGCAGCAGCCGTTTAGGAGTTGATAGGGTGGGGGGACACACACACAGCCAGACAGACAGAAGGACAGACAGACGGAAACACATTTTCCCAGATCGATCTCATAAGTCTACTTTTTCCTCAAATTTGCAAAATGAGAAAAGTAGGCTAATAACATGCCTGTATGTGAAATTAGCAGGCAGTAATGAATTTACGGAACAAAATACGGAATTAACTTTCAATATTTCCTATTTACTTCATTTTTACTCCTCAATTAAAAAAGATAAAGTAGGTCGATATGCATATGTGGTAAGCTCATCCTATGACGCTCATAAAGCTTGAGATTCACTTCAAAGGTCCCATCACTGGCCGTGGGATATACTGTGCATATTTTCCTTTGGCCCATGCTTTGATAAATTGCTTGCTTGATTGATTGTCTGATAGAGTGATGTTTAGTAAAGGTCAAAGGCTACAGTAAGAAGAATTTCAATCTTCACAGTGGAATGAGAAATTCAAAGAGTAAGGTCCTCACTCAACGTAATCACCATTATCCCGCAACCATTCTCTGTGTGTCCCTAAGAGGATGAATCACTTTGCAGGAAAATTAAAATGAAATGTTAAACCTGGAAAGTAGAAAGCTAAAATACAATATTGGGAGGATTTCTCACAAAATGTGATCAAACGTTTATAAATTATAATTATAATTGTCATTAATAATAATAATAATGTTTCTTTGAGTTTGACGATGTCAAAATGTTAATATTGTACGTCAGCAAACTGTATTATAATGATGGTCATTATAGCACTGTTTTTCATTATGAGACAGTTTCTCCAGCCAATCAGAGCTCATTCATTGACCAATTATGTAAGGATACCTTCGCGTATGCGCTCAAAATCCAACATGTCGGACATGAATTACATGATTTGAAAGTTCAAATTGGATATCGGATCAACCATTGTAGCAACAATCCCAAAAACAAAGACAAAATCAGCACGAACTTTTACGGTAACAAGAAAATACTATGACATATGCAAGAAATTTATGAATCTACGTCCAGAAGTTAGCAACACAGCATCCTCCTACATAAATTACCGATATGGAAAGTGCACCGTCCATATGTTCGCGTAAATAAACTGGCGAATATGAGACAAGGAATAGTACAGTACCTTAATATCTCCAACTCCAATTTCTTCACAGCGCATTGCTTTCAAATGATTTCGGTGACAATATTAGTGAATGCTAGTTCTGATCGGCATTAGACATCATGCAGGCTGTAAACAATAGCATTACCAAGCAAAGTAAATGGTCTCTGCTTTCGACGTGCTTTGGCCCAAGCATGCACTCTGTTCAGTCAGCAAAGCCAGCGCGACCTGTTCACTAACCGAAGTAACTGAATCCCACATATATTTATAAATATTTATGTTAAAACATATAATAAAGTTATAATTATCGTCGAACAAAAACAGTCGTATGCAACTCGCCTAAAATGGTATTTAAGACACTCATATGGAAATTATAAAACTCGCTACGCTCGTTTTATAAACATACTTGTGTCGTAGTTATTGCCATTATAGGCTCGTTGAATAATGTACTATTACTAGGTGTGCCCACACAAAGGAGCGTGTTTGAAATTTTTGGCACTTTTTCTTCTTCCCTTCCCAATATATCTTCATCCTCTCACTGTGTTCCCTTTAACGCTGTTCTGTCCATCCTGAATTTTGTCGGGTGGGCTTCTCAGAAGTATTGTGTTTGTGAATTGAAGTTCTGAATTTTGTTCTGTTTTCCAAGTACATGAGATAAGAGATAATTGGAAAAGCCTATGCAATAGTTTTCTGAGCAATGAAAAAGGAGCTTCTCCCTGAAATCACTTTGCGCAAATGCAGCACTGAGAATGAAGACCCAGATGGACCCAGTGAGCAATTGACAATTGGGTGATCTTATCGGTAGACTACAACCTTCGTGCATTTGGCTGTCTCATAAAAATGAATTGAAACCAGTTACAGTAGCTGTGCAAGAGTTCATTTTATGGGCAGGAGTCTTCAGGGAGTGATAGCAAGGTCTTCTATCAACTCGTTAGATTTTATCTTTTAACTTTGTTTGCTCAACATTGTATCCAGTGAGGATTCCAGAAGAGTTAAGCTCGCGTAACTATTCCTTCGCTTTAGGACCTGATTCACTTTATAACATGTTTATGTTTTTGAGATGGGTCTCAAGCCAAACTTATGCACAAGTAAGTGTGATGGACGAAGCAAAGAGGATATAAAAAGTAGGTTAGCCCAGGCAAAGAAAGCATTTCTACAGAAAAGGAATCTGTGGACATCGAATATAGTTTTAGATATTAGGAAAACATTTTTTAAGGCCTTTGTCAGGAGCGTGGAACTCTTTGGAAGTGAAACTTGGACTATTGGTGCTGCAGAAAAGAGGAGAATTGAAGCGTTTGAAATGTGGTGTTACAGGACAATGATGAAGATCAGATGGGTAGATAGGGTTACAAACGAAGAGGTATTAAGACTAGTGGGAGAGGAGAGATGTTTCTGGCGACTGCTAATGAAGAGAAGATATAGGTTGGCAGGACACATACTAAGACACCCAGGAATAGCAAGCTTAGTTATGGAAGGAAGGGTCGAGGACAAGAACTGTAGGGGCAGACCAATGTTAGAATAAGTTTAAACAGATTGCCTCGGATGTACTGTAGGGTGTGGTAGCTATGTAGAGATGAAGCGATTAGCTCAGGACAGGGAGGCATGGAGAGTTGCTTCAAACCAGTCTGAAGACTCAAACAACAGTGTGATGGTCTACCGCGCACCTGCCCTTAAGCGTGCGCTTGCAGATACTACCCGCATCTCAATGCTGCCTTGATCGTTATGGATTTGAACTTATCCCCGCAACTTCAATGCAATAATAGCTAACTTTGTGTATCAACAACGTTATAAAGAAATCGGTTTACAGACCTATCCTCGTGCAAATTGCGAGTGTTGTAAACACGTGCTCGTCTGTAATATAACCTTGTTAGAGAGCTTGTAGGAAAGGATAACAGGTATTCATCATCTAGATCAGGAAAACATTCATAATGATTATGATTATGATTATGATTCATTATGTTGATTAGTATAGAATAAATTAATTATTGATTTTGAAACTTTTCAGTTGATCAACGCATTATAATCCCAATTACTGTGATCCATGACGAATATGAAAGCAACTTCAGTATCGCAATGCCACTAGTGTAGTTCGGAGTCTAGCTGGAGTCTCCCCACCTTTTGAAATCACTGTGGGTGTTAATCAAGGTTCTGCGCTATCACCACTCTTATTCATTCTCTGCATGGATACAGCAATGGCAGACATACAGACCTCACATCCCTGGATCCTTCTCTATGCGGATGATGTGGTACTTGCCCAAGAAACCCGCCCTGAACTCCAGCACCGGGTTCAAACGTGGAACGACAGACTGGCTGAAAATGGACTACACCTCAATATCCAGAAGACGGAATACCTGGAATGTGGCCCCCAAACCAGAGGTACCAACACTATCAGCACAGAAAATCTGAAGAAGACCATGCATTTTAAGTACTTAGGGTCCATTTTCACATCAAATTGTGACTCCACTCCTGATACTCGGATGAGGGTAAACGCAGCCTGGCTCAAGTGCAGACAAGACACTGGAGTTCTCTGTGATAAAAAGATGCCTCTGCATTTAAAGGCAAAGTTCTATAAGTCTGTGGTACGCTTAGCAGCAATATATGGGACTGAATGTCGCCCTATGACCAAACAACATGAGCAAATTTTGCATACAATGGAAATGAATATGCTCCGATGGTCGATGGGGCTGACCCGATGTGACCACGCAAGGAACACAGACGTCCAGCGAATATTTGGTGTTGCAACAATTAACGAGAAGGTGAGGTAGGCTCGTCTACTAGTACGGTCACGTCATGAGACGACAGAACAACTCAGTTGCAAAAACAGCATTCCACATCAACCCAGGTGGATCAAGACCACGTGGAAGGCCTGCAAAGTGGTGGACTGACAACATCAGGGCTAACATGCACGCTGTTGGTCTAACACCAGAAGGTGTCAACGACAGAAAGAAGTGGAGGAGATATAGCAAAATAGCAGACCCCGCAAGGGATTAATGCTAGGAAGAAGAAGAGGAAGAGGAAGCAGAAGAAGACTTGGATTTAAAACAATATAACCTAAACAAGGAGTACCGTGACGAACTAAAGAGCCTACTTTTCTTAAAATTAAGTTTCATGCCAATCATTAATCTACAGTATATGAACCTATCTAGAATAATGACGAAATTAAGTTGGTAATATCGAAATGTCTCATTAGTTCGAAATATACCTGGTATAATGTAGCCTAATAGAGCAATACAGTTGACAGCCCTGGTGACTGAATATATTCTTAGTTCCATCTCTTAAGGTACAGAATACAACATTTGGTTGAAGTCCAATGGACGTTACATGGAGTTAGACATTGATCTATCAGCACGCGCAAAAGCATGTTGGCAACAATGTCATGCATGTGCTGGTCAGATATAATCTGAAATATTATGATATCTTGTTGTGCCAATTTTGGATGAAATCCATTTGTTAGTATAGAAGTTACATGTTTTTTTAATTGGAGCTATCAGCAGGCATAGAATCATGTTGGCGGCACTGACTTATATTAATTACTCCAAATTAACCTATAATGTCAGGTGTTATACGTGAGCAAAGTATAAAGCTGTTGGCTCGCATACTTTCTGATATATTGATATCAGGGTAAGAAAATATAGACAGCATTTATTAACAGTTGGCAGCCCTGATTGCTCTTAAGAATACTTATAGTCATATCTGTTATGTTACACATAGCACATACGAAATTTGGTTGAAATACAACTGATAGTACAGAAGTTACATGTATTTAAAAATTGGCCCTATCAGCAGGCTAGAATCATGTTGGTAGAACTGAAGTATATAAGCTACTCCAAAATTAATCTAAAATGTCAGGTACTATACGTGTGCATAATTTAAATCTGTCGGGTTGCACACTTTCTGATATATTGGTATTTGGATAAAAGAATAGAGAGAGAGCAATTATTAACAATTGGCAGCCCTGGTGGCTCTTAATAATACGCTCAGTAATATCTGTTTATGTACACATATTACATACAAAATTTGGTTGAAATCCAATTGATAGTGTAGAAGTTATAGGCATTTAAAATTGTACTTATCAGAAGGCTGGAAATTATTTTGGCAACACTGTCATGTATGGCCTCCTGGAAATTAAACTGAAATAGTGTTATCTACATGTATGCCAATTTTGGAATAGCTCCCATGCATATCTTCCAAGATATCCAACATGGAGCTCAAATTTCTAGTGCGTTTTTTCAGCAGTTGGTAGCACTGACATCATTTCCAAATATGGACGTGTGATATTCCGGTATACATCTTTACTCATACTAAATTTGGTTTCGATTTCAGCAGCCGTTTAGGAGTTGATAGGGGGGGGGGGGGGGACACAGACAGACATACAGAAGGACAGACAGACACACATTTTCCCGGATCGATCTCATAAGTCTACTTTTTCTTAATTTTTGCAAAATGTGAAAAGTAGGCTAAAAATTACATGCTATTAAATATTATGTAAATATGTATTTGTTGTGGACTATGGAAGAGGGAGAAGACAAATACAGTATATACCAGGTGACTTCGCTGCCCTAATAATATTGTTTTATGCAGCGTTATCAGGAACGTCTACCCCAAATACCAAGCCCAAATATTCAAAATTACGTCATTACATCCACCACAGGATAGGAAAATTAACAGATAAATTCAACAACACCCAAGTGTATTGGGATATTGACCAATATAAGTTACCTCAAGGCGCTGATTGATACATCAACAACTAGAGTGATCTGAAGTTCACAATAATGCCGCATGTTTTGGTCGTTTCTTTACTTGTGTGGATCTTTGAGGAATTTTATTTTATCCAGAAGACAGGTGATGCTATATGATCCATGTTTATGAGTCTGCGAACGTTTTACGAGATATGTCTCCCTAGGGAGGTATCACGAGCTTGCCTGACGCAGCGGTCATTTGGCGATATTTATTGGATGCAGCATCTACCCTGTTCTCCGTACTGCCATCTTAGACGCAAGGGGTGGAAAAGTAGAACATGAGATGGATGTTGGTAATGATTTACAAGGAACAACATAGTGGCAATTTTAATTTTCCAAAGACAGATTCGCGATGTTACTATATTATTAATGAAGCAAAGATCTCCGGTGGAAATTCCTTTTATGTCGAAATGTCTCCATTTAGTGATTCCAAAATGGCAAGAAAAATAATAATAACACAAAACTTACCTGTTTTAAATGTAATGTTTTCCAGTCGGTCATCACGATTGTACCCAATTGTAACGGGTGTTTCTCTTATCCTGAAAAAGAATTACACGAGGATGATAATAACAAGCAGTTCCGTGACGAACTAAAGAGCCTACTTTTCTTAGAATTTATGAATTAATCTAAAATGTTATGATCTATTATTGTACCTATTTTGGATGAAATCCATTTGTGAGTATAGAAATTACATGCATTTAAAATTGGACTTATCAGAAGGATTAATTAATGTTGGCAGCACTGACGTACATTAGTTACCCCAAATTAATTGAGAATGTTAGGTATTATACGTATGCAAAGTTTAGACCCGTTGGCTTGTATATATTCGGATTTATAGATATTAGGGTAAAAAGATAGAGAGAGAGCATTTATTTACAATTGGCAGCCCCGGTGGATCTTAAAAATACGCATATTGATATGAGTTACGGTACAAAAGTCACATTTGGTTGAAATCCATTTGTTAGTATAGTAGTTACATGCATTTAAAATTTGGACCTATCAACAAGCTTAGAATCATGTTGGCAGTATTGACGTATACTAGGTACTCCAAATTAATGTAGAATATACGAGTGCAAAATTTCGAGCTCTTCGTTTGCATACTTTCTGATATATTTTTATTAGGATAAAAATAATAGAGAGAGCATTTATAAACAGTTGGCAGCCCTGGTTGCCCTTAAGAATACGCACAGACATATTTGTTATTGTACGCATACTGTAGTACATACGAAATTTGGTTGAAATCCCATCGATGATGTTGAAGTTACATGCATTTAAAAATTAAACTTATCACCTGGCTTAGAATCATGTTGGTAACACTGTCATGTATGGCTTCCTGGAAATTAAACTGAAATATCATTATCTATATGTGTGCCAACTTTGGAATAGCTCCCATGCATACCTTCCAGGATATCCAACATTGAGCTTAAATTTCAATTGCAATTTTTCAGCAATTGGTATCACTGACATTATTTTCAAATATGGCCGTGAGATATTTCGGTATAGATCTTTACTCATACCAAATTTGGTTTCCATAGCTGCAGCCGTTTAGGAGTTGATAGGGGGACACACACACACAGCCAGCCAGACAGACAGACAGACAGACCGACAGAAGGACAGACAGACAGACATACATTTTTCCGGATCGATCTCATAAGTCTACCTTTTCCTCATTTTTGCAAAATGAGAAAAGTAGGCTAAAAAGGACACTTGGATGACGAGTTTCGATCGTCAAGCGATCGTCAACAGATCCTTTATACGTAGGCTATTAAATCTGTCTACAAGTATTTACAATATAACAATAGCCCTTTTGCTTGTAAGGCAAATCGTGAAGCAAAAACGTTAAATCGCTCATGCTTAAACTCATGAATTTAGACAAGGCAATATGGTTCAACATAAAATACGGAGAACTGAATCTAACCCCACAACACGTGCCAATAAAACTATAACGAAAACACGAGCGGCGATACTTTCAGCAAAACAAGTCAAATCGCTATGGATATATTGGAAATACAATCACCCATACTTGAAGACATAGATTTAATAGCTAAAATGTACCGACACCCGTCCTTCCCTGAAGCGCTTGTGCCACGCCTTGACCCTTGCAAGGGACATGCAGTGTTCGCCGTACACTTGTGACATTCGGCGATGAATGTCCGTTCCCCCTACTCCTTTCGCTGTCAGAAACCGAACGACACCTCTTTTCCCTTCGGTTGACGCCACCATGTCACTGTTTGCAATGCGACTGGCAGCGTTGGACGATTGATGAATGCTGCTGCTCGCTTTGTATCGTCACGTGACGTGCACGCGTGCCCTCGAGCAACGGGCTGTGACCTTCCACGCTCGGGTCGGAACCACTCCTCGTTACACACGCCACGATTAGCCGATGTAGTCACCGGTTTGCGCATTCCAGCCTCCGGCTAGTTACTTTTTGAACGCACCTTATATAAATAAAACTAACCCCTACCTTATATACTAGAAGAGGATATAGAAAACAAACGGAGAATAAGGTAAATAAAGGAGAGGAGGAAAATAAATGCCCTCAACCCTCGAAGAATGAGGATTGAGGGACTTGGAAGGATGGAGAGCCATGAAAGGCAGATAGCACAGTGAAAGAGGAGAAGGTCCTCCCCAGAGGCAATGGAAAAAGGGGGGAAATCTGGACCCAGCTCAGGAATCCCTCGGGGTCACCAGCTTCCGAACTCACCAGCCGTGAGCCCTTGAAGGTGTAGCACTATAGAAGGTGCAGCAGAAGTGGTGGGGCTACACACACCCTGCCTCCTTAAGGGCCTTGAGCAGAAGGCAGGAGATATGAAGAAAACAGAAGAGGTCTGGCCCCTCGAAGAATGAGGGATCAGTAAAGATGCGACAAGGACCCATTAAGGCAGGAAGGTGAAAGACTGCCTAGGCCTCGAATACCCTAATACCGTCGGGGTCGGAAAAGAACAAGAGTTGACCAAGGGAGATCGATAGGAATGATGACAGAGAGGAGTCTGGCACAAGTAAGTGGAAGTAATGCCGAACTCAGCTGGGGACCGGTGGTCGCCAACCCACGTCCCACTAGTCGTTAGCCCCTAGGGGTTGTCTCTAATTCATTCAATGCAGAAATACAATTTATCGGACAAGTTCAACCGACATCTAATATATACGACTGATGTCTAGTATATCCCAAGAACGCAAAATGAATTAGCAACCGCAATAGGACTCTGTGAGTGCACTACTGTCGATCAAAGTATTATGCGCACTCGAGTTTGAAGGTTGTTTATGAAGTAATCAATAGACCTACCTAAAATCCAATAACATCATCATTTTCGTCGTTCTATTTTACGTTAGTTCATGTAGGTTTGGATTTTTTTATTTATATTTTAATATTTTTATCGCAGTTGGAACACAAAAAGTGCACGTTTTTAAGCGTGTTTCAACCATGCGTCACATTCAAGATTTATTATCACAGAAACCTGTCATCAGATCGAATCCAAATGTTAACACAATATACATTGGAATGTTGTATAACTGGTTTATTAATTTCAAAATTTTGTATATCCAAGAAACAAAGTTGTTATCATTTTTGTAAGGAAACATTTTCTCGGCTCGAGGTGGTTGGAAAATGTAGAGCTTGGTCGCCTTTTAATCCTTATGCATCAAAAAGTTTTGCTGTATGATTGTGAAATACGAAAATTAATTCACTTATTTTATATCGGTTTGTATTTGTACGGCGAAATAACACATGGTTCAGCAGCTAGCCACTCCGGGAAAAGCTGTACAGCGTTGCTGAGATGGAGCCTACCACTTCCGAGTGATGCGCGCCATGAAGCGTGATGGGCTCCATTTCGACAACGCTGTACAGCTTTCCCCGGAGCGCTTAGCTGGTGAACCATGTCTTATTTCCCCCTACAAATACAACTGGTCGCCTCCGTAGCGTAGCGGTCAGCATGGTTAGCTGCCGCTCCGGAGGTCCTGGCTTCGATTCCCGGCTCTGCCACGAAATTTGAAAAGTGGTATGAGGACTGGAACGGGGTCTACTCAGCCTCGGGTGGCCCAAATGAGTAGAGGGGGTTCGATTCCCACCTCAGCCATCCTCGAAGTGGTTTTCCGTGGTTTCCCACTTCGTCTTCGGGCAAATGCCGGGATGGTACTGTCCCCGATAATCCGGATAGTAGGCTGTCAGATATCCGCCCCCTCAATCGGATTGCCAATAATCAATCGCACCGGCACAGCTACATCAATGAAAATGGCACTGACAGATACTACCGAGATTAGAGCACAGTAGTGAACATGAAATTATTGTGGAACACACCAAAATATACGGGGGTTCATACTTACCTTTTACTTACCTATTCAATTTAATCTCGGGTCTGGGTTTTCAACTGGATCACTTAATAGTATGCCCTCACAATAACCTCCACCACGATATTTAAAATGAACCAAGTCGAAACAAGAAAATTTAAACTGCACAATAATTTATTTCACATAAAGAAAAATATAATTTAACAAAATTTAACAACAAAATATACGTGGCAATCAGAAGCCATTGTCAATGCAACCATGTCCTCCTGTAGGACTTGTAGACTTCACATACAAAATTTCAGCTTTCTCTAGCTCAAAAGAACGTAATAATAACAACAATGCACTTTGGAATGGATAAGGGAGCTGGGACGAGACATAAAGCATTTGTTTCCTTGTTCATGAACTTCACATTTTATTTATAACCGCAAGGCTGCTATGTAGCTGACCTTGGCCTCTATCATTCAGTTATCTGGCCACCTGCAATACACCCTGCACCGTGTCGCATGCTTGCTTCGTCAAATGGACGCACCTGTCCCACCAATGTTAGCATATGCTAGTTACCTCAGAGCCTAGCTCCTTTTCAAAACACTTTAAATGTTCACATCTCAACTCAAATATTATCACGCAAATCTTTTAAATGCTCCGTTCAAACATCAATGGATTACTCTAATAATCCCAAATCTTGTTTAATTGTATAATCCAATTGTTGAACTAGCGTTGTTTAGAGTATAATAACAAAAACGCTTAATGTTTATAACAAAATGTTCATTAATTATTTATAACATTTTAAATTGTTTATAACATTGTCAAACGACAATTGAAAAATTTATACACGCCTCTATTAATCCCGTTCGTTTCAAATTATTATTAAAGATATTTACATAGTTATTTACATTATTTATATTATTTATATTAGAAATACATTAAACCACACGTTTATCCGGTTGATAATTACTTAAATCGTGGTGATATAATCGACCAATGAAGGTTAGTTATATTTAAATGTTAGATTCAGGTTTAATAAGATTTAATAATTATTATTTGTGACGGTAACCTCCATTCAAAATCGTTATCTCAAATTATTTAAACACTCTTGTTAATTCTAACAGTAACTTCACATGAATAATTTTCAATGGACCTGAACAATACACTCAGCGGAAAAATACCTCGCTCAAAACGCACAAAATTGCACCAAAATTGGCCCATAATTCATCATATATCTCACTATATATGGCATCAAAATCTTCCACAATACACACAAAAACCTACACTTATAAATTCATCATCATCATCAATATTACTGTGGGAACCTCCTTCACTTATTAAAGGGCATTATTCATCAGCGACTTTTACACGTCCACTGAACTAACGATTATACATCCATAGTTCCTCTTTAAAAATTCTTATATTCATCAATTGTATCGAAAACTGTTATTATATTTAACCTTCGTGGGTTTCATTCATGAATCGATATGAAGTAAAATTTTGCCAGTCACAAATAAATTTAATAGCAAATACGATTAGACACACCTCCCTGGTCTATCAAAATTGAGATTAATATCATCAAAGTATCGCAGTATAAACAAACATTATTGTTCCAATCTAGAATTGAGGAAAACTCCTATCAAATGTTCATTACTATAGTGTACTCAATAAATCGTAATCAAAGTTCAGATTTCATAAAATTGTCTATAATGCAATGGTATTTCAGAATTGACGATAAATGTCTATGTTGCAATCATGTTCATAAAACGACTAGTATTTCCAAGATCGTCGATAAAGTAGTAGATTTTAACGCTCTAAAATCTTTTAATCATTCTTCTTTCTTGAGGATGACAGAAAATTGGTCAAAGTAATTTACTGAATAGAATTACTTTAATAAAATGACACGCTGTCTGAATTCAAATTTGCCATAGAAAATCGTTAACTTTACAGTCAAATCGTGACTACAAAAATATGCAAATTACTGAAAGAATATCTAAAATCAGTCTCAACTGATCCAAAATTATATAAATATGCCAATGACATAATAATGTCTCAATAAATCGTAGAAAAAGGCATAAATCAGCAAAGTGTACAGAGTACAGAAATATCAAGCAAGAATATGGGGCAAAATATATGGGACAGAAAATATGGGAAAAATGGTTGCTCAGATATCGCTAAATGGCTCAAATAAATCAAGAAACGTTCACGACTACCTTATCTGTTGATTGAAGTTCTAGAGGAAAATTTCCAAAGAAGACTGCTGTTGGTTCCATTTCACCACCGTAAAGATATGCTCCGACCTCGAACCTGGAACCTGCGCCCTCGGAGAATAGAACTGCTTCCTCCTCCGGGAATCGTACTGCTCCGTGTAGACGATAGACATCCTTCTGGAAAAACTCTTCTGTGTGAGCCGGGTCCACCCTGGCCTCTCTTGAAAGTTCCCTGAAGTTCTGGTAGAAATTCGCCATGAAGTTTATTGCAGTTATTTCCGCAGAAATGTTCATAATTGTGGAGTATGAAGATATTTCCACTGCCATTTGATGTAATTCAGCGATGGATTACGATGCATGAGTGTAGTTGGATGTTCACTACATGCTCGCTTTTGTAGAATGACGATTAACGAAGCTCCATGCTGCTATTTCACTCCATTGATGTATCTCCCAATTGCATTAAAGTTTTAGTCTTCCATCTCCACTTCCGTTATAATAATAGTCGAAAGTACTGCCAGATTATATAGTTCCATTGTAGAATGTAGCGTTGTATCACCAAATGTAGTCTTCAGTATCACGGTTGCAATACATGTGTCAGCCGTAGCGTAGAATGTGGTATTATAAAAGTGCTTCTCAGGTGTCGAGAAAATCACTTTTGTCTGCAGTCTTAAAATGCGAATATCTTCCAAAGTATAATAGTGAAAATGTACAACTTTCGCACACGCCTCAATATTGTAATGTACAATTGAATTAGCATAAATGCAGTAGCTAACTTTTGATAGATAATCTTGTAGACTCGTTTATGTGTGCGCTCCAACATCGCCTAGTTTTAGTAACCGTAAAATTGCACTGCTGCACGCTCAATGCTTGTTCGATGCTGTGGGCTCTACCACACTTGCTAATGACGACTTGCTTCACTGAATAATATATACTTGTTCTATCAGATTTAAGAACTCGAAGTCTGACAATATGAGAATGCGAAATGAGCCCTGAGCTCTGAGACATGAGACATGAGAGCTTGCTCTCTGCTGTGCAAGGCCTTTTATCAACTTCTTAAGGGGCGTATCCATCCCTACCATAGCTTGTTCCTCCGTCATTGCTAGAAGTTCTAACTTTGGCTATACTTGACGGATTTTCAAATTTCAAAAACTCATAATTAATTTCTTCAAAATTCCAAATCAATGCCATAACTGAAAATAGTTTTCCACAATTCTGCATGCCAAAAGTAATTAAATATGGTAATTTCAGTAATCTCCGTCTCCCTCCAAACTATCATTCATTGGTTCGAGCCTCTCCTCCAATAGCGTAACTTCTTCCTCAGCACAATTCCTTGCTTCCCTGCCACTGCGTCGTAAATCTCAGATCCTTCTCGAACAAAATCATGACGTCACCAAGAATCTCAGCTCATCCAGCCTACTTGCATGAAGTCTGCGTCATCCGTGCCTACGTCATGAATATACACGTCACAACTATGACGGCCATAACTTTATTCACATATGCCAATACAGCCACCGTGGTCTCAGTATAATTCAATTTACGGGGGCATTCTCCCTTCACCACGTTTTAAAAACAGTTGCAAATTGTTTTTAAACTCTGATATAAATAACTGAATTCACTTGAACACGAAATTGAATTATTATTCTACTCTTGTATGATATTTCCTCTATGTTCCTTAATCATAAGTCTCTTCTTCTCTGGGTTGTGTGTGGCTAATGCATTCTCTCCTCTCTACTTTCTCTTCTGTCCTGTATTCCTGTTTTCCAAATTCTGCTGGCTTGTAGAAGGACCAGGATTGATCACTACATCCTGTCTTTTCTTCTGGTTTTCAGCTTCTTTCTCTCGTAATTCCTTCAAATACTGCTGACTTTCTTTCTCTCTCTCTTGATACTTGTCCGGTGTCATAACTTGACCTTGAGAATTTTGATTGGGATTCTGGTACTGGTTATTTCTGTTGTAGTTCCTATTGTACCCATTGTTATTATAATATCTACCTCTTCCGTTATTATAGTTCCCTCTATTGTTATTCCAGCCTCGTCTTTGCTGATATGGACGGTAACCTTGTGATCCGTTGTTGCGAAAATAATTGTTCCTTTGAGGACCTACATTTTCAGTTTTCTCTTAAGCAGGCGTATCAGTTTGCTGAACTTGATCCATGTAGACTGTATTAATGTCTTTGAATTCGTGCCTCTGACCTTTTTGAACCAAATTTGGCATTGGACTCGTGTAGTCAAGCCTTCTCAATAGTTCGTCCATACTGGTCAAATCCCTGATATTTGACGATATGATAAGGCTTCTCACCTCCACAGGTAGCATACGTGAAATAGCATCTATCAACTGCTCTGTCGACAATGGGGGTTGCAAAAATCTCAAGCGCGATAACTGTCTCGTGAAGAAATCAGCGTACCGTGTTGGAAGAGTACCCGAATACTTCCTCGAGTATACCTCAGCTCTTAATGAATTTTGTGCTTCTATTGACCAGAATCGTTTTATCAGTGCCTCTGCAAATTCATCGAAATTACTAAAAGTGTACCGAAATGCTCTGAACCACTCAAGCGGTCCTCCATCTAGAAATCTTTCTACGATTCTCATCTCTCTTTCTCTAGGAATATGGGCTTCAATAAAATAGTCTTTCAGGTTTCTGATATACTCTATCGGTGTTAGACTATCTGTATTACTAAATTTCTGAGGCTTGTCCTCAAAGTTTCGGATGACTGTCACATTTCTTGGATATGAATCCATGTAATTCTTCCCACTATCACGATATTTCCATTCAGGTTCAATATTCCTATCCTCTTCTTCTTCCCGGAATCTGAATATACGTTCCTCAGGACTAATATCTCTCTCTTCAGTAGCGAGGTTACATCATCTCACGTAATTCCTATTATCTTCACAAGTCAATCCTTCTGGATCCTTATCTGTGATTTCCGTGATGACTTTCCTAATCAACTCTTCTTTATACGTTTCCAACATGCTAGCTTCTCCTAGTTTCAAATTCTGAAGTTTGCTCGTAGTTTCATTGACATCAGAGACAACCTTATGAATTTGTTCCTCTAACGCGGTTTTTAATGCTTGCACGTCCTGGCCTATTTGAGTTCTATCCTCTACCTGCTTTTCGGATAGCGAATCCATCCTTATATTCAAGTCCTTTCTAATTTGAACTACCTCATTATTTATATCTACCTGTGTACTGGCAAGTTTTCGTTCAATTCGCTCCTGAATCTGATTGACATGTTCCCCACTTGACCTGTTCCATTCATCTTTCCAAACCGTTACATTTGCAGTTAACATTTCAGCAATATCTACTTCAATGTCTTCCTTAAGTAAACGATTATGATCTAAAACTTGGGTCCTCATGACCTCTACATCATGTTTTAATCCAGCTAGAGAAGCTGTTGTCCTAACAGACTCGTCAACCAATCTAGTTGTTAAAGTACAAAGCGTTTTTGAAGTTTCAATTTCTTCTCTAACCTTATTAACATCAGTTTGAACTTTGGCAATGTCTACAAAAACTGTATTAACTTCTATTTGTATCTTATTGATATCGCTTTGCATATCATTAACATCAGAATGAATATTATTTATGTCTACTTGAACGTTTGACACATCGGTTCGAACATTTCTAATCTCTCTTTGAACTTCTTCTACCTTGTCTTGTACAGTAGCAACATCATTCCTAACAACGATTACTTCTGCTCTAGCACATGAAATATCACTCCGGACATTAGCAACATCAAGATTCAACATATTAAGGTCCTTATGTACCTTGGAAACATCAATCTTAACATCTGAGACATCTTTATGGACATTGGATAAATCTACTTTAACATCTGAGACATTTTTATGGACATTGGATAAATCTACTTTAACATCTGAGACATCCTTGTGAATGTCAGTCACGGCATTCCGGATTCCCTGGGTACTGGTCTGTAAACGCGTCACATTATTTTCCAAGTTTGCAGAACTGGTCTGAAGAACTTTCAAATTTTCATCCAGCCTAATAGACAAATTACTAGCATTCTCCTTCATCATCTGCTTCATTCGACTAGCATTCCTAGCTTCCATCTCCTTCGCACTCTCATTCATGCTATCTTTCAACTCCTCCAACATCTTTCTCATACTCTCATCTGCCATCTCAATAATATTTCAATAATAGACTGCGTTAGGGACATACATCAAATAGAGCAAGATAACAACATCTGAGCAACATCTTTCACCATATATAAGTTTGAGCAATTTTCTGTCTTAAATCTAACTTATAATTAGCTTATCACTAACTTCATAAACACCCTATGTTGAAATAAACACAAGCACATGTTCAAATTTCTTTGGTTCATTTTAAATATCCTAACACAAATAATTTACATTTACAATCCAAATAGTTTAATTTTATCTTTAATATGACTATACATGTCATAAGCCGGTCAAATAAAATAAGACTCCAGATCATAGGCGATTTTTTTAAGTTTCCAGCCTATTTAACCTCTCTCAGGTTGTATAAAATCTGATCTTTTCTGAGTGTAATTTTCCTAATACAACACAACATTTAATCCCTATATAATCACACTCTCAAATTCTACAATTGGCCAAGACATCTAACAAAGAATCAACCTCTTTATTTGAGTCTTCACAATCCCATTGACATCGATAACTCGGTAGTCCAATGTTATTCGAACGTTCCAAACGTTGATTGCACCAATCCAACTGGCGTTCAACCTGGTAATCCAGTTTTGTCGAGCCCCACGAAATTGCGGTGCCAATCCTACTGTCCCCGATAATCCGGATAGTAGGCTGTCAGATATCCGCCCCCTCAATCGGATTGCCAATAATCAATCGCACCGGCACAGCTACATCAATGAAAATGGCACTGACAGATACTACCGAGATTAGAGCACAGTAGTGAACATGAAATTATTGTGGAACACACCAAAATATACGGGGGTTCATACTTACCTTTTACTTACCTATTCAATTTAATCTCGGGTCTGGGTTTTCAACTGGATCACTTAATAGTATGCCCTCACAATAACCTCCACCACGATATTTAAAATGAACCAAGTCGAAACAAGAAAATTTAAACTGCACAATAATTTATTTCACATAAAGAAAAATATAATTTAACAAAATTTAACAACAAAATATACGTGGCAATCAGAAGCCATTGTCAATGCAACCATGTCCTCCTGTAGGACTTGTAGACTTCACATACAAAATTTCAGCTTTCTCTAGCTCAAAAGAACGTAATAATAACAACAATGCACTTTGGAATGGATAAGGGAGCTGGGACGAGACATAAAGCATTTGTTTCCTTGTTCATGAACTTCACATTTTATTTATAACCGCAAGGCTGCTATGTAGCTGACCTTGGCCTCTATCATTCAGTTATCTGGCCACCTGCAATACACCCTGCACCGTGTCGCATGCTTGCTTCGTCAAATGGACGCACCTGTCCCACCAATGTTAGCATATGCTAGTTACCTCAGAGCCTAGATCCTTTTCAAAACACTTTAAATATTCACATCTCAACTCAAATATTATCACGCAAATCTTTTAAATGCTCCGTTCAAACATCAATGGATTACTCTAATAATCCCAAATCTTGTTTAATTGTATAATCCAATTGTTGAACTAGCGTTGTTTAGAGTATAATAACAAAAACGCTTAATGTTTATAACAAAATGTTCATTAATTATTTATAACATTTTAAATTGTTTATAACATTGTCAAACGACAATTGAAAAATTTATACACGCCTCTATTAATCCCGTTCGTTTCAAATTATTATTAAAGATATTTACATAGTTATTTACATTATTTATATTATTTATATTAGAAATACATTAAACCACACGTTTATCCGGTTGATAATTACTTAAATCGTGGTGATATAATCGACCAATGAAGGTTAGTTATATTTAAATGTTAGATTCAGGTTTAATAAGATTTAATAATTATTATTTGTGACGGTAACCTCCATTCAAAATCGTTATCTCAAATTATTTAAACACTCTTGTTAATTCTAACAGTAACTTCACATGAATAATTTTCAATGGACCTGAACAATACACTCAGCGGAAAAATACCTCGCTCAAAACGCACAAAATTGCACCAAAATTGGCCCATAATTCATCATATATCTCACTATATATGGCATCAAAATCTTCCACAATACACACAAAAAACCTCCACTTATAAATTCATCATTATCATCATTATTACTGTGGGAACCTCCTTCATTTATTAAAGGGCATTATTCATCAGCGACTTTTACACGTCCACTGAACTAACGATTATACATCCATAGTTCCTCTTTAAAAATTCTTATATTCATCAATTGTATCGAAAACTGTTATTATATTTAACCTTCGTGGGTTTCATTCATAAATCGATATGAAGTAAAATTTTGCCAGTCACAAATAAATTTAATAGCAAATACGATTAGACACGCCTCCCTGGTCTATCAAAATTGAGATTAATATCATCAAAGTATCGCAGTATAAAAATAATATCTTCAATCAAAGTTCATCTAAACTGCATAAATAGTCGAATAGAATACAATTAGACTGTGGACTGCAAACATTATTGTTCCAATCTAGAATTGAGAAAAACTCCTATCAAATGTTCATTACTATAGTGTACTCAATAAATCGTAATCAAAGTTCAGATTTCATAAAATTGTCTATAATGCAATGGTATTTCAGAATTGACGATAAATGTCTATGTTGCAATCATGTTCATAAAACGACTAGTATTTCCAAGATCGTCGATATAGTAGTAGATTTTAACGCTCTAAAATCTTTTAATCATTCTTCTTTCTTGAGGATGACAGAAAATTGGTCAAAGTAATTTACTGAATAGAATTACTTTAATAAAATGACACGCTGTCTGAATTCAAATTTGCCATAGAAAATCGTTAACTTTACAGTCAAATCGTGACTACAAAAATATGCAAATTACTGAAAGAATATCTAAAATCAGTCTCAACTGATCCAAAATTATATAAATATGCCAATGACCTAATAATGTCTCAATAAATCGTAGAAAAAGGCATAAATCAGCAAAGTGTACAGAGTACAGAAATATCAAGCAAGAATATGGGGCAAAATATATGGGACAGAAAATATGGGAAAAATGGTTGCTCAGATATCGCTAAATGGCTCAAATAAATCAAGAAACGTTCACGACTACCTTATCTGTTGATTGAAGTTCTAGAGGAAAATTTCCAAAGAAGACTGCTGTTGGTTCCATTTCACCACCGTAAAGATATGCTCCGACCTCGAACCTGGAACCTGCGCCCTCGGAGAATAGAACTGCTTCCTCCTCCGGGAATCGTACTGCTCCGTGTAGACGATAGACATCCTTCTGGCAAAACTCTTCTGTGTGAGCCGGGTCCACCCTGGCCTCTCTTGAAAGTTCCCTGAAGTTCTGGTAGAAATTCGCCATGAAGTTTATTGCAGTTATTTCCGCAGAAATGTTCATAATTGTGGAGTATGAAGATATTTCCACTGCCATTTGATGTAATTCAGCGATGGATTACGATGCATGAGTGTAGTTGGATGTTCACTACATGCTCGCTTTTGTAGAATGACGATTAACGAAGCTCCATGCTGCTATTTCACTCCATTGATGTATCTCCCAATTGCATTAAAGTTTTAGTCTTCCATCTCCACTTCCGTTATAATAATAGTCGAAAGTACTGCCAGATTATATAGTTCCATTGTAGAATGTAGCGTTGTATCACCAAATGTAGTCTTCAGTATCACGGTTGCAATACATGTGTCAGCCGTAGCGTAGAATGTGGTATTATAAAAGTGCTTCTCAGGTGTCGAGAAAATCACTTTTGTCTGCAGTCTTAAAATGCGAATATCTTCCAAAGTATAATAGTGAAAATGTTCAACTTTCGCACACGCCTCAATATTGTAATGCACAATTGAATTAGCATAAATGCAGTAGCTAACTTTTGATAGATAATCTTGTAGACTCGTTTATGTGTGCGCTCCAACATCGCCTAGTTTTAGTAACCGTAAAATTGCACTGCTGCACGCTCAATGCTTGTTCGATGCTGTGGGCTCTACCACACTTGCTAATGACGACTTGATTCACTGAATAATATATACTTGTTCTATCAGAATTAAGAACTCGAAGTCTGACAATATGAGAATGCGAAATGAGCCCTGAGCTCTGAGACATGAGACATGAGAGCTTGCTCTCTGCTGTGCAAGGCCTTTTATCAACTTCTTAAGGGGCGTATTCATCCCTACCATAGCTTGTTCCTCCGTCATTGCTAGAAGTCCTAACTTCAAATTTCAAAAACTCATAATTAATTTCTTCAAAATTCCAAATCAATGCCATAACTGAAAATAGTTTTCCACAATTCTGCATGCCAAAAGTAATTAAATATGGTAATTTCAGTAATCTCCGTCTCCCTCCAAACTATCATTCATTGGTTCAAGCCTCTCCTCCAATAGCGTAACTTCTTCCTCAGCACAATTCCTTGCTTCCCTGCGACTGCGTCGTAAATCTCAGATCCTTCTCGAACAAAATCATGACGTCACCAAGAATCTCAGCTCATCCAGCCTACTTGCATGAAGTCTGCGTCATCCGTGCCTACGTCATGAATATACACGTCACAACTATGACGGCCATAACTTTATTCACATATGCCAATACAGCCACCGTGGTCTCAGTATAATTCAATTTACGGGGGCAGTACCTTCTTCTTCGAGGCCACGGCCGTCTCCTTCCCTCTTCCTTGCTTATCCATCCTGACCTTCCATAACCTTCCCTCATGAGGCCCCTGTTCGCTTTGCAGGTGAGGCCGCCTGGGCGAGGTGTCAATCACACCTCACCAGTTGTATCCCCTCCGATTAGATGTTCCCAGCTCTAGGACACTGCCCGTCGAGGCGGTAGTGGTGAGTTCCCCCGCTGAGTCCGTGGGTTCCACCAACCTGGAGGGTAAACGACTAAGAAAAGAAGAAACAAATACAACTGATATAAAATAAGTATTTCACAGTCATACAGCATAACCTTTTGATGTATAAGGATTACAACGCGACTAAGAACTACAATTTCCAACCACCCCGAGTCAAGAAAAAGTTACCTTACAAAAATGACAACAACTTTGTTTCATGACACACAAAATTTTGAAATTAATAAACCAAATATACAACATTCCAATGTATATTGTGTAAAAATTTGGATTCGATCTGACGACGGGTTTTTGAGATAATAATTCTTAAATGTGACGCATGGTTGAAAGACGCTTTAAAACGTGCACTGTTTGTGTTCCAACTGCGATAAAAATATTAAAATATAAATTAAAAATTCCAAACCTACATGAACTAACGTAAAATAGAACGACAAAACTTATGATTTTATTGGATTTTATGTAGGCCTATTGGTTACTTCACAAACAACCTGCAAACTCGAGTGCACATAATACTTTGGTCGACAGTAGGTACTTGAGAACATCCATCAGTGTCTGTTGCCAACTTATTCCTCTCTGGAACAATCTCCTTTTAGCCGAGATACTCTATTTTACATTTGTAGGGACGTGTCCTTAGCCGACCGCGAGTTGTAGTTGGAAGGCATTAAAAGCATAATGAGCCCGAGAACAAGTTGGCACCGCGTTTGGCGTCGCTCCAACCCGAGCAACAGGTACCTGTTGTGTGTGACCTCTCACGCTCTTATTTTATTTTGTTATTGCATTATTGAATTATGGGTAGTATAATGGCTTTGCGTGTCCAGAGCTTCTCGTGCAACCTAAGTGATTCGTCACTGCCGCAAACGCAAAGCTGAACACTACCACCTGAAATAATTAGTGATACTCCGACGGCTTGCATGCAATGGGGAAAACGCCTTTCCTAATGTCACACCAGATAGACAGGCAGACGGACAGACCGACACATGTTCTGTATTCGATAGATCGATGCCTCAATACCACGTCACACGCACATACGAGCTGTTCTGTGGTTTTCCTCGCTTAACCTCAGACTTGTATTAACCCGACGAGGTAAATAGACATTTGCATAGGTGGACCTCTATAGTGTTAGCATGCACATCGGTAATTACAAGAATCGATTCTTCTATTAGCTCATGAAAAATATTCAAATGCAAGGCAATCACTGACTGTTTAATTTGAGGTTTTACAGCAAGCGGCACTCAACGTCAGTTTATGTGACCCGTGGCCCGGTCATCAATCTCTTTAGAGGACGGCTTCGGTGGCGTAGTGGGTAGCATGCTGAGCTTCTATACCCAAGGTCGCGGGTTCAAACCCGGCCGAAGTAGTCAGATTTTTTAAAGCGTTAAAAATCCCTCAGTATGGCTTACTTCGGAGGGGAAGTAAAGCTGGTGGTCTCATGTCATAGATTTATGGCATGATAAAGAACCTTCCACTAATTACACTTGTTTTTTTATTTAGTCAATTTACCCTCTAGGTTGGTGGTTCCCATGGACACAGCGAGGGAACTCACCACTACCGCCTCTATGGGCAGTGTCCTGGAGCTTGGAACATCTGGTCTGAATGGATACAACTGGGGAGGTGTGATCAGCACTTCGCCCAGGCGGCCTCACCTGCAAAGCGAACAAGGGCCTAATGAGGGATGGGAAGGGATGGAAGATTGGGATGGATAGGCTAGGAAGAGGGAAGGAGGCGGCCGTGGCCTGACAGGAGGTACCATCCCAGCATTTTCCCGAAGACGAAGTGGGAAACCACGGAAAACCACTTCGAGGATGGCTGAGGTGGGAATCGAACCCCCTCTACTCATTTGGACCACCCGAGGCTGAGTATACCCAGTTCCAGTCCTCATACCACTTTTCAAATTTCGTGGCAGAGCCGGGAATCGAACCCAGGACCTCCGGGGCGGCAGCTAACCATGCTGACCGCTACGCTACGGAGGCGACCTTAATTACACTTGTGTGAAGCTAAATTATAGATTAGATATGACTAACGCTCTTAGGTTCCAAAGTTCGTCGCCAGGAGCCAACTATGGTGGCATCAAGTAACCAAGTTCACAACTAGTTGGTCGTTGACGGTGGCGTTTGGTAGCAAAAGTTGGATCTACTTGAAAATCCAATGCCTGCAGTCCTTACTTGAGATATAAACAGATAACACACACTAATACAGCCATCACAATTAACACCGGTTATCAGACAGATTCTACCCACACCCAAAGTACACGGGGCTACATGACCGCGTTGTCGCAGCCTCTAAACTGAGAAACCAACGAACCAATCTCTTTGGCGGTCGAAATTGCAAGGGAATACCGAGTATAATCCCATTATTGTAATTGAAACTTGGCATATTATAACGATGTTGGTGTGAGCCTTCAGTCTTTTGAACGGCTTGATGCAACTATCCGTGCCTCCTTGTCCTGAGCTAATCGTTTCATCTCTACATAGCTACCATATCCTAAATCCGAGACATTCTTAACATATCCTAACGTTGGTCTACCCCTACGGTTCTTGTCTTCGACCCTTCCTTCCATGACTAAGTTTGCTATACCTAGGTGTCTTAGTACGTGTCTTACCAACCTATCTCTTCTCTTCATTTCCGCCTCGTTGCGTAGTGGCTAGTATTCTTGGCTGTCACCGCGGAGGCTAGGGTTCGATTCCCGGCTCTGTCATGAAATTTAGTTCTGGTCTGAGGGTTGGAACGGGGTACATTCAGCTTCGTGAGTTAAAATGAGAATAGACGGGTTTGATTCCTACCTAAGCCATCGTGGAGGTGGTTTTCAGTGCTTTCCCACTTCTACTCCGGGCAAATTCCGGGATGGTTCCTAACTTAAGGAACGGCTGATCCCTACCTAAATCCTACCTCAATTACAAATACACACAGAGTTACAGACATCACAGTGACACAGGGTATCAGACAAATTCTACACATACCCAAGTACATGGGGCTACATGACCACAATGCCGCAAAGCTACTAAATAATTAACAACAAACTCTTTCCTTCATTTGAAGTTGCCAGAAATACTGTGTCTCTCATCTCCCAGTCGTCTTAATACTCGTCATTTATTACGCTATCTACCCATCTGATCTTCATTTCCCTGTAACACATTTCAAATGCCTCAATTCTCCTCCTTTCTGCTGTGCCAACAGTCCACGTTTCACTTCCATAGAGCGCCAAGCTCCAGACATACGCTCTCAAATATGACTTTCTAATATTTAAATCGATATTTGATGTCAACAAATTTCTATTCTGTAGAAATGCCTTCCTTGCTTTAGCCAAGCTAGGTTTGATATTCTCTTTGCCTCATCCATCACTGGTTATTTTTCTTCCTAAGTAGCAAAAATCTCCAACTTCCTTTAGCTTTCCATCTGCCAATTTGAAGTCAATGGGGGTTTCTGATTTATTGCGGCTTCATTATTATTCACTGATATAAGGCGACTTCCTTTTTTCAAGAAAGTGTGTTATATAACAGGGACCGGATTATTTGAAAATGCATATGCGCATAAGCAAATGCATATTTTCTGCGTTTATTGGATTTTTTTGCATATTCTGAACATAACAGCATATTTTAGCATATACATTTGAAATTAGTCCTAAATATCATTTAAAACATCGTGGACAAAATTGGTTTAGCCGGCGTGTTGGATCTCCCTTGTAAGAAACTTTATAAGCAACAAATAACGAGATTACAGTATTTTAAGCCTGACTATTTGAAGAAGGGAATGGGGTTAGACATTCCTTTCAGCATCTCGACAGCCAGTAGCCCGGGGTTAGTTTTGTGAGGAGTTTCTTCAGTTAATGTGTTACTTTATTCTTAGTCTGCATATTGTTTTGATACGGCCTCTACCATCGTTTGATAGCAATGTTGCGTCTCTCCTATAATGGCCCTGCCTGAGTGTATGGACTTACGCCATAGGCCACTCAGGGGTTCTTTAACTTTACTTACCTGGATCGTTATAGTGGGGGGTTCTTCCTGCTCAGGTAACGGGGTCGTTACCGTGTCCTTGTCGATTGTCTTACCCACGATTAACAGCACAACCCTTAAGCTAAAAGAGGGGGAACTGAGGGAGAAGTGGGAACACGGGGTTGTCCCCCAATAAAAAGAGATCTCTGGTGTACTGCCGATTTATTCCTTCTAGGTATCCGAAGGAATCCACCGTGCAGGTACAAGGCCCGTCTCATAAGATTTCGTCACACTGAATAAAAATAGACACTGTCTGATCTCACCTGATCCTTCACTCAGCCTCTGCTCAATCGCTGCTCGATCTCAGTCCCCTAGGTCGCCGAGTGCTCGGCCACAGTTCCACGATCCCCGATCGTCAAACTTACGTCGCTCTCGTTTCCACTGCCTAAACGGACAGTCCTCCACTCTCGCAGTCTGCTCCCGGTGCTCTCACTGACTGACCCCCTACCACATCTGAGGTCGCAGCTTATAAGCACAAAAATCGCAACTCGTGCGTGCTTGCGTAGCACCTCCTTGCAGATTCTCAAGATATGGATTGAACCGGGGTTGCACGTCCGGTGTGGTTCAAGGCTAAACCAAAACCGGGACATGACAATATCCTTAACTCAAAATGCCTAAAGAGAAGAACAGCAGAAAGTATTTATTAAATCAGTGGGTGTCAGGTAATAATGATTACTCAACTGTTGGCCTTGTCGTTTATTGTCAAATATGCTCGAGGAAAGTGAAGTGTGAAAAGAAAATCTACTTGAACAACATGCAAATACGACTGCACATATTACTGTAAATTAGGGAAAATGTGTGAATAAGATTGACTTATTGAGAAATTGAAAATTTCCAATTTTTTATGCATATTTTCTACATTTTATAGCATTAATACATGCATATTTTAATCGTTTTAGTGCATAAATATCCGGTCCCTAGCCTAAATATATACTGTATGCACCCCGCCTACTCTAATTGACAGACAGAAAAGTATGCATTGATAGCAACAGTGAATAATAGCTTCAAAACTTCGCACATTAAAAATATTGACCCAAGCAACTCTTAAATGGAAGAGGCATTTAAATGGAAGATTTAACGGCAGAGTGGTAATGTTTGTAGCCACTAGTTCACAGTTTTATGGCTCATTCTAACAGCAAACCTGCATAGTCCCAGACGTAATTTACGGCACACGCGTCCTGTACTAGCTTGAAGCCAAGTTTATAGCCCTGTGCTAGGAAGCATTCCTCACGACAAACACATCTGTTCTAATCAACTATATTATGTTTGCCTACATAATAATTGCTGAAATAGCTTCTCTGAGTAAACTACAGACTCGTAATCGTACTTCTACAACTTACTTAAGTACACTAATAAATAGTCCACTTCCTGGTTAAGCAACTAGCACTCTTGGCTGTCTGTCACCCTGGAGGTCCGGGTTTGACTCCCAGCTCTCTCAAAAAATCTATTCTGGTCTGTAGGCTGAAACGGGGTCCACTCATCCTCGTGAGGCAAATCTGAGAAGAAGTGGGTTCGATTACCACCTCAGCTATCCTAGAAGTAGTTTTCCATGGTTACCCTTCTTTTTTTATTTTTTAACCGTCGACTTGGACTGCGTGTTAACAACCACTCTCATTTGCGTGTCTGCGTTTTGTTCGTTTACCGGCTTTGACATCTTGCCAGTATCTCTTGAGCCCATCTATCAGCGTATTCTTCCACTCCTCTGTTAAAGGACCTCTCCGTCTTCTGGGTTCTGCCTCCACCATTAAACCCTGATAGTTTTTCACCATCCTTCTGAAACTATTCCAGTCTTTGATTTTATCCTCCGTAATGCCCATGTGTCTCATATCTATCTCACACTCCTGAAACCATATCAACTTTTAGATCTTTGGTTAAGAATATTCCAGATTTTCTTTGTGAGCTGGTCGTTGTTCATACGGAAGATGTGCCCATAAAACAGCAATCTTCGCTTTCTAACTATAGTTGTTATTGCTTCCATCTTGCTGTATACTTCTTTATTTGATTTCAGTCGAACCTAGCCGTCAACCCCTCTGTTGACCAAGATCTTCCGTAGTAGTCTGCGTTCTCTTTTAAGTAGCTGATTGACTTGTCCTGTTCAATTCATACACAGGGTCTCCGAAGTATATAAACCTTCTGGTCAGACAACAGTGCTGTAATGCCTTGGTTTTGCTCCTATACTCAACATCTTCTTATTGCAGATGTTTTTAGTCAGTTGAACCGCTCGCTCTAGTTTCAGGATGCGGATATTGTTCGCTTCTTGTTCTAGCCCATTCTCTTGGATTACTTCACCCACTTCTATTCCTTGTAAATTAAAATTAGTAAAAATACCAAAATAACAATCAAACTTAGCCAAAACCAGCTGAAAACTTTCAAATAAAAATAAATTGGTAAAATGCCATCAAAGAGCGGGCGAGAAGAATGGAAATGACTTATCAACTAACCAATGATACATAAAACAAAAAAGGGTCTATCCTTTGGGACTAAATTACTACTGTTGTCAAACCTGAATGTCTGTATGCAGCAGAAACACTACATATGATTGGGAGGGTGGCCTCGAAGACATCCAAAAGAGGGAAAGAAAAATGCTCCGAAGAATCCTAGGCCCAAATATCAAGGATGGAGAGAGGAGACCTATACCTGAAGACAGAAGGAGTCGTAGCCCTAATGAGAAAAAGGAGAATACAGTTTTATGGACACTTGGTGAGGATGACCAATGCCAGATTGACGAAGAGGATTTTTGAATTCTTCAGGAAGAGGAAGACGGAGCTGAAATGGTTTCGGGAAGTGAGATTGTACTTGGAACGGATGGGGGTGAAATATGATGATGATGTGATAATTGCTGTTTAAGGGGCCTAACATCTAGGTTATCGGCCCCTAATGGTATGGGTGATAGTGAAGATGATAATGAAATGTAGACTATAATTAAAACTAACTACTAACTTATATACTAGAAGAAGAAATGGAAAACAAAAGAAGAATAAGGCAAATAAAGGACAGGAGGAAAAGAAATGCCCTCAACCCTCGAAGAATGTGGATTGAGGGACTTGGAAGGAAGGAGAGCCATAAAAGGCAGATAGGAAAGTGAAAGAGGAGAGGGTCCGCCCCACAGGTAATGGATAAAAGGGGGAAAACCAGACCCAGCTCAGGAATCCCTCGAGGTCGCCAACTCCCGAACTCACCAGCCGTGAACCCCTGAGGGTGTAGCAATATCTAGGGTGTACCAGAAGTGGTGGGGCTACATACACCCTGCCTCCTTGAGGGCCTTGAGCAGAAGGCAGAATTTAACAGGAAAAGAAAAAGAAGTCTGACCCCTCGCAGAAGGAGGGTATGAGAAAAAATGAGGCAAGGGCCAATTAAGACTGGAAAGGAAGAGACTCCCTAGGCCACGGATACCCTAATACCGTCGGGGTCGGAAGAGAACAAGAGTTGACCAAGTGAGGTCGATAGGAGAGAAGACGGAGAGGAGCCCGGCACAAGTAAGTGGAAGCAATGCCGAACTCAGCTGGGGCCCCGTGGTCGCCAACCCACGTCCCACTAGATGTGAGCCCCTGGGGGAGGGGGTGAAAGAAGAAGATATAAAGGACAGAGAGCGATTTAGACGGCTGGTTAAGGGGGTTGCAGGTTTCCAGGAGACAGGGGAGTTGTCAGTGAGGAGAGGAGAGATCTTAACAGAGGAACAGCAGTGGGAGAGAGGATGAAGAGATATTGGCTGAGAGTGAAGACAAAAAATAATGTAAAAGCTGTCAAACGTGGTCCATAGTTGGCCGTAACGAATAAATATACAAGGTTCATTCAAAAAGTAACGAGCTGGAGGCTGGAATGCGCAAACCGGTGACTACATCGGCTAATCGTGGCGTGTGTAACGAGGTATGCTTCCGACCAGAGGGTGGAAGGTCACAGCCCGTCGCTAGAGGGCACGCGTGCACGTCACGTGACGATACAAAGCGAGCAGCAGCATGCATCAATCGTCCAACCAAGACCAAGACAGTAGGCCATTCGACTGCGGATAAAAGCCGTGTGGAAGCGGGGCGGATGCGGATAAGATTTTGTTTATCCGCGCAGGGCTCTAGCCATATCTTGTTGTGTGCGTTGCGATTGTGTCGATCTTGAAGCGTATAGCTGGGGCTAGAGAGATCTTCTCAATTTTCTATATCGAACGTATATTTAGCCGCTGCTGAGCATCTTTCATCTATGTGCTTAGTAAATGTTTTGCCTGACTCTTTTAGAGTTAGTCCTTGTACGCGTTAACAATGTCTAATTGTTCGCTCCCGCAAACAATGATGTCCGGTTTGGAGACGTATCCTCCTGAACTTCATGACTTTTGTTTTGTCTGTGTAGTTCATTTCTACGTAGCCATCTATGCAGTCTGTCAAGCCCTTCCTGTAGTTCTTCCCTGTTTCTCGACATCATAACCATGTCATCCGGGTACAGGAACATTGGTGTTCGAGTCCAAGCTCTGTATACTTGAGAGGAATGTGGATCGCGGACGGCGAGGAGAGATGCGGGGATTCCCAGTCCTTGCGTACCAGCAGAACCAAATATATTGGTCGATCAGTTAATACGCACGTTACGCTTCTCTTACTTTTAAAACCAATAAACTTTATATATTTAATTGTCAATATCCCAAGCTGTTAAAGTTGGACTTCACACGAGAGGGTTATAGAAACAACTGTTTTATTACTCACTCATTCGCAACACTACACTGGTTTAAGAAACAGCCCTATGTTAGGAAGCATTGGACTAGACAGGAATTCCATATTATATCTAGTGGGACGTGGGTTGGCGACCATGGGACCCCAGCCTAGTCCAGCATTGCTTCCACTTACACGGTATTAGGGTATCCGAGGCTTTGGGAGTCTTTCAATTTCCCGCCTTAATTGACCCTTGTCTCATCTTTCCTGATAACCTCATTCTTGGAGGGGTCTGCACCCTGGATAGTGCTACGCCCTCAAGGGTTCACGACTGGTGAGTTTGGGAGTTGGCGACCCCGAGGGATTCCTGGGCTGGGTCCGGTTTTCCCCCTTTTATCCATTACCTCTGGGGCGGACCCTCTCCTCTTTCACTTTCCTATCTGCCTTTCGTAGCTCTCCTTCCTTCCAAGTCCCTCAATCTGCATTCATTGAGGCTTGAGGGCATTTCATTACCTCCTGTCCTTTATTTGCCTTATTCTACTTTTGTTCTCCATTTCATCTTGTATTATATAAGTTAGTAGTTAGTTTTAGTTATAGTTAAATTTCATTATCATCTTCACGATCACCCAAACCATTAGGGGCCGATAACCTAGATGTTAGGCCCCTTAAAACAACAATTATCATCATCATCATCATTACCTCATCCCTCAGGTTCGTGGAGTTTAGACCCAAACATTATGTGTATCGCTACCTCTTGAATTACGTCATGCGTCAGAAGGTTAAACATCATAGGGCTAGGTGTGACTCCGTGTAGGACACCATTCGTCTGGGTATTCTGCAATATTATGAAATATTTGACCGATAGTTCGTTCCTGGGTGACATGTCTCCAGGGAAAGGGTGTTAAGGTTTTGGGCGAGAGACGGTAGCCTACTCTAAACCCAGCATCACTTATGTATTACCGCGGGCTCCTTGCAGCAAACCGCTCCCTGGAGGTCAACTCGCAATGGCCCACACCTGTTGAATAGCCCGCGCGTGCTCCGCGATGTGTTGGCTTGCTTGGGGCGTGCGTGCGATAAGTGCTATCATTTTCTCATTTGTCAGTCACAATTTTGTTATTAATATGTAGCAATTACGAGGTAGCTTCAAAAATATGTAACAAGAGCTCTCATGGCAGACATACAGAACAGCGATGGAAGTATTACTTGTAACAACATTCTTTCTAATGTGTATATTAAGGCTTTCACGGCCCGGATTATATAAATAATTCATGTTTTTTGGGCTAATGTCGTGTGTATTTAGATTAGAACCATACGTTTCGGAGAAACCTTGCCTCCGAAACGTATGGTTCTAATCTAAATACACAAGGCATTAGCCCAAAAAGCACGAATTATTTATTTAAACATTCTTTCTATTTATTATTTATTTATCGTATGGCTTTTAGTGCCGAGAGTGTCCGAGGACATATTCGGCTCGCCTGAGTCTGTAGCTGCTTCCAGCGGACACCCTCAGGGTAAGCTACAAGTTCCGTTCATTTTCAAGTAGTTCCAACTTTCACTTCCAGATATCAATGATACCTAGTGGTGAAGGTTGGAACCTTAATAGAGCGTTCCGACGAAATGTAACCTAACAATTTAGCTTCACACAAGTTTAGTCTGTGTAAGGATCTTTTACATGCTCCAAATCTAATGACATGGGACCGCTGGCTTTACTTCTCCTCCGAAGGACATACTGAAGGATTTTTAACGGTCTTAAAAATTGATAAACAGGGAAGACCTACAGGAAAGGCTAGACAGACATAAGTATGTTACTTAAACCAGTGTAGTGTTGCGAATGAGTGAGTAATCAAACAGTTGTTTCTCTAACTTTCTCGTGTGGAGACTTGGCTATAGAAGTATAGTATGAATCTGACGTTTAATTGTCTAGCCTTTGCAGATGACCTTACGATTTGTTCTGACTCGCTAGAAACAGCCGTAGAGCAAATCAGTGAACTGAAGACACAAGCAGCAAATGCGTGACTCCAGAAATGTATAACAAACATTAACGTGCTAGTGGTAGGAGAAGGGAAAATCAAACGAACAAGGAAATTTAAATATCCTGGAGAGTGATATACCGGTTACATTTTTCTAATCCCTGATGCAAAGGCTTCTTTCTCCTACTATTCTCGGGCAGTGACATGCAAGTCACCTTTGGAAGGTGACTGCAGGAAGAGGCAGAGTCTGGTGCCCGTAAACCGGGCTCCTTTTACTCTAGTTTGAGGGGGAGAATTTTGAGGATGATTATAAAATAAAAATGAATTAAGTAAATTTGCTCTGGCTATGGTTTAATGAGTAACCAATAGCCAGAGTTTTTGCAGTGAATGGATTTTAGTTATGCAAGGAGTGAAGTTATGAATTTAATTACTAGTTGCCAGAGCAACCAGTTAATTATAGGGGCAGTGCAAATTTAAACAGAGAATAGCAGAGTTTATCAGCGTACGTTCGAGTCAGGATGTGCCGGATGGTCATTATTGGCCAGTGCACACTCCTGCCGATGCTGTAGATGTTAATTGACAGATTCGCTCGCCATGGTTTGAATGTATTTAATTTGTAGTGTGTGTATATTGTTTTATTTGAGCAGCAGCTTCGTAGATTTAATTGAAAAAATTGCAGACCTTTAGTAGGTAGAAGTTATGTAGTGCTTTGGAGAAGTGAGAAATGCTTCTTTCTCCGAGGTGTTGAGATCTATCCACTCTCAAGACGAACTGCCCAAAAACAATCAAGTTCAATGCAAATAGGGTACATAGCGACAATTATTTAAATGCTTGAAGTTTGAAAATTAAAAAATCCAAGGATATCTACCAAGAAATAGAAACGCAAAAATGAACTAAACGTATAAGGTGAATAGGTTAGGAGTGATTCCGCAACATGGCTACAGATCTTTTGATGGCTGAAACTTGCCCTTAACGGACTTGCCATTGTACACAGTATAGCCTAGGGGTACAAATGCTTTATTAGGTATATAAAGGGTTCCTTAGAAGAAACACAAACTCTCTGACTGTGTTTTCGTTTGTCGACCAACAACTAGGGCATTCTCTCTCACACTCATTAGCAAACCACATACGGTGATAGTGTTAACATGATATTTATCCTTATTGAATCCAGACACGGGCTTGTAGGCTAGTTGGTCTTCCTCCCGGTGTTTACAGCCTGTGGTTCATGTTCATTAGTCTCCAGCCGTATTGTGTGATGTAAGACGAACCCATGAAGCCTTTGTTTGTCAGCGGCCTGAATATCCATTCATTATGTGGTCCTGCTTGGTATCAAGCAATAAACTAATTCATAAAATTCCCAGCCATTGTCAGGAAAGGCTTTGGCAGTATGACCATGAATAGTTCGTTGGCGCGCATTTCGAAGTAATGAGCTGAACTAACAATACGGAGGACAAGTGCTAATGTTTGATACTCAAATGCTCAAAAGTTCATTTGTGAAATTAAGGTCTAAAAATTTTTGAAATTCGAGCGGCTTCGGTGGCGTAGTTGGTAGCATGCTGAGCTCCTATGCCCAAAGTCACGGGTTCAAATCCGGCCGAAATAGTCGGATTTTTTAAGAGCGTTTAAAATCCCTCGGTATGCCTTCCTTCGGAGGGGAAGTAAAGCCGGCGGTCCCATGTCATAGATTTATGGCATGTAAAGGAACCGTCCACTAACTACAATTGTGTAAAGACAACATGTGTGGGTTAGAATTGATAACACTCTATTAGTTCCAAAGTTCGCCGCCAGATGCTGACTGCGATGCCATCTAGTAGCCAAGTCCGCAAGCTAGGTGTCGTCGACGGTAGCGTTTGGTAGCAATAGAAGGAACTACTTGAAATTATTGTCTGCAGTCCTTACCTGAATTACCAACACACACTAATACAGTCATCACAATTAACACCGGTTATCAGACAGATTCTACACACACCCAAAGTACACGGGGCTACATGACCGCGTTGTCGCAGCCCCTAAACTAAGGAACGAACCAACCAACTTTAAAATTCAAAAAAGAAACATTATGTATCAAATTTACAACATAGTTATGATTCAAGAACAACAATAATGTGTCGAGGTTTGTTAACCCAAATAAACCGGGTGAGTTAGCCGAGGTCGTTACGGCATGACTGCTGGCAGTCGCTCACATCCGGGAGGCGAGGAGGTTCGAATCCCCCCGCCGGCAACCTTGAAGATGGTCTTCTGTGGTTTCCCATCTTCCTTCCAGGCAAATGCCGGGGTTGGTCCCTAACTATAGGCCACGGCCGCTACCTTCCAACTCCTCGACCTTACATTCCCACTTTCCTCCCCAACGGTAGTTGTAGCTCACCCATTGAGTGTCCGTCTCGAAGCAGCTACAAAACTGGCGAGCCGAACATGTCCTCGGACACTCCCGGCACTAACAGCCATACGCTAAAAAAAAAAACAAATAAGACGTCCTGAGTAGTTAGTTATGTGTTTTACTTATTGACAGTGAATGTGTACACTAGCCAATGCTGTGTTTGTGGTTCCTTTATCGTCCGGAAGGTAGTGCGGTCGTACAGAATCTCGAACGTCATTGCCATGCTTGTATCGAGGTTGGTGATCGTCATGTTGATGAACTTTTATGAGTTTGTACACACTGATACTGTAACTCGGAGCCGTTCAAGACATGGTCGTCAGTTACCGTGCTATGTAATAATGTACACATCATCATCATCATCTTCATGGAATCCTCCCAGCGTGCCAGGTAGAGTTGTGTAGAACGAGTCTTCGTTATTGTTGTCTATCCAGGAATGTATTGTCGCGCCAAGTCAATCGTTCAAAAGCACTGGTAATTGCCAACTGTCGGCACAAACCTGTGCGGAACCCAAGTCAATCGTTCAAAAGCACTGGTAATTGCCAACTGTCGGCACAAACCTGTGCGGAACCCAGGTCAATCGTTCAAAAGCACTGGTAATTGCCAACTGTCGGCACAAACCTGTACGGAACCGCGAGGTTGGAGGAATTTTCTGTGTTGTAAGGACCAAAATTAAGCCTGAGAGCAGATGCGCTAACAAGACCACTCAACGCACGTTTAATTGCACACTTTGTGGACCTACTATGATCATACGCGACATGTTTCAACTCATCAACGATGTAGCACTTGTCAGGTCTATATCCTCCACGTCAGTTTATAGAAGAGGTTAGGGGTGGGGGTGGGGGCACGATGACAACCCGTATCTGAAAATGGGGGCGTCAGCTGGCAAAGGTTGGGAACCACTGATCTAGAGTATATTGAATCAAACATCGAAATTAAGTATTTTGTGTAACAACAGTAAAAAGTGTGAAGTGTTCGTATTGAATGTAAGTTAATTCCATATGAGTAGCAAAACAATTTCCCGAGTAACGTCCAATGAAGTACATGCAGAGTAGTGTACTGTACAGTATATCGGGCTGGGGTATATTTATGCGGGAGAAGAGCAGGATGAATATTCAACAATAGGAACACAAGGGTTTAACGCTAGTTTGCCTCTGGCAGCCACTCAGAAAGAGCGAGGACTACATTACTTGAGGGAAGCGAACATTACAGCACTGTCATCTAGGCATTTTAAAACACCAGTTCTCTAGCTCTACAACAGATATAACTACAGGCTTCAGGTTTACACTTAGGTTGGTTGGTTCCTTAGTTTATGGGCTGTGACAACGCGGTCATGTAGCCCCGTGTACTTTGGGTCGGCGTAGAATCTGTCTTATAACCGGGGTTAATAAACATGGACAGTGGTGGATAGTACCAAATGAAGTGGTATACGTACAACTGGAGCCCATCACAAATACTACTGTATACGGAAGAAACAGATCCCCCCCCCCTTTTTTTTGTCACATTATAAGGACACCGGTAACCAGATTACCTAGAAAAGTTATATAAAAACTCTGGAATTTGAAGCAAATTTCAGGATGGATTAAGGAAATTAGAGAGGATATAATAATAATGTTGTTTGTTTACGTCCCTTTAAATTTCTGCGGCTTTTAGAGACGCCGGGGTGCCGGAATTTTGCCCCGAAGGGGATCCTTAACGTGCCAGTACTTACACGGCTCCCTCGCATTTGCGCACTAGAGAGGATATGAGAGAACTAGAAGTAACCTTGGATGGATTGCAAAGCAAAACAATACATTTAAAGACTCCCAAAGACATAAAAATAGGATTTCAACCAAAAATAAACAAACGACATACAGTAAAAAGGGTATTTACGTCTGAGGAACGCCGAAGAAGTATATGAAAGTATGTCATATTATGTATTCAAATCTACACCGTTTCACCATACTGAACCATATTTCACGTACTTACCTTTTCGAACCCTGCAGGTAACACTGTCTACTTGAAATTTGGGCAGCCCTCTCCATTCCCTATATTTAAGCCCTTTGGCACATAGGCTCAATATAAAATATTTTATAGAAGAACCAAAATAGGTTCATTTTAAGCTTCACAATGCAAGAAACAAAACTTTGTATGTCACAGTGGGACCCAACCCCCACATTTTAAGGCACTAGAACCATCAATTTTTGAGACATTTGAACATTCCCATTTGGGGAAACATATTATTTAAATGAGTGCATTTATGGCTGGCAATGCGGGCTGCATCATGCCATCCCTAACAAGCATTGTTAAGTTGGATCGTATTCTATGAGTGAATGTTCGTTACGAAATCTAAACTTTCTAAGTAAGTTTAATAATTGTTGCATTATTTTATTACAGAATGCATAGAGATTAACCATTATGAATATGGAATTAAAAATTATCTGTGTTAACTGATAGGCTAGTAATCTCCAATTATAAAATTAAAATAAAACGTACATGTTTCGGTATACAGTGATACCTTCGTCAGCGTAGATTAAATAAAAAGAAACCCTCCCTATATTATTCTGCTAAGGTCCCATTCCAGTTTTGTACCGAAAATAAGGTCCCATTAACACCAACCTACACATATGCGGTACCTACAGGTTCAGCATAACCCAATGCGTACGCGAAACGCACTCACTTACTCTTTAAATGCCTCACAATTAAATAAATACCTTAAAACATGTATATTTACAATGAAATAATGAAAGAATGCAACACGGTAACCATGGTAACAGAATCTTACAGGTCCATCTATTTCTGTAAGACGCAATGCATTTCCAATTATTACATTACTGTGAAAGTTTCCAGACCGTTATAAGATTATCACTGAACCAAATTAAGCTGTAAAATTCATTAATACATACAGTATAATGCGCTTAAGGGGTCAAGGGGCACTCTAGAATTTTTTCACGTGTGAGTGTGGTACGAAAGGTCTTTTTCACCTGACTATAAAGGGTCTCCCAAAACCACATTTAAAGGCCCTTAAATTAACAGTGTCTGTAATATTCCCAGAAAACTAACTTCGCTCTGATATACCTATAAAGGAATGACAAACCCCTAACCACTGCACCAGTAGCTGAATTGATAAAGTCTGATTATTCATACCAAGGATAAATCAGTCATAGCATTCATGATTGAGAGTTTGCTAAGTGTGCTCTTTACAACTAGAATATTCGCGGGCGAAGCCGCGACGGGTAATGTTAGTCTTAAAACTATGATAAGAAATACAAAGAGAAAATTAATATCCTTACAAAGGCATTAGAATGTAAATAAATGAAAGTTCACAAAAAAAATTGTTCTGTTTTTTGTGAACTTTCATTTATTAGCCTACTTTTCACATTTTGCAAAAATGAGGAAAAAGTAGACTTATGAGATCGATCCAGAAAAATGTGTGTCTGTCTGTCTGTCTGGCTGGCTGTGTGTGCGTCCCCCCCCCCCTATCAACTCCTAAATGGCAGCAGCAATCAAAACCAAATTTAGTATGAGTAAAGACGTGCACCGGAATATCTCACGTCCATATTTGAAAATGATGTCAGTGCTACCAACTGCTGAAAAAACGCACTAGAAATTTGAGCTCCATGTTGGATATCTTGCAAGGTATGCATGGGAGCTATTCCAAAATTGGCACACATGTAGATAAGACTATTTCAGTTTAATTTCCAGGAGGCCAACCATGACAGTGTGGCCAAAATAATTTTAAGCCTTCTGATAGGTCCAATGTTTAAATGCATATAACTTCTACACTATCAATTGGATTTCAACCAAATTTCGTATGTGCTATGTGTACATATACAGGTATGACTGAGCGTATTCTTAAGAGCCACCAGGGATGCCAACTGTTAATAAATACTCTCTATTTTATCCAAATACCCATATATCAGAAAGTATGCAAGCCGACAGCTATAAACTATGCACACGTATAGTACCTGACATTCTATATTAATTTGGAGTATACGTCACTGCTACCAACATGATTCTAAGCCTGCTGAGAAGTCCAACTTTAAATACATGTAACTTCTATACTGTCAATTGGATTTCAACCAAATTTCGTATGTGCTATATACCATAACAGATTTGACTATGCGTATTCTTAAGAGCAACCATGGCTGCCAACTGTTAATAAATGCAGTTTCTATTTTTGTTACCCTAATATCATTAAATCAGAAAGTATGCAAGCCAATAGCTCTAAACTTTCCACACGTATAGTACCTGGCATTCTAGATTAATTTGGAGTAACTAATAAACGTCAGTGTTGCCAACATGATTCTAAGCCTGCTGATATGTTCAATTTTAAAATATATGTAACTTCTAAACTAACTAATGGATTTAATTCAAAATTGGCACAACAATAGATCATATTATTTCAGATTATTTCTGATCAATACATGCATGACATTGTTGCCAACATTATTTTACGCGTGCTGTTAGATCCAATGTTTAACTGCATGTAACGTTCATGCTATCCATTGGTCTTGAACCAAATTTTGTATTCTGTACCTTAAGAGATGGAACTAAGAATATATTCCGTCAACAGGGCTGCCAACTGTAGTGCTCTATTAGGCTACATTATACCAGGTATATTTTGTACTAATTAGATATTTCGATATTACCAACTTAATTTCGTCATTATTCTAGATAGGTTCATATACTGTAGAATAATCATTGGCATGAAAAGTAGGCTGTATAGTTCTTCACGGAACTTCTTGTTTACTTTCTAATGCCTTTGTAAGGATATCAATTTTCTCTTTGTATTTCTTATCATAGTTTTTAAAATTCTTTTTATTTAATGTACGCTGACGAGGGTATCATTGTATACCTAAACATACACGTTGTAGTTTAATTATTAAACTTCTAAGTGTTTGACAAGGTGGATTTTATAATTGGACATTATTTTTTTAGGAACCCTATTTTAATTCTGAGTTAGTGTTTGCTCCGAGACACCATGTGACAGAAGGCTGAGATCAACCACCGTGGGATCCCATTGTGAACTGACCGTTCGCAATTTATCTGATATGCTGGCTTGATTTGTGACGGCACAATTGATAGGTAGCAAACGGTCGTTAGAGTACAGGCACGAACTAGTACCCATGACTAAGGCTGCTGTAATGGCAGCCAAAACGTCGGGAAACAATCACCGTTACACGAAGCAGCTCCATCCTGTAAGCCTAGATCAGGCTGTTCCAAATCCACGAGTTTGAGTATGTGTACACATGAATACTCAGCAGTGATGCTCGGGAGTATGGTTCGAGAGGGACTGGGAGTGATAGCCAATACGTCACTGAGCGAAGGTCATAACACAAGTACATGTACTGTACTTCCGGCCAGTCTTGATGTATCCACCGCGCAGTGACGGCAGCCCCCACAGCACAGCTGTATTGCGTGTTATAGGTTTACTCACGCAAGGCGGCGAGTACGCCTCTGCTCATTGGCGAGCAGCTCGGATGGAACAGCCAGGCCTAGATGATAAACTCTACTTAAGTTCTATAATATGAAAGAGGCAGCATCTTGAAAGCGTGGGATTTGGATTAAGAGAGCATTGAAACAGGTATTTATAAAAATCCACGGAATATCTTATTACACACTTAACACTTTCGCCCCAAAAATCGGATGAATTCAATCTCTGCATTTCAACCCTTGTCTGAAAAATTTTCAACTCACAATACGTAAATGTTGTTTACCTTTCTTGCAACAATCAGAAAAAAAAGTCCTCTCGGCACGCCGGAAGGCGGAGGTAGATTTCACCGGACAAACTTGGGGATAGGCGAAAATAGGCAGAATATGCAGGTTTTCGTAGAAGGATCAGACCTCATTTATTTCGAGAAGGTATTTTATAATTGGAAGTTAATTAACTTTGTTTTTCGTCATTTTATGCTTATTTTAAACCTTTTATTGTCTTATGGCAACGGTAACCTTCTTGTCATTTGGGATCCATTTTTATACTTGTGGTCACACTGTCCTTATGCAAGGTTTCGACACTGATGTGTAACTATGTAACGGTCTGTTACTTCTTCACGCAAAATTATATCTCCCGCAGAGATTTTGGTTGGGTCCTCAGTTTAGGGGCTGTGACAACGCGGTCATGTAATCCCGTGTACTTAGGGATGGCTGTATTTGTCTGTAATTCAGGTAAGGACTGCAGACGGTCAATTTCAAGCAGTAGTTCCTAATGTTGCTACCAGGTACTACCGTCAACGACACCTAGCTGTGAACTTGGCTACTAGGTGCCACCGCAACTAGCAACTCGCAACAAACGTTGGAACTTCCCCTCCAAAGGAAAGCATACTGAGGGATTTTTAGCGCTCTTAGAAAATCCGACGACTTTGAACTCGCTACCTTGGCCTTAGACATTCAACATGCTACCAGTTACGTCACCGAAGCCGCTTCACACTTAGTCAGATGGAAATACTGAATCTGATCTCGTGCAAGTGCGTTGTCATGGCAACGTCTGATGGCTCATCCCTCATCAATTTAGTAGTGTTGCCATGGCAACCTCTGATAGCTCTTGGCATTTTCTTATAATTCCGAAATCATTTTTCTCATCCCTTGGCGTAATGGTGGGTCATATCAAAAATTCTTTCAGACAAAAGTTTTAGGTAATTATTAGGGGAATATTGTCCATTTTGTACGGTTTTGATATTGTGCCTATTAAGAGAGATATGATTAATGTTTCCCGAAAAACCCACTTTTTCCCACCCCTTTGGTCAATGGTTGGTGCTATAAAAAACTCTTCAAACATAATGTTTTGGGCTTTATCCGACACATAGTATGAACGTTGAACGGATTCGATATGTCACATATTAAGAGAGTTATAGCAATATTTCACTTTTTCGAAAAAAAAGCCCCCCATTTTCACCCCCTTCAACCGATTTAGCCCAGTAACGAACTCGGCCGAGATTTTATAGGTATACATGTTCGGTAAAAAATTCAAAGTTATTGGTGCAAAATTACGGCAGTTATCGTGTCCACAAGATGCTGATATACATATATATATATATATATATATATATATATACATAAATTATGTATAAACTTTTGAACTGACGGTGGTTTTGGGGTCTGGGGGATGTGAAACGCGAAGATATGTCGAAATTTTCCGGAAGTCGAAACATGGGACCCATTGCAATAGTTAGCTTTCTAATGAGATCTACCTAATGCTGATTTTTACATTCCACATTTTTTCTCCCGCGTTTCTTGACATTTGGTGTTAGTTTCAAGAACTGTCAATGAACAAACATGGCAGGCATGGTAGTATTTACATTCTGTTCCAAGAGCATTATAGCCTAGTATATATTATATTTCAGTGGCAGAAAGTACTTAATTAGTTTATTGTTGTTATTGGTTTATTTTACTGCATTTGTGACGTAGCTGTACAGGAGACAAATATTGTCCTTTGATTTTTAACTAATATGCGAACTTAATCCATGTGATTTGTGATCAAATAACTACCAGTATTTCTATGGTAATAGAATTACAGCACATATGTTCATAAAACAATAGTTTCGACGTCAAAATTGGTAATTTCTTGAATTTCCATGCAATACGTCTTCAACCTAATTGCGTCCCTATAACAAGTTTCTAGAGTAATTACCTATTTCACTTTAACGAAAATTCAAATTTTACTGTAAATTTAACATTAGAAAAAATACAATAATTGCTGTTTTATTTATCATCGAAGTCTAGACATAACAATCACGATTCAGTATGTTTTATGTAGACGATATCTGGCCCAGGATCAAATTCGGCTGGCTGTGTGGCTCATTGTTAACGTGCTCGCCAGGAGTAGCAGAATTTGCGGGAACAAATCTCAGCGTTATGACTTAGCACTTGAGGGTGCTTCGATATGAGAGAAGCGCGTCAGTTACTTTACTATAGTACTTTATGCATAATTAAGTTACGAGTATGTTTATAAGAGTACATTATGCAACGAGCCTATAATGGCAAAAATTAAGACACGAATATGTTTATAAAACGAGCTTAGCGAATTTTTATAATTTTCATACGAGTGTCTTAATTACCATTATAGGCGCGTTGCATACGACTGTTTATGTTCGACGATAATTATAACTATTTTTTGTTCTAACATAAATATTCATAAATATTTGTCGAGATTTCACCAGTTTTAAGTACTGAACAGAGCGCATGGGACGCAGAGAATAGGCCTACCTTGTATTTGACCATGGCCTCCTGGAATACTTCACTATGACACTACTGTTAGCCACGCAGCGAAATTTAAAATAGGGGGCTATGGAAGAAAGCGCAGGTGCGATCCTATCCTCACCTAATTGGTCACACAACTGTTTCTTGAGCTCTGATTGGTGGGAGAAACTGTATCATAATGAAAACTTGTAATATAATGAGCCTCATTATAGTACAGTTTTCTGACATATAATATTTACATTTCGCCACGGTCGAACATAAAACTCGCTTTGCTTTCTTTATTATTTCCACACAAGTGGCTTAATTACCATTATTGGCTAGTTGTATACGACTACTTATGTTCGACGATAATTATAACTTTATTTTATTTTATTTTATGTTTAACAGAAATATTCATAAATATCTGTTGAGATTCAGTCACTTGAATTTAGTGATCGGAGTGCAAGCGCTGGGTTTGCTGTCTGTGCTATGAAAGTTCTCTGACCCACGCATGAGCTCTGTCTGCTTGGCAATGCCATATGTTTATAGCCTGCCGATTAGCACCAGCATTCACTCCAACTGTCACTGAAGTCTTACGAAAGCATTGTCCTGTGTAGAAATTGGAGTTGTGGATATTAAGCTACAGTGCAATTTATTCTCTCATAATCGCTAGTTTTTTACGAGAACATATGGGACGAAGCACTTTCCATGTCGGTAATTTATGTATAAGGATGCTGTGTGGCAATCGTCTGGACGTAGATTCATAAATTTAATGCATATGTCAAAGTATTTTCTTGTTACCGTAAAGGTTCGTGCTGATTTTGTCTTTGTGTTTGGGATTGTAACTACGATGGATGATCCAATATCGTTTACATTGTCAACTTTCAAATCATGTAATTCATGTCCAACATGTTGCATTTTGAGTGCATTTGCGAAGCTGTCCTTACCTAATTGGTCAATAAATGAAAATATTGAGCTCTGATTGGTTGGAGAAACTGTATCATAATGAAAACTACAGTAGTTCGTTAATGACCATCATTATGATACAGTTTTCTGACGTACAATATTTACATTTCGACATCGTCGAACATAACACATTAAAGATCCACTTTCAGGTAATATTCTGACACCCTGGCACATTTAAATCCTCAGTAGTTGAAAGAGAAGTAAAACCATGACATTATCCATTCTTACATTACTTGCCAATTTGGTCGAAACACTTTATGAATAATCATGACATCATTACTAGTTCAGTATATTCTATCTACATTCACATGTGTCACGGAAACTGCAATAATTCATTGACATAAATTTAGACTATAGTGACTAGCATAGAATTTGTGCCAGGACATATTGCAAAGAAAATATTTGATAAGATTAAAACTGGACTATGAAAGATTTTGCAATATATTACTTCATAATTATAGCAAATGTATGAGTTCTAAAATGCAGCTGCTTATCTCAGTTTGGAGACTTCAATACTTTCCGTCAGGAAATGATTCATCCATAAAATTGGCATTGGCGTACTCGTGTGGTTCTTTTGAATTCACACAATTTAACTCGATTATAGATAACTTTGATAATTTCTCAAAATGTTCTATATAAAAGCCAAAGTAATTTCTTTTTGATTCTATAGATGACCGGATTGCACTTTCTTCTTGTTTGCTTTCAACATATTGATTCTTAGAAAAGCGTGTGCAGTGCCATAGCAAAGGCAACATATCTTATATATAAAAGTGAAAGTCTGTAGGTATGTATGTATGTGGGTGGGTATGTGGGTGGATTTGTTCCGTATACAAATCTACACCGTTCCACCAATCTCAACCAAATTTTGCATACACATAGTTTAGGACCCAGAAGGAGCGGCTGGCTACATGAATTTTCGATAGTGTTTCTCATTCTTCTGATATCGGCCTATTTGCACTCAAGCAGAGGCTAATAAAGTCAGAAAATTAACTTATGAAGGAACGGCAAGGCCGGCCATCTTTATGGCAACAGTAGCACAAGACGGGTCCACTAGGTTTACATCTATCTCGGCAAGAGGCCATGCCACTCAATTTTCTCAACGGCAACACTACCTCAAGAAGTGATCACCAGGTTTCCATCTGTCTCTGTAAGGGGCCATGCTACTCCATTTTCTCCATGACTGCAGTCAAGACGTAAACACCAGGCCATGGGCCTCCATTTTCTATCCAAACCACGATAAGAACATTGGGAATCTGATTGCCCTAATAATCTGAATACGTTTTTTTAAATTAAATTTTATTAACAGGGGTCGATGTTGGGTATTAAAATTTAAAAAGAAATACATTGACTAACCCTGCAAGCAGGGTAACGTTACAATGGCTGGAGATATTGTTGCTATTAAATATATAACACTTCTAAAATTATTCGCCGAGAAAAGCGCAATTATGATAATAATAGGCTAAATGAAATAGAACAGGACTTCACTAAGAACAACACCAGAAATTTTTACAAGACCTTTAGAGAAAATATAGCAGGCTTTCAACCCCCTAGTTTATGCTTCCAACGACCTGATGGATCTCTGGAAACAAATACGAGCAATAATTGTGAAATTCTAGCTAAATATTTCAGTACACTCCTTAATTGCGAAGCACCTTCTGAACAACTTCAATTTGCAAAACCAGTGCCCAACCTTGATTCACTTCCACCATCACATGAAGAAATAGTGAACATAATCAAGTCATTAAAAAACAATAGAGCCCCTGGTGAAGATGGACTTATTGCAGAAGTTTGGAAATTGGATCATGAACACATAACACCAAAAATTCACAGAATAATATCAGATGTCTGGAAAACAGAGAAAATCCCAAAAGAATGGAAGAGTGCTTTGATACACCCACTCCATAAGAAGGGAAGCAAAACTGATCCGAATAATTATAGAGGAATTTCGCTTCTTCCAGTCGCTTATAAAATTCTCGCTAAAGCTTTGCTGAATCGACTCGAGCCACAGGTGGACCACCATATTGGAGAATATCAGGCAGGTTTCAGGAAGGGAAGGTCCTGTATTGAGCAGATCTGGAACCTCAAGACCATACTGCACATCCGACGATGCAGGAACACTACAGTCACATTTGTGGATTTCAAAAAGGCTTACGATTCGGTTGACAGACAAACCTTGTTTAACAGACTAGAAGAATTAGGAGTTGACAGGAAGACGAGGGCCATCATCCAGGAAACATTATTGGGAACTACCTCAAAGGTGAAATTCATGGGAGAAATCTCTAACTCTTTTGCAATACATACTGGAGTTCGACAAGGGGATGGTTTATCACCACTCTTGTTCAACATCGTACTGGACAAAATCATCACAGAATGGGAAAAGCATGTGAAAGGTATCCAAATTGGAAAGGAGAAAGGGAAAAGAGTCACTGTGAAATGCTTGGCCTTTGCAGATGATCTGGCCATCTTAACAAACAACAAGGATGAAGCCATATTAGCGCTAGAGAAACTACATGAAATCTCCAGTAAAACGGGACTTGATATTTCCTATGAAAAAACACAGTATATGGATACCAAATCAACAGGAAACATCACCTTGCGAACGCAATATGGAAAAATCTCGCAGGTCACTCACTTCAAATATTTAGGAGAAGCCATCCAACCCACAGGATTGAACACAATTTCTAATGCAGATAGAATAGTAAAATTGCAGAAGGCGTACAAGCTGACATGGAATCATTATAACAAAAGAGCAGTATCTCGCAATGCAAAATTGCGCCATTATAACACAGTTGTCTTGCCTGAAGCCTTGTACGCGGCAGAAACAACCGTCATTAGAGGAATGACAAGAATTCATGATATTGAGAAACAGGAACGAAAAATTCTTAGGAAAATCCATGGCGCTGTTTTCCGTAATGGAATTTGGGTCAGGAGACCAACAAAGGAACTTTATGAAAATACAGACACCATTGTAGATAAATTTAGGAAGAGACGTCTGCAGTTCTATGGACACATATATAGGATGGATGAGAACAGACTCACTAAGAAGATTTTCAATATCGTGAATGCAAGTAAATTAAAGACCAGTTGGATTAAAGAAGTACATGAAGACATGGAATTACTTAAAATCTCTGAAGACGACATTAAGAACAGAGAACAATTTAGAAATAAAATCAGAAACACGAAAATTGTACAAGTTTCAAGGAAAGATACATCAGGGAAAAAATGGACAGAGGAAAGGAAGAAAAAGCACAGTGAACTAATGAAGAGGTTTTGGGAAGAAAAGAAGAGAGGAAAAGGAAGTGAAGCTGTGATTGGCTCAAGTTCTCACGCTCTCCTGAAGGGGAATAATCGGAAATAATAATAACAGCAACTGCTTCATAAGATTAATGAAAAAAATCCACAGCCTGCTTCCAGTCTCCGACCGGGTCAGGAATGGAATGAATGAAGCCCCTATCTAGCGGCGAGGATATGAACTGTGCCGGCTGCCGAGGCCTGACGCACTCCTCTGGGGCAATGATTAAATGAATGACAGATGAAATGAAATGATAGTGGAGAGTGTTGCTGGAATGAAATTTTGACAGGGAAAACCGGAGTACCCGGAGAAAAACCTGTCTGCCTCCGTTTTGTCCAGCACAGATCTCACATGGAGTGACCGGGATTTGAACCACGGACCCAGCGGTGAGAGGCCGGCGTGCTGCCGCCTAAGCCACGGAGGCTTCCATAAGATTAATAATTGCTTTTATTTCTTTCACACTCAAAACAAACATTTGTCTCGGAATTTTTAACACTCTTATCAATTACCCAAAATAACAATTTACAGACTAAACCATGGAGTCAAGTTTCAAAACTATTTCATATTTTATCCACTAGGGGCGCCTACACCACTCCCCCTCCAGTAACATAGTTACGACACTAAATTATACTACATTAATACATGTTAAAATAAATATGTTCACTAGGAAATTAAATATTTACAATGTTGTCTACTGTAGGTAACGATCTAGGAACCTGACTGTCCTTCCGCTACGAGACTTAGTCACTAATTGCTGCTTCGTTTTGTCGGGAGGATTTGATTTTCCCATTGGAGGGCTGGGGCCTTGAGACGCTGCTAGTCTCAAATAAATTTAAAAGTTATGAGTAGACACGATCGAAAGATATTCTGCTTTTCTCCGTTGGCATTCTGTGTTTATTGGTTGCTGCTACAGAGAAAAAACCATTGTACTGGTGACTGGGTTGATGGAAGTTTTCTAAGTTGGTGATGTGTTAAGGGTAGTGTGCATCAAGTATACAATCTCTTTTACTCTCCCCACCTGTTCCACTCTTCACACGTCTGCTGATTTTATGAAGCGAATCATCAAAAGTGCTATAAAACAAAAGCAGTAACGTTTGTTCACAGACGGTACAACAGACGAGCCATCAAAATGAAGACCGAAATCTAATCTCTTAGTAATGCGAAGAGCAGTTCTAGAACATGCATTTTTATGGATGAAGCATTCCACTGACAGAACGTATCGAAACTTCCAAACTGAGATAAGCAGCTGAATTTTACTACTCATATGTTTGCTATAACTGTGCACCAACTGTGCTTGATATTAAATCTTTCATAGTTGTGTTCAAATCACATCAAATATTTGTTTTGCTATACGTCCAGACACAAATACTATGCTAGTCACCATAGTCTAAATTTGTGTACTGAAGACTACAAACCTGATGTAAGAACTATCGAAGCTCATCTGAAAAAGCGATATGGAGAAATAATCTGGGTAACTAAGGTCGGTTCTTATCACAGCCCAATCTTAACTTTCAGATGCGTGGGACAGAAAATTATGTACGATAGTTGGTACGATAAAAGGAAGAGCTCTCCTGCTGAAGAGAGACTCAGGGTCTTGAAAACCGCAGCACAGATAATCTGCGAAGACATTCGTTCTCAAACAGTTTGACACCACTTACTATCTCCCATTAGATGACATCTTGAAAGACGTAGATGAATGTGTGCCTGATAATCTGACATTTCTTCTTAAAACGATTGTGCTTGAAAATAAACGCGTCTGCCTCGGTAAATGGAAAAATAAATATACAGGATTCAGTCATACGATTTTCTACTTTTCTATTTTACCGGATAACAAGAGAACTATTAGCCTTACAGTGTTTTTCTTATGCTTACATTAAAGCTAAATAACAGCTCTACAACTTCACTGATCATAACGTTCCTCGTAGAATGAGTATTTTATACGATATTTCTAACTTTTTGGAAAAAAAAGGTCTATATTTGAAGTGTTGTATCTCAAGATCTAGACATACAGAGCTGGAGTATCACTCAAATTGTAGCTAATTTTGTTTTCTTTAAAAGTGTCATGGATAAATTTACCGTAGGATCCAACTTTTACAAGTTAGAAGTCAAAAACTAAAAAAAGTCTGAAAGTTTAGAGATTTTTTGAGCACCACAAAGTTAGCACAGGTCTTTCAAAGTTGCAAACTTGGTTTTAGACTATTGGTATCTATCCTAACAATATCCAAGTAAATCAGAACCTTGCAATTTGTTGCGACCTAGAATGTTTTAGATGACTGGCCTATAAGTTATGTCCAGGCGAGGCAAAGAAGAATAAAGAGTAAAATGTAAATTTCGAAGATTTACGGATTAGATATTTTTAGTAGGCTATATTACATAGAATTGTGCTGATCTTTGACAACTCGTATATTTGAACATGAAACTCTCGTATTTTGTTTGTTTTTGTGTTTGAGTATTGAACACCATTATCAGATAAACGGAGTTTCAGCCAAAAATAGCAAAACATCCCTGACATCATCGTATAATTTAGAAATGTTATTTTAGCCTATTTTCATTTATGAATATGAAACAAGATGTTCAGTAAAGAACATATAGCCTACTTTCTCCTAAATGCATGGGTATTGTTATAACTCTTTGTTCATTTCAAGGAGTATAATTGAATGTTGGTTGTAGTAGCTTGTAGATATACAACTTGTTATACGGATAATAATATGAGGTGCCCTTTGCTAGTGCTACCTCTGTACAAAATTTCTTTCAATTCGGTTTCAACGTGTTTAAATTGATATGATGAGTCGATTTGCACACATACATGGCCGCTATCTGCAAACTATTGGGCTGATGACCTTGTAGGTCAGTCAATGGATGCTTCCCACAAAAATTATGTGGTTGCAAAATTTGGTAGAGATCAAATAATTAGGTTGGTCATCATTTGATTTAAGCTTTTTACCATTTGGGTGGCCACCATTTCGTTTCCGTCAAGATGGCGGCAATATAAAACATGACCCTGAGGTGCCCTTCGATAGTGCTACCTCCGTACCTAATTACGTTCTATTCGGTTTTATCGTGTTTGAATTGATAGGGGGAATCGATTTGTACTTATATATGGCCGCCATAAGAAAACTATTGGACTGACGACCTTGTAGCTTGGTCAAAGAACGCTTTTCACATAATGGTATGCTGTTGCAAAATTTGGTAGAGATCAGATGAATACGTTGGTCGAAATTCGATTTAAGCTTTAAATATTTGGGTGGCCACCATTACGTTTCCGTCAAGATGGCGGCGATATAAAACATGACCCTGAGGTGCCCTTTGCTAGTGTTATATCGGTACCGAATTTCGTTCAATTCGGATTCACCGTGTTTGAATAGATAGAGGGAATCGATTTGCACACATACATGGCCACAATCCGCGAATTATTGGGCTGATGACCTTGTAGTTCGGTCATAAGATTCCTCGTACATAAAGATATAATTTTGCAAAATTTGGTAGAGATCAGATATTTAGGTTGGTCGTAATTTGATTTAAGCTTTTAACATTTGGGTGACCGCCATTACGTTTTCGTCAAGATGGCGGCGATATAAAATATGACACTGAGGTGCCCTTTGCTATTGCTACCACCGTACCAAACTTCGTTCAATTTGTATTCACCGTGTTTGAATAGATAGGGGGAATCCGTTTGCACACATACATGGCCGCCATCCGCAAATTATTGGGCTGATGATCTTGTAGTTTGGTCAAAATATTCCACATATATAAAGTTATAATGTTGCAATAACCGGTCGAGATCAGATGATTAGGTTGGTCGTAATTTGATTCAAGCTTTTAACATTTGGGTGGCCGCCATTACGTTTTCGTCAAGATGGCTGCGATATAAAACATGACACTTAGGTGCCCTTTACTAGTGCTACCTCTGTACCAAATTTCGTTCAATTCGGTTTCAACGTGTTTGAATTAATAGCGGGAATAGGTTGCACACAAACATGGCCGCCATCCGCAAACTATTAGGCTGATGACCTAGTAGTTTGGTTAAAAATGCTCCCCATAATTAGGGTATGTGGTTGTAAAATTTGGTAGAGATCGGATGATTAGGTTAGTCGTAATTTGATATAAGCTTTGAACATTTGGGTGGCCGCCATTACGTTTCCGTCAAGATGGCGGCGATATAAAACATGACACTGGGGTGCCCTTTGCTAGTGCTACCTCTGTACCTAATTTCATTCCATTCGGTTTCACCTTGTTCGAATTAATAGGGGTAATCGATTTTGACACAAAGTTGGCCGCCATCCGCAAACTATTAGGCTAATGACCTATTAGATTTGTCAAAGGATGCTCCCTCCATAAAGGTATGTTGTTGCAAAATTTGGTAGAGATCGGATGATTAGGTTAGTCGTAATTTGATTTAAGCTTTGAACATTTGTGTGGCCACCATTACGTTTCCGTCAAGATGGCGGCGATATAAAACATGACACTGGGGTGCCCTGTGCTAGTACTACCTCTGTACCAAATTTCGTTCCATTCGGTTTCACCGTGTTCGAATTAATAGGGGCAATCGATTTTCACACAAAGATGGCCGCTATCCGCAAACTATTAGGCTGATGACCTATTAGTTTGGTCAAAGGATGCTGCCCCATAAAGGTATGTTGTTGCAAAATTTGGTAGAGATCGGATGATTAGGTTAGTCGTAATCTGATTTAAGCTTTGTACATTTGGGTGGCCGCCATTACGTTTCCGTCAAGATGGCGGCGATATAAAACATGACACTGAGGTGCCCTTTGTACGGGCTACCTCTGTACCAAATTTCGTTCAATTCGGCTTCACCGTGTTCGAATTGAGGGGGGAACAGACATTCAGAGTACACACACTCACACACAGACTCACACATACACACACACACACACACACACACAAACAGACACACAATTTTTCGCCCTGTGTTGATCTCATGTCTACTTTCATTTTTTGCAAAAATCGAAAGTAGGCTAAAAATAGGCTTATGAGATCACCTTTTGTCCATGCGTGTGTGTGTCCCTATCAAAATCTAAACGGCTGGAGCAATATCAAGAAAACTCGGTGAGGTCATAGTACCATTTTGGCCGACCTCGACCTGTCCTTCAAATTTTTATTACGTCACACCAATCCAACATGGTGGCTGTGCAAAATATTTCAGAGTCCACACAAGTAAAGGGAAAAAGTAAAATATAAACATTGGTCCGGAAATGAATATTTATTGGGTAATCAGCCATGGAAATAGTTTACTTGATACGTTAATAGCTCCAGTTTATTATTAAAAAATGATGCACCAAGTTCAGTATTGTACATAAGTGTTTGAAATGCCCACCCTTTGTCAAAGGCGTTTGCTTATCATTGCATTGAGGTGCAAACATGCTTAAAAAGCCTGGGTTTCTACGTATTCTATGACACAAGCCTGGACAGTTGAGTACCGCATCGACTTTAAACATAAAACATCCATTGGGTTGAAGTCTGGTGTGTGTGGAGGCCGAGAAATAAGCCCACCTATATCTACTCAACGTTTGGGATACCACCCATTCAGGTGTGCACGAACAATACGATTTAACTGGTTAGAAGCACCATTTACTTCCATATCTGCTATCTCAATAAATATTAATTTCCGGACCAATACCTGTATGGTATCCAGACCTAGCGTATGTAATATTTGTTTCACTTTGCATGCGTGGAATCTAACCCTGAAATAATGACGTGTGTTAATGAAGCACCCTGGATAAGGATTCAATGTGCAACTTTAGAACAAAATCCATTAATGTTAAAAGATATTTGAAAGCTCCAACGTTTATCAAATTTGAAATACGGTAGAAACCAAACTAAACTAAACAAGGGACGAACCACACATTATTATACTACTAATACTAGGACTGGAGGGCCCTAAGCCTGAGGTCCGTAAATGTGTTGTACGAGAAAGAACCAACATCGCTTCCCCTTTTCACTGTACTCCGTCCGCTAACTCTGTTTTCTTAACTTTCTGCTATTGTTTGTGGCCTTTGTTGTTGCTGCTGTTGTGTTTTTATTTGAAAACTCTTCTATCTATTATTATTTTAACATGGTTTGTGTTTCAATGTAACTCTCTTAGAGCTAAGTCCATTAACGTCAGGATAATTCTATCTGACCACGCGCTCCCTGATCCAATTCTCTAACACGCTAGCTTCCTCTCCTTGTCTTCACCACTTCCTCGAATGTATTGCCGTCCACTCTCCAGGCATCATCTCCCTGGCGTTTCTACCAGTGTTTTAATTGAGTGATAAGGTGGAAGAAAAGCGTAACTTAAAGACATAGTTTTCAAATAATCAATAATAACTTACCGTACTCTCGATGTATTCCTAGAATTCATTAATGGATGGCTGCATGGCCCAGCGGTAACGTTCTCGCTTGCTGGGTCTAAGGTTGCAGGTTTGTATCCTGGCATTTGAGGGAGACGTGCCAGTAGATTTACTGGCACGTTAAAGATACCCCTCGGGGAAAAATTCCGGCATCCCGGCGTCTCTAAAAACCAGAGTAGTTAAACGGGACTTAAAACGAATAACATAATTATTATAATTATACAATTCATTAATGTGTTAAATACAGGGTCTTTCATATAAAATAAGAGCGCCAAGCGGCGGCTTTGTTACCGCAGCTGCGGTCACCTTGGCCGAGCTTGTGGCGCGCCACGGCCCCATGCTGTAGTATTGAAAGCACGCGCTGTTTTGTTGTTGTTTTTTTTTCAGTTCCGATGGAAATGTATAAAAATAACAGATTGAAATTACCAAACTTGACCTTGCAATAAGCGTGAAGGTGCTCAGTCGCCAGTCTAAACCTTAAGTGCTAACATGGTGAAACAGTTATCATTGCAACATCGTATTATTTTTATTAATGTAAAACTTATTTTAAGTACGAGTCGGCTCGGCGGGTACGTGATGCATTTGTTCAGCAATTTTATGATGAAGTGCCACCTTCACTAGCACAGATTCACGTAATTGCAAATAAGTTTGACACTACTGGCTCGGTGATCAATAAAAAACATGCCCGCACACGAACAGTTTTAACAGAGGATGAGCTAGATGACATTGGCGAGAATCTTGAACGGTCTCCGAATAAATCACTCACAAAATTAGCACAAGTAGGGGTTTCGGTTTCATCAACAATGACTAACTAACTAAAGTAAGATTTCAGCATTGTGCACACGCTAGCAAGGCCGCTGCATCATGTACACACGCTTAAAGCAGGGGGCCTTGGCGCGCCACAAGCTCGGCCAAGGTGACCGCAGCTGGGATTAACAAAGCCTTCGCTTGGCACTCTTATTTTATACGAAAGACCCTGTATACACTTCCTCTTATGATTGTATAGTACACCTCGTGACGTAATGACTAGCATTATGGGACTTCGCAATGTCCTTTATTGCCTATGCTGATTTCCAATTTTCTATTTACCTTTTGCTAAGAAACTGTTCATAGCAACAAATCGAATTTTTTCAGGGATGTTCTTCAGGACTCTGTCCTTATTTTGACACTGCTTTTTGTAAATAAATGTATTTTAGAATTGTCATTAATCTTCTTAAAATTGCATTATTTTAACAGAACTTTCAAGAACATTTGCATCTGTCAAAATTAAACTAAAAAATGATTTCAAGGCAAATATTAAAAAAAAAACTTTTTTCCACCCCATCTTCCGGGATGTGGAGGCAATTTCAAGGGGGATTGATTTTTTTTACTTAAAAAGGGTCTTCTCCTAGTGAATTTATAAACTCACTTTATAAAATTTATTAAAAGTTTAGGTACTATAAATTTATTTATAGTTAAAAATGTTTTACAAATAAATTTTTTAAAATTTTAAAAAAGTTTTATTTTTGCCACCCCTTCTCCCGGGATGTGGAGGAGTGGAAGTTATTGTTCCGGTTGTTAATGCTACAATCAGGGTTTGTAAAATAATGAAAATGAAAATCCACAACCTGCTTCCAGTCTCCGACCGGGTCAGGAATGGAATGAATGAAGCCCCCATCTAGCGGCGAGGATATGAACTGTGCCGGCTGCCGAGGCCTGACGCACTCCTCTGGGGCAATGATTAAATGAATGACAGATGAAATGAAATGATAGTGGAGAGTGTTGCTGGAATGAAATGTTGACAGGGAAAACCGGAGTACCCGGAGAAAAATCTGTCTGCCTCCGTTTTGTCCAGCACAGATCTCACATGGAGTGACCGGGATTTGAACCACGGACTCAGCGGTGAGAGGCCGGCGTGCTGCCGCCTAAGCCACGGAGGCTTTTGGTTTGTATAATAATGAAAATGAAAATCCACAGCCTGCTTCCAGTCTCCGACCGGGTCAGGAATGGAATGAATGAAGCCCCTATCTAGCGGCGAGGATATGAACTGTGCCGGCTGCCGAGGCCTGACGCACTCCTCTGGGGCAATGATTAAATGAATGACAGATGAAATGAAATGATAGTGGAGAGTGTTGCTGGAATGAAATTTTTTACAGGGAAAACCGGAGTACCCGGAGAAAAACCTGTCTGCCTCCGTTCTGTCCAGCACAGATCTCACATGGAGTGACCGGGATTTGAACTACGGACTCAGCGGTGAGAGGCCGGCATGCTGCCGCCTAAGCCACGGAGGCTGGTTTGTTTGTATAATAATAATTAATATTATTGCTATTGGGTGGTTTACTTGGGTAAAGTTGGAAATTATAATTCCAAGATTTAATATGCAAAGGGTAGTTTATGCAGGCGCAGAGTAAGCCACAGTGCTAACTACTACTCATTCGCTCTCAGAGGTTTGTAGACTAGACTGGGCACTGAACGGCTAAACGGTCTATAAAGAAGATAAATGAGTGAACGAATGAATTGTATTGTAGCAGTAAAATTTGTTGTAGGGTGACACGTTAACAAGCACATGTCTTGGTGATAAGATCAGCTTATTTAGAGGCAAGAGAGAAAGAGAAAAATTGAGGAAGTTATATTATTGATTGCACCAAACCAGACAGGCTATTTGAAAATGTGCCGTCTGTGTTGTTGGAGTTCATCAACGATGTAACGACCAGTCACGTGACGTTATAGGAATCCTTCCTACATTACCTGCGTTATTGTAGGAGACAGTCATAAGGATGCGAATGTAAACCAAGGCCATTCAGTCATTTGCGTGACATGTTCAGTAGCAAATGCTTTACCGATCACCATATTGTAAGATGAATGGTGATTCATTTACGTTGCCTTGTGACATCATGGTCATCAGAAGAGACGTGAAGGGTAAATACACGGACCTAACACGCTAATTCCAAATAAAGAAGTCTTATGTTGATTCTAAGTTGATGATGTGTACTGAGCCCTCATTTCTAACTTAATTTACATTAAAGTCATGGAGGATTTTATATCGATATCTGATGACATTTTAACTACAGTTCTCCCCATTTACCGGTTCCTAGAAAGCAAAATGACAGCTGATGGACGAAACCAGAAAGCCTGTGCTACTTCGTGCACCTCCTCTGCGACAAAGGTCTGCAGCAAGACCCATAGCAGGGGTTAACAAATCGTGGGGTGTATGATGTAGACCACGTGACCCACATAATTCCGGTATTGACTTAACTTGTATGTACCGGCATCCTGTTTTTCATATTTTCTGTCAACCTCCCTTGGCCAACTCTAGTTTTCTTCGGATTCAGACAATATTAGCGTACTCGAGAATGGTAAATTTCATTATTGCGCCTCATTGGCCCTTATCCTTTGTTTACTGACAGTCTAATATTTTCGTTTATTTATGTTTTTTTTTTCATGGTGTCTCTTACCTACTGCAATAGGCCCTTAAAGGGGCAGGTTGTATGTGTAGCCTCACTACGCATGCTGCACTTTGGATACCGTAGTTATTGTTGTTGAATTATATAGGGGCTTACGACATCGTGATCATTCAGTCCCATGTACTTGCGTATGTGTAGGATTATGCCTGATAACCTGTTTTATTGTAGTGTATGTAACAGTGGATGTACTTGGGGTTGAGACTAGGAATGAAAAGGAGGTGGTCGTAGATTTAAGTTAGGAACCATCCCGCCATTTGCCTCGAGTATAGTAGTGTGGCCGTGTTTTCTCACTTCTACTCCAGATGAATGACAGGGTGATTCCTATTTTAAAGCCATATTCACCTCTTATCCAATCTTAATCCCAATTTCAGTGTACCCCGTTCCGGCTCTCAGACCAGAATTAAATTTCTTAGCAAAGCTGGGAATCGAAAACATTATTGTCCCCTTTTACCGATAAACCCTCAAGGACATGAGCTCGGGAGTAGAGAGACCTCGAGGGATTTCTGACCTGGGCCTGTTTCATTCTACTTTTTCCCAGTGACTTTGAGTCAGACCCTCTCCATTTACTCATTCCTACCCGCCTTTCATCACCCTACTTCTTTCAAAGTTCTTCAGTTTTCTGATGAGGGATATCAATTAATTCCCCTTTGTGTTTCTTTATTTATTTTCGCATTATCGTATTAGCAGTAGTACACACATCAAAAAGAGTTTTGCATATACTTACCACATCGAGCGACGGTGGTACAAAGCTTCTTCCAGGAGTCCGCCATTGCACGAATTTAATGGCCTGCGATGTCGCCGGACATGAACTGTATCGAACATGTCTGGGATATGCTGAATCGTGCTATTGCTCAGCGCCCACGCCGTCCCGTTACCTGCAAGAGATCGTCGAAGAGCGGGATCGCATGCCTCGAGAGGACCTGAACAACTTTATCCGTGGTATGCCACGTCCATGGTGGCCATGTTCGTTATTGAAACGTCCCTGTAACGATCTGTCGTTACGATGTTCATCATTACCGGCCTTTATTATTGATTATTTCCTCATTTTTAGGCTTGATAAAACCAATTTTCAGGAAATATGAGGAAGACAATTTTAACTCACGTTTATATTCCGCGGGAACCTCTGACAATCTGAATTTATATTAATTCTTAGAGTCTGAAACATGTGCTCATAGTTTCATGTCTTGTTTACATCGTGGTTGGTGGCAAACTTCCGTGTATTTTTCTCAGTATGCCTTCCTTCGGAGGGGAAGTACAGCCGGCGGTCCCATGTCATAGATTTATGACATGAAAAAGAACCTTCCGCTAATTACACTTGTGGAAGCAAAAATATGTAGGTTAGTTTGATAACGTTCTATTAGTTCCAACGTTCGCCACCGGTTGCTAACTGCAATGGCATTTAGTAGCCGCGTCCGCAGCTAGGTGTTGTGGATTGTAGCATTTGGTAGCAAAAGTAGGAACTACTTGAAAAATTAATCGTATGCAGTCCTTACCTGAATCACAGATAACACACACTAATACAGCCATCACAATTAACACCGGTTATCAGACAGATTCTACACACATCTAAAGTACACGGGGCTACATGACCACGTTGTCGCAGCCCCTAAACTAAGGAACCAACCAACCAACTATTTTTCTCAGTTTTCGTTGGTAATTTTGGATTCTTGACATTTACATAGCTATCAAATAATATAGAGTTTCTATTAACATGAATAGAGAGAATTCCATTTCCCGAAATTACTTGAAAAATTTCAAATTTGAAATTTGTAATTTTCTTTTCCGTGTTTTTTTTTGTTTTTGTTTTGTTTTACATTGAAATCATATGGCTCAGCGACATCGCTTATTTCCAGTAATAACAAGTGATTTATACACTCTATGATTGTACAATGTTATTTTAATATCTTTAATGGACTCCCTTCCATCTCGTTTTAAAAGAAGTGTGTTTACAGCATGGTTAATGTGGCTGACAGTTTTCACACATACATCGGATGAGAGCTTGAAAGTGAAAGGTTTAACAGGCCAAATGTATTCCTGTTTGTAAATTTATTTTCACACATGAATAAAATCTTCAGAATTTGTCAGAATGCCGTCTCTTTTGTAAAAGCCTCACCTACCATCCCACACACGCTCTGCATCATGACAATCAAAACTTCCTTTGATGTGTTAAGATTACGGGTATAGCATGTAAATGTTAAGTTTTTAATACAAACGACATCACCACCACCACCACCACCAGCACATCCAGATATCAGTATTTTGAATTCCATCCATCCTGAGTGGGTTTCTATCCATGGATTTTTCCTCATTCTCTTCAGTTCTTATTTCAAATTTAGGGGCACCTACTCCAATTTCTCACCATAATAATTACAACTGAAGGGTCCACGGGAAGAAGGGCGAATGTCAAATAATGTAAAATGTTCAGGAAACAAGTTTTAACGTTTCATTACTTATATGTACGCGTCAAGTTGAAACGTCATAATCTCACAGCCCTCATTGTTTTTATCCAGACACAATAATTGTGCCTTCAATTCGTCGCAAAGAGACCACTAGATCGCGCTGAATTTGAGTGGCCTTCCCCCTTCTTCCCGTGGACCCTTCAATTGCACACACTATTACAGTCCCCATAGAAAAACAGGTTGTCTGACAAACTGTACCTATATCCAAGTATGCAGTGCTGATGACCAAGATACATCTAGCTCCTCAAATTAATTATTAACAAGATTCACTTCATCATCAACTTCCATTGTCCTCAGTCTTCAGCTGCTAGTTTCATTGTATAGTAGGAAGAGTTAGTGTGATGTCTTGAAGGAAATATTTTATCGGTCGTCCTCGGTCTTTATTCCCTGTGATTTTTCCTTCCAGGAGATTAGTTACGAAAGCGTATGTCGCAAAATGTGATCTGTGAAATTACCCTTTCTATGAATCGTTGGTCTCAGCTCTCTCTTCGCTTGAAATTCTTGCAGGAATCTGATGTTAGTCCTCTTTTCAATCCATTTAATCCGTAACATTTTACGCCAGATCCACATCTCAAACGCTTCAAATCGCTTTCAATCCCGACCTCTGATCGTCCAAGAATCACATCCATACAGAAGCACACTCCATACGAAGGACATTGCAAATTTATTTTTAATTTCAATATCCAAATTTACAGTATTTAAAAGATTTTTCTTAGAAAGCAAAATAACAGCGGATGGACGGAGTCAGAAATATCTCATAACGAGAATTAACCTAGCAAGAAATGTATTTGGAATACTGTAATGTATTTTAAGTTTTAAAGTTCCTGTCAAATGGACTTCAAATTACTCCCAATGGCCGTAATTACATATAACGTCATGGGGATCCCTAACAAATTAACCCATTACGTTAATGAACGTTACTGCAATCCTCAATCCAATTATATGTATTAAAATTCATAACATAGGCATCGTAAAAAAAGAATGTTATTTCAAATTAACAAAATTAATAAAGTAGATAATGTTGACAAAATTACTATACCACCAACTACTGTAAAATGATTTGAAGTTTCCGGAAATATCCGGGTAAAAATATTTCACCTCTCTGTTACTAATGTTCTAAGTCAGAAAGCGAGCCATTGTGTTTTAACTAGAGCTGGTTATAATCGATGCTTGGTTAATCGATTCATAATCGATTGATCGATTAATTTGAAATCAATCGAAAATGATAAATCGATTATTCGACTGACCGTTCATTCCATTAATCGACTAACCGAATATTTGATTAATGAGCTAACCGAAGAATCTATTAACTGGTTAGAAGACCCACGATAAGAAAATAAGTTTAATTGATAGGTCTTCGCCTAAGGGAACAGGGAAGTGTGAATCTACAGAAAAGTGAAGCTTCCTATATTTGGCAGTTTATGTCACAGAGTAGCCTGTTTCAGATATTTCTTTTAAACGTTCCAGAAATATAAATACACCTCTGGAATTATATGTAGAGTGTTTCAGTATGCTGTAGCTTGTGGTTGTCAAATAAACAGTACTATTTTTTTATAGAAAGACTTAAAAATGTTCTTGACCTAATTTTTACATTCAGGTACCATTTACATTTCATGAATGTTTTAAGAAAATATCTTAAATACTTTGAGATATACTGTACACTGTCAACTATGGAAGCTGCACTTTCCTGGTGCTTCTCACTTTCCGGTTCTTGTAAGTTGGGATCCGCTTATTTTCGGAATAATGTATAGAAATCTATAAATATTACTTTATGCCTAAATATACAAAGTGTCCTTCCTTGTTTATGTTAACAATAACCAAATATGAGTCAGTGACAGTGGAAAGGCTTTCAAAAAATAAATCGAAGAGTTTACAGCAAAGTTTCAATGTTTACAATTTAGGACAGGAACATTTTTGTGTTACTATATTTTAGCCTAGTTTTCGGAAAGAATGTACATTATTTAACAAGATGTTCGGGAAAGAACATATAGCCTACTTTCTCCTAAATGTATGGGTATAGTTATAACTCTCTGTCCTTATCATCTCCTAATTTCTTCCTATTTGAAGTGCAAATTGGCACACAGGATTTGAACAGTGGCGTTCAAACCATAGTTTATAATTTACCCCAGCATTTTGCAATTTCATCAGCAACACTCCAAACACCGACTACTTACAATAATTGAAACTTCGATGCTCTAATAAGGCCCATCTACAATGCGCAGTCGGCAGTCCGTAGTTGGTAGTCCTCGGTCGGCAGTCGCGATCGACTCCGTCTATACTATAGGCACCATACACAACATGAAGTTGCAGTTGGTAGCTGGCAGTTGGCAGTCGCGAATTTTATCCTTGACTGCCAACTACTCGACTGCAGCAATGTAATAGCCAATCAGAGCAGATCAGAAACTGACGTCACGTTGTTGTTCTGTGTCGTATACGAATGATATAGGACTAAGTGAAGTAACTTCGCAACCCGTTAATTTATAGGCTAATCTTAAATACACGGTATAACAAAATAATCCATCTCCAAATCATCCATATTGCAAGTTTTGAGGTTATCAACAACGCCTCTGTGCACAAGGAATAAACGAATGTTACTGTATTATTACTCCTAGCAGTCGTTAAGACTGGGTTCACTAACTGGCCGGTATAGAGCGCTGCTCGAATCTATAGTTTCTACATAGTACAACTGAAGGCTGGTAGATGTCACTCCGGTGGAGAATGTCGTTTTTTTTAATATATAATTTCCATTGCGAAAAGCACCATATAACGCTTTATTTTATAACGTCTCAGTACTCAAGAAACAATGAATATAAAAAAAATCAAGCAAAAAAGTTCTACTCTGATAGGATTTGAACCCCGGCCAGCCACATGAGAGACGGGAGCTCTAACCACACAGCCAATAGTACACTCATGACTCACGCGTTATCGATCAAATACATATAACGTACTGTATTAGCAAATAATCACTTGGACTGAAGATTTCTTCACTGGAGTGTATTTCAAACCGAGTTCATTTCATATTAAGTTCATATAATTTTTATCAGTAGGTTATATTGCATGCAACATACTGAAATTAGTAAAATGTGGGTCAGAACGAGAGATCAGCTGCCATCTTGTCAAATAGCCGAGACGATTCAGATTTTTAAAGTCACTTCTAGATTATAATATTACAATATAAACTTTTAATTTCGAACGAACCACGTCGCTTAGAACAGATTAAACGATTCTTGGTTCGATGTGCACAAGGAATAAACGAATGTTACTGTATTATTACTCCTAGCAGTCGTTAAAACTGGGTTCAATAACTGGCCGGTATAGAGCGCTGCTCAAATCTATAGTTTCTGCATAGTACAACTGAAGGCTGGTAGATGTCACTCCGGTGGAGAATGTCGTTTTTTTTTAATATATAATTTCCATTGCAAATCGCACCATATAACGCTTTATTTTATAACGTCTCAGTACTCAAGAAACAATAAATATAAAAAAATCAAGCAAAAAAGTGCTACTCTGATAGGATTTGAAACCCGGCCAGCCACATGAGAGACAGGAGCTCTAACCACACAGCCAATCGTACACTCATAACTCACGCGTTATCGATTAAATACATATAACGTACTGTATTAGCAAATAATCACTTGGACTGAAGATTTCTTCACTGGAGTATATGTCAAACCGAGTTCATTTCATATTAAGTTCATATAATTTTTATCAGTAGGTTATATTGCATGCAACATACTGAAATTAGTAAAATATAGGTCAGAACGAGAGATCAGCTGCCATCTTGTCAAATAGCCGAGACGATTCAGATTTTTAAAGTCACTTCTAGATTATAATATTACAATATAAACTTTTAATTTCGAACGAACCACGTCGCTTAGAACAGATTAAACGATTCTTGGTTCGATAATCGGAACTGGTGGGTCCCATGTTATGGATTATAAATTTTGCATAATTCACACGGCCGCCATCCTGAAATGGTACGTTTTTTGACCTTGTAGTTTGGGCACAAGACGCGTCCCATATGAAGGTAGGTTGTTACCAAATTTGGTAAAGATCCGATGATTAGTTTGGTCGTAATGCTTTATTAAGTTTTGACCATTCGATTGGCCGCCATTACCTTTTGGTAAAGATGGCGGCAATATAAAACATGACACTGAGGTGCCCTTTGCCAGTGCTACCTCTGTACCAAATTTCGTTCAATTCGGTTTAACCGTGTTCGAATTGATAGGGGGGGGGGGACAGACATTCAGAGTACACACACTCACACACACACACACAGAGACTCACACACATACACACACACAGACAGACACACTTTTTTTCGCCCTGTAGTGATCTCATAAGTCTACTTTCATTTTTTGCAAAAATCGAAAGTAGGCTAAAAATGTATGACACAATATATTTTAATGAATTAAATGTCTGTTTTGCTTCTTTGAGAGCGTACTGAAAGCAGCGAAGTATATCGATTATTGACAAAACAATTATCTAATTAATCGACCAATCGATTAATATGTTAATCTCTTAATCTATTCATCGTATTTTGTAGCAATTAATCGATTATTCTGCTTTGAATAATCGATTATTCGAGAATTGAAATTAATCGATTAAATGTTTTCAAGCCTTTCCTTTTTTGAATGAAAATGTATGGGTGTATGGTGCAAATGTTATGCCCTTTAGCATTGTAATAGAGGCTGTACCTCATAGGCCACGACCACTTCCTTTCAACTCCACGTCCAGTTTCTTTCTTCACGTACAGGGTCATTATCTTTGTGCGTCCCGGAAAACACGGCAAGCTAAGCCGGCGTTGACTGGCGCTGGTCGCGGGCGCGCGTATACTGTTCAGCTGGTGGTGGCGCGCACTTTTACACTTTCACCAAACATCCTCTCTATATTAATCTGCTAAGGTCCCATTCCGGTTTTGTACCGAAAATAAGGTCCTGTTAACACCAACCTACACATATGGGGTACCTACAGGTTCCGCATAACCCCATGTGTGCCAGAAACGCACTCACTTCCTCTTTAAATGCCTCACAATTAAATAAATACCTTGAAAATGTGCATTTACAATGGGAGCACCGTAACCTGGCGAGCCTGCCGCTAGAGCGTGGGGCAGGGCGGCGGCGGCAGCCATCTGGCGGGAGCGGGGCGTACTGCTAGTTGAGGAGTCTCTCAGCAGATGGCTCCGGTGTGGTCTCGCCAAGACTTTCTCTAGGGTTCAATCCTTTGCAAATGTAAAAATTGCTGTAGAAGAAACTCCCGAGCAATCACCGATGAATTCGTTGTTACATCGAATTGTCTACAAATAGGTGCTGTGACAAGTACAAAACACTGTTCTACACAATTCTTTGTGTTCTTCTCATGTACGTATGCCGTTTAACAACAATAAATACATTTCTTCAATATTTAAAACTTCGTTCTCCGACATTCTTCCCTACTACCCCATAAACCTACATTCAAGTTGCGAAAGCTCGCTAGTGTTCAATAGCGTGTACTTACTGTGCTCATAGTCAATGCTGAAAATCTCCTCCCTCTCTTGTAACACACACCTGACATCTTCTGATGAAAGTATGGACAACAATCTCATCTAATTTTTGTTATGTAAAAACACAACGTTGTCTATTAACTGTTTTATTATTTACGGAGCCAGTTTTCTTGAATCGTTTAGCGAGCCTCCTAATTGTACTGGCATTAGGCACATGTCTTCCTGGAAACTTGATTCGAAACTTTCGCCTTGTTTCAGAACAAGACTTTCTACTTTTCATATACGAATTATGAATATACAAACGTTCGCGCAATATGAATTGGTGTCTAGGCATGACCAAAAATCACAGTAATCACAACTCACTTAATGCGCAACACTAACGTCCAAGCTTTGCAGATACACGTACATATGAATGACAAAACTCGTGTAAACTAACGATATGAATCAGCAGAGCGGGGTATTGCGAGTCAGAAAGAGAAGAATTCTCATAAAGATCTTAGGACCAGTATTGGGAGATGGGGAATACCGGATACAACACAACTCAGATCTCTACGAACAAATAGAGAAACTTGACTGTGGCAAGAAAAGGAGGGAGGCATTTTATGGTCATGTGTCAAGTTTGCCTCTGAACAGACTGACCAACCGGCTGTTCATCTTCTGGCACTTTAAGAAGGTCTGTACCACTTGGCTGACTGAACCTGAGAAAGGCATCAAAGAACTGGGACAAACAGACCTACAAGACAGACAAACTGCGAGACATATTCTTAAGGAAGTCCGCGGTTTTCAGGAAAAGCCTGTAAAGAAAGACACCCCCTGGTCGGAGAAAAGAAAAGAAATACAGCGGGTAAAGATGCGTCAGTACTCAAATCTCAAAACCCAACAGTTGAACAAGCTTGGTCCCTAGTAAGCCCTTCCGAGAGAAGAATAAATAAATAAATAAGTAAATAAATAAATAAATAAATAAATAAATAAATAAAAAATAAAAAAAATTATAATAATTAAAAATAGATAAATAAAAATAAAGAAAACAAGTAGTTCCGTGAAGAATTATACAGCCTATTTTCATATATCCTACTTATGTTAATTGCCACTATTAACATACAAAACTTCAGTTTGATTACTGTTATAGATTCGTAGATATTGAGAACCGTCTAAATATTTCGGATGGTCGCCATTTTGAATTTTATATAAACTTATGTAGGTCCTAGAGTTATGTACTGTTACATGAAGATTATTGTGTACGTGTAGCATTCAAACTTCAATCGCATGATTAGGACACAAGAAGTAAAAACGAGATTTAAAAATTTCGCTCAGCTGACATCTTGTGGTTATGGAAAAAATTGAACCAAGTTAGATGTCGGTGCATTACAATGTGTATAAACGTATACTGTACCAAGTTTTATTGCGTTTGGTTGATTAAATCGCGAGAAACGTCTATTTAAAAGTCGCAAATTCACGTGGCCGCCATGTTGGTTTTGTAGTTACCAGTTTTTCAAAAGTCACATAGGTGAACTTCTAGTAAAAAATTCCAGGGTGATATCGGGAATAGTTTCGGAGATATTGAATGCTGCCATGTTGGATTGGTGAGACGTAACAAAAATTCAAGGGCACGGTCGGGGTCGCCCGGAATAGTGCTATGAACTAACCCAGTTTCATTGAAATCGCTCCAGCCGTTTAGAAGTTATTAGGGGACACACACACACCTCACACACACACGCATACACAAACGGACAAAAGGTGATCTCATAAGCCTATTTTTTTAAATTGAAAATAGGCTTAAAATAAATAAATCTCCAGGAACACCAAAATAAGGCATTATATCACTGTCGTATAAACGGAATGTGTCTTTGCCGGTAAATGCCTCTCGATGAGCTATAGCCTCGAAAAACTAGAAGTCCTGGAAATGAGAATTCTAAGAAAAATCATGGGTGCAGTTCATACTGAAGACGGATGGGAACGGCGAAGCAACAGGGAAGTCTACCAGAACATGGAAGGAATCTCAGAGACTATTCGGAAGAGGAGGCTGACATTCCTCAGACATCTATACAGAATGCACAAACATACATTAACAAAACAAATATTCGACTATCTCTGGAAGTAGAAGAAGAAGGCCACTCGAACGTGGACTAAGGAAGTTAGGAAAGATTTTGAAAATATGAACATCACAGGGTCTCAGATGCTAGAAAGAAGTGAATTTAAGAGTAAAGTGAGAAATCTGGAAGTGTTTCAAGATGAAGGAAGACCTAAGAGAAGTGGACGAACTTGGACAGAAGATCAAAGGAAACACGCCAGTGAACGCATGGAGGAATATTGGTGATTGAGGAAACTCCAGACAAAGGAAAGGAAAAAGAAGTTAAGTTGTTGCCTGATCCTAAGTGGTCAATTCACATGGTAAAGAATAAATAAATAGGTAAATGAATGAAGTTTTACTATTTATCATGAATCTAGACTATCTATTATGATAGGAACCAAATAACGTCGTGACTGCCAACACAGGCCCGTTTCCGATAAACAATTGAGATGTCAATCCATAACAATGAAATGAGTCGTCCAATTGCAAAACTCATATAATCCACTTGTGAATAAGGATCATGTCGTAAAATTATTTATTTAATTAGTTTATTTATTTTATTTTACTTTATTTTGTTTTATTTCGATTTGTTTTATTTAATTTTGATTTTGTTTTGATTTATTTTATTTCGGTTTATTTTGTTTTAAATTGCTTTATTTGATTTTTGTTTTGTTTTATTTCATTTTGTTTTTATATTGTTTTATTTATTATGTTGTATTTTATTTTGATTTTGTTTTGTTTATTTTGTTTTATTTTATTTTGTTTCTCCAGAAAACAAACATTAAACTAAAAACAAAAAACACGAAGCAAAAAGCAAAATTCAAAAACAAAAGCAAAAGCTGAAAACAAGAAACACAAAGCAAAAAGCACAATTTAAAAAAAGCAGAAAACAAACACAAAACCAAAACCAAGAAAGAAAAGCAAAAAGTGAAATTCAAAAGCAAAAGCACAAAGCAAACACAAAACCAAAAACAAAAAGCAAAAGGAGAAAAGTAGTAAACAACAAACACAAAAGATACACGTGCCAAAGTCCAGAGAAACGTTTCTTATAAAAATGATTCTTATTCACAAGTGGATTAAACGAGTTTTTCAACTGGACGACTCAAATACATCAATCCATGACTCACCTGAATGCATAGGAAGAACGCGGTCACTTGGGTACATTTCAAACTATTTTAGACGTAACATTTTCGATTGTGCTCTTGAATGGGGATGGCGGACTCAGATTACAAAGCTGAGTGACAGAACTACGTTATTTCTTGACGCCACAACGCAACGCCTCCTCCCTCAGGCAAGCCGAGTACGCTAGGCTCCCCTCGAACGCCCTTGAGTGCCTGCCTGCCTGCCTGCAAGACGCTTTGCTCACGCGCAAGATTCAATGTGATGTGCACAAAGGAGGCAAGAACAAACACTTGGGCAGGTGGAGAGTGCGACGCCCGAGAAAGGCGTCGGAATTAGAGCGTCGTGTGCCGAATGGTATTAATATTTATACAAGTTGAGAGAGACGGTGGTGCACATTAAAGCGGCACTAAGCATGCAGCTCAACATTTGGCGCGCGATACAGCAAAGCCTACCTTCAAGGAGACACTGGAAATTAATGAAGACATTCATACAGCGCATAGCTATCCAGCTCCAACGGTTCGCTGGCAGTTTCCGACCAGCTATTGTAGATCTCCTGCAAGTGGGCTGAATAGCTGTCCTGAGTGAGACAGACATCACGAAGATGAATAATAATAATAATAATAATAACATAACAGGTTCAAGAATTTCTGTAGAAAAAAACAAATTTATGACAAACATACCAGAAGTTCCGTGACGAACTAAAGAGCCTTCGTAGGGAGGTTATGGCTGCTTGAGCTTTTAGTTCTCGCAGTCAAGTGGTGCATTTGCACCTAATATAAAGGGAGGTGGCGCGCAGTTCGTCACTCCTGTGGGGGTCCGGGCGGGGACACCAAGAGCCCGCCGATGAGCCAGCTTGGTGTCCTAGGCGAAACCCCACACAAGACACGGCACAAACCTAGAAGAATTGATGAGTTTTAATTCTCCGGCCGTGAAAGCCAATATACCATATTTTTGGAAGCCTTCATAGGGAGGTTAAGGCTGCTTGAGCTTTTAGTTCTCGCAGTCAAGTGGTGCAGTTGCACCTAATATAAAGGGAGGTGGCGCGCAGTTCGTCACTCCTGTGGGGGTCCGGGCGGGGACACCAATAGCCTGCCGATGAGCCAGCTTGGTGTCCCAGGCGAAACACCACACAAGACACGGCACAAACCTAGAAGAATTGCTGAGTTATAAAGAGCCTACTATTCATGTCAATGATTAATCTACAGTATATGAACGTATCTAGAATGATGACGAAATTAAGTTGGTAATATCGAAATGTCTAATTAGTTCGAAATATTCCTGGTATAATGTAGCCTAATGAAGCACTATATTGTAGTTGGCAGCCCTGGTGACTGAATATATTCTTAGTTCCATCACTTAAGGTACAGAATACAAAATTTGGTAGAAGTCCAATGGTCGTTACATGCAGTTAGACATTAGATCTATCAGCCCACGTAAAAGCATGTTGGCAACAATGTCATGCGTGTGTGGTTATAAATAATCTGAAATATAATGATACCTTGTTGTGCCAATTTTGGATCAAATCCATTTGTTAATATAGAAGTTACATGTATTTTAAAATTGGACCTATCAGGAAGCATAGAATCATGTTGGCAACACTGGCTTATATTAATTACTCCAAATTAATCAAGAGTGTCAGGTGCAATACGTGTGCAAAGTGTAGAGCTGTTGACTTGCATACTTTCTCATATATTGATATTAGGGTAAACAAAAAATATAGACAGCATTTATTAAGAGTTGGCAGCCATGATTGCTCTTAAGAATACTTATAGTCATATCTGTTATGTTACACATAGCACATACGAAATTTGGTTGAAATCAAACTGATAGTATAGAAGTTACATGTATTTAAAAATTGGTCCTATCAGCAGGCTTAGAATCATGTTGGTAGAACTGAAGTACATAAGTTACTCCAAATTAATCTGAACTGTCAGGTACTCTACGTGTGCATAGTTTAAAGCTGTCGGCTTGCATACTTTCAGATATATTGGTATTTGGACGAAGAAAATATAGAGAGCAATTATTAACAGTTGGCAGCCCTGGTGGCTCTTAAGAATACACTCAGTCATATCTGTTCCTGTACACATATTACATACAAAATTCATCTAGATGAACTGAGTCCATACTACAGAGAAAACCTTCTAAAGCCTAACACCTCAAAGACGCAAGTTTGCGCTTTTCACTTAAAGAATATGCAGGCAAGAAGAAAACTGAAGATTTTCTGGGAGGGTGCTCTTTTGGATCATTGCTCTACACCTAAATATCTAGGGGTAACTCTGGATCGTGCACTCACGTATGAACAACATTGTGTTAACACGAAGCACAAAGTATCTACGCGAAATTCCAATCTTCGCAAGTTATGTGGTACCAACTGGGGAATGCAAGCTCAAACAATGAGAACAACTGCTTTAGCACTGAGCTACTCTGCAGCAGAATATGCATGCCCTGTTTGGTATAGATCATGTCATGCCAAACAGGTAGATATTGCTTTAAATGAAACTTGTCGGCTTAAAACTGGTTGCCTAAGATCTACACCTTGTGACAAGTTATATTGCTTGGCTGGCATTGCTCCCCCAGATATTAGACGTGAAGTAGCTGCCAAACATGAAAAATCTAAAGTAGAAGTTTCCCAGACACATCCTCTACATAATTATCAACCTGCTCAACAACGATTGAAATCTAGGCGAAGTTTCTTACACTCTACTGAGTGCCTGTCGGATTCACCTCAATCATCAAGGCTAACTTCCTGGAGATCCAGAAACCATAATCTCAACGGATGGATGGTTCCATCTGAAACTCTTCCTGCCGGTTATGAAGAGTCGTGGCCTACATGGAAGAGTCTGAACAGGCTGCGGTCTGGGGTCGGTCGATCTAAGACCAATATGAAGAAGTGGGGCCTTTCCGATGAGTCAACCTTTTGTGCCTGCGGAGAAGAACAAACCATGGTGCACCTTCTCCATTGCAACTCCTGCCCTCTCATTTGCACTATGCAGGATGTAGTTCAGGCCACACCAAATGGACGAGATCTTGCCAAATTTTGGTGCGATGTAATTTAATTGTTATTTTGAAAGTACCTTTAGTGTGTTTTTTATTTTTTTAAAGTTATCTATGCTAATTTTACATGATGTATTGCATCTGATACGAATAAATAAATAAACATACAAAATTTGGTTGAAATCCAATTAATGGTGTAAAAGTTATATGCATTTAAAAATTGGACCTATCAGAAGGCTTAAAATTATTTTGGCAACACTGTTATGTATGGTCTCCCGGAAATTAAACTGAAATAGTATTATCTACATGTGTGCCAATTTTGGAATAGCTCCCATGCATACCTTCCATGATATCCAACATGGAGCTCAAATTTCTATTGCGTTTTTCAGCAGTTGGTAGCATTTACATAATTTTCAAATATGGGCTTGAGATATTCCGGTATACATCTTTACTCATACCAAATTTAGTTTTGATTGCTGCAGCCGTTTAGGAGTTGATAGGGGACACACACACACACAGCCAGACAGACAGAAGAACAGACAGACAGACATTTTCCCGGATCGATCTCACAAGTCTACTTTTTCCACATTTTTGCAAAATGTGAAAAGTAGTCTAAAAAAATGCTCCAGTAATCCCAGTGACAGAAATTGGTCAAATAAAGAGGGTAAGGAAATTAAAATATTTCGGGTAAATTTATTCAAGAAAATGGTTTGGAAAAATCTGCTGTACAAGAAAGAATACGAAAGATGGAAACAGCGAATGGCATAACTAGGAATACCTACAACAAAATGAGTTTGTCTAAAGATGTTAAAATACAGCACTACAACACAGTAGTCAAACTGGAATGCCTGTATGTCTCGTACTGAACTACACATTGGATACATTAGAATTAGTACAAAGATAAACCGGGTGAGTTAGCCGTGGTGGTTACGGCATGACTGATGGCAGTCGCTCACATCCGGGAGGCGAGGAGGTTCGAATCCCCCCGCCGGCAACCTTGAAGATGGTCTTCTGTGGTTTCCCATCTTCCTTCCAGGCAAATGCCGGGGTTGGTCCCTAACTATAGGCCACAGCCGCTACCTTCCAACTCCTCGTCCTTACATTCCAACTTCCGTCCTTCCCTCCCCAACGGTACTTGTAGCTCACCCATTGGGTGTCCGTCTCGAAGCAGCTACAAAACTGGCGAGCCGAACATATCCTCGGACACTCCCGGCACTAGAAGCCATACGCTAAAAAAAAAACTACAAAGAAGAATTATACCCAAATTACTAGGTCCTTTAAAAACTGCAGAATTCTGGAAATTAAGAAGTAATGATGAAATATATCGAAAAATAGAAAACATATCAGTAACAATATGGAAGAGGAGATTGCTATTTTTTGAACATTTGTACAGGATAGATGATAGTATGTTAACCAAGTAGATCTTAATATTCCTGTGGAACAAAACTCAACAACAACCTGGGTACAAGAAGATTCATTCGAATCTCGCCTGCGGCTCAAGGAGAGCTATGTCTCTGTTTCCAAAATCAGTAATGTTGAACAATATTAAAGAGGGAGCAAACCGCTAGGACGGAAAACAATTATTAAATCCTGCAATTGTGCAATATCCTCAGACGTGTTCACATTGTTAGATTCGAAGAGAGAATTCGTATAAGCTGTCACAATCATTCTGTAAATTACTTTCATTGACACACTGGTAACGAATTTCAATAACCTACTTACAAGATAAGTTCAAGGTTAGTTGACTCAGAGGAATAAATAAAACTTGATTCATCATTCTAGAAGACTGTAAAAAGGCATTAATTACAGAACAAGGTTCTCTAGTTGATCGATGCATGTGCAGTAGGAAACCGTATACGACGGTCGACTAGATTGTTTCTCTAGTTTATCGATGCATGTACAGTAGAAGCTATATACGACGACCAGCTACATTGGTTTCACTAGTTGATAAATGCATGTAAAATGCCGCGTACGAAAGCCGACTACCGTAGTTTCACTGGTTAATAAACTCATCTTACAAGCATGTACGACGGCCGAATACTGTTGGTTCACTAGTTACTACGAAATGCGTCTAGAAGGCATGTACGACGGCAGGCTACTGTTGGTTCACTAGTTACTACGAAATGCGTCTAGAAGGCATGTACGACGGCAGGCTACTGTTGGTTCACTAGTTACTACGAAATGCGTCTAGAAGGCATGTACGACGGCCGGCTACAGTGGTTTCACTAGTTAATACGAAATGCATCTAGAAGGCATGTACGACGGCCGACTACTGTTGGTTCACTAGTTACTACGAAATGCGTCTAGAAGGCATGTACGACGGCAGGCTACAGTGGTTTCACTAGTTAATACGAAATGCGTCTAGAAGGCATGTACGACGGCCGACTACTGTTGGTTCACTAGTTACTACGAAATGCGTCTAGAAGGCATGTACGACGGCCGGCTACTGTTGGTTCACTAGTTACTACGAAATGCGTCTAGAAGGCATGTACGACGGCAGGCTACAGTGGTTTCACTAGTTAATACGAAATGCGTCTAGAAGGCATGTACGACGGCCGGCTACAGTGGTTTCACTAGTTAATACGAAATGCGTCTAGAAGGCATGTACGACGGCCGGCTACAGTGGTCTCACTAGTCAATAAATGCATCGTGAAGGCTGTGTACGATGGCCGGCCACAGTGGTCTCACTAGTCAATAAATGCATCGTGAAGGCTGTGTACGATGACCGGCTACAGTGGTCTCATCTCTACTTAGTATAAAACGAAGTCTCCGATTCTTGTATGTTACCGGTAAACTCGAGAACCACTGGGTGGATGTTGATGCGGTTTTCACCATTCTTTAAAGGATATCTCGAGGATGATTTCTGTAGAAAATAATTTATTTATGATCAAAGGAAGTAAAGCACTAACGATTTCAGTGAAAAAGTCGAAAAAACCTGGCGTCCGAGCGCTTTGTAAGCTTACGCTGAGCAAACCGTTAAAAATATCAAAATACTATGAGTGTAAGAATTGTTCAGCTTGAAAAATTCTACAAAAAAGTCCGCGAGAGCATATCTCTATCTTCAATACATCGCCCAGAATAAGTGTTTTTACGTTTTAATTTCTTCCAACCATGTCCATTCAACTACTGAGGCGACAGTTTACGAGCTACAGTAGCTAAGGGCGAGTCTATCATCCCTGTTACAACCTAGCTAGCAGGCGAACCTATTGCCCCAGATACAGCCAGCAGCAAACCGTTGAGTCGTGTTGAGTTAAGACTTCTGAGAAGGGTGGTTGTGATTGGAGTTTCCCTGGAAGTACTACTCGGGTTTTCTTCATTTCGCCTGTGAAACACAGTCAAGTTAAGATTGGACGGAAGGGATATTTGAGTTTCATTCACCTCGCCATTCCCTGGAAGTGCAAATCTCATTTCGCCTGTGAACTTTTCGTTCCGCAAAATTCACAGTCAATTTAAGATTGGACGGAAGGGGGATTATATTATATTAAATTATACTGATTGCCGTATAATCTCTACTTAGAATAAAACGAAGTCCCCGATTCTTGGATGTCACGGGTTATCTCGAGAACCACTGAATGGATTTTGATGCGGTTTTCACCATTCTGTAAAGGATATCTCGAGGAAGGGTTCTGTAGAAAATAATTTATTTATGACCAAAGGAAGTCAAGCACTAACGATTTCAGTGAAAAGGTCGAAAAAAAACTGGCGTCCGTTCGCTTTTTAAGCTTACGCTGGGCAAGCCGTTAAAAATATGCCGCCTACTAAAAGTTTTTTACGTTTTCATTTCTTCCAACAATCTCCATTCAGTTACTGAGGCGACAGTTTACGAGCTAGTTAGGGGCGAGTCTATCACCCCAGTTACAGCTTAGCTACCGGACGAGCTTATTGCCCCAGATACAGACAGAAGAAAACTGTCGAGTCGTGTTGAGTTAAAAACTTTAGAGAAGAGTGGTTGTGTTTGGAGTTTCGCTGGAAGTGCAACTCGGCTTTTCTTCATTTCGCCTGTGAACTTTTCGTTCCGCAAAATTCACAGTCAAGTTAAGATTGGACGGAAGGGGGATTTGTGTTTCATGCACGTCGCCATTCTTAAATTACGTCTGACAAGAATTTGTTGCACATGCATCTCCATGATAATATAATTAATAGTCCAGTCAGTGATTTTAACCCATCATGCCGAGACGTAAAACGGATATTGGTCGTTGTTCATTGGCAATGAAAAAAAAAGCGCTTATCACGTAATGCATTCATAACTGTTCCCGGGCGAAGCCGGGTCGGGTTGCTAGTTAGTTAATAAATGCATCTAGAAGGCCGCGTACGACGCTCGGCTTCATTGGTTCTCTAGTTGATCGATGCACGCAGAAGGTTGTGTATGAGTAACATTTGAACAGTGCTAATGGTAACGTTAATGTTGTTTTAAGTAGTCAATATAAATATTCTAAGAATGGATGATGATATTAAATTTTCAACGAACTCAGCTATTGATTTATTAATGCGGACAATTGCAGCAGGGATATAACTGGAGAGTTGTATAGCAGGCCATTAAGGTGCTCGTTTCAATGTTGTTATGTTTCATTTCACGCAATCAAATGCGATGAAGTCTCTCATCAAACAAATAGGCCTACAAGAAAATGTATGATGTTTCAGAACTTTCACGGTCACTAACAATCAGTTGACTGATAAATCTCTTGGAGAATATACTTATTTTTAACTGCAACGTTGAGGACTGGAAGTTTTCCTCAGGGCAGGTATAATAATTGTGAAAACTGTTATACGAACTATATAAATAGGATGTACACAACGTGGAACTGGAGTTCGGGTTCTCATTATCCTGAACATTTAACAATAAAAAGAGTTTGAAGTATCGTCCTAGGGGAATCGTGGTGGGAATTTCTCCAATTCACTGCAAAGCGTTCCTTACTTCACTTTGGAGTATTGGCTCGAGGCTAGACGGCCTTTGTGTAACTGGTCTGCGGCTAACCTAGGGGATATATTCACAATGATCTCGACCATTACAGTAGCAAAGACAGGAATTAGCTTTCTGACAATATTGAGTTCTTCATTCACCTAAGCCAACCAAGTTAAGAATGCAGCACATTTTGTTCTCTGCGAGCAACGGTTTGCCAGGACGAGTATCGGCCTAACCCTGTTGTGACGTAGCCGTAAAGAGTTGTAATGATGATGATAATTGTTGGTTTAAGGGGCCTAACATCTAGGTTATCGGCCCCTAATGGTGTGGATGATAACGAAAGATCAGATGAGAATGAAAACTATAACTAATACTAACTACAGACTTACATACTAGAAGAAGAAATAGTAAACAAATACAGGATGAGGCAAATAAAGGACAGGAAGAAAAGAAATGCCCTCAACCCTCGAAGAACGAGAACTGAGGGACTTGGAAGGAAGGAGAGCCATTAAAGGCAGATAGGGAAGGGAAAGAGGAGAGGGCCCGCCCCAAAGTCAGTGGAAAAAGGGGGAAAACGGACCCAGCTCAGGAATTCCTCGGGATCGCCAACTCCCAAACTCACCAGCCGTGAGCCCTTGAGGATGTAGCAATATCCAGGGTGCACCAGACGTGCTGGGGCTACATACACCCTGCCTCCTTGTGGGCCTTGAGCAGAAGGCTAGAGATAATATGAAAAGAAAAAGAAGGCTGACCCCTCACAGAAGGAGGGTATCAGGAAAGATGAGACGAGGGCCAGTTAAGGCGAGAAAGGAAGAGACTCCCTAGGCCTCGGATACCCTAATACCGTTGGGGTGGGAAGAGAACAAGAGTTGACAAGAGAGGTCGACAGGAAAGAAGATTGAGAGGAGCCCAGCACAAGTAAGTATAAGCAATGCCGGACTCAGCTGGGGTCCCGTGGTCGCCAACTCACGTCCCACTAGATGTGAGCACCTGGAAGGTAAAGAGTTGACATAGGCTATTGTGGGCATTCCTCTCCATTTGGCTCAATTAAATTACCACTGCAAGTAACCATGTTTAGAATTTACTAATTATTGTATTAATGAAGTCCATGGCCATTTATTTTATTTTCATGATGGAAGGAATTTTGGAATGAAAAAACCATCCACATCACTGATACTTCCGACCTACAGCTGATTTTTTCAAGTACTTTATATTTCAACTTTAATTTAAATTTATAGTAAGCCTCGGTGGCTTAGGCGGCAGCACGGCGGCCTCTCACCGCTGGGTACGTGGTTCAAATCCCAGTCACTCCTTGTACGATTTGTGGTGGACAAAGCGGAGGCTGACAGGTTTTTCTCTGGGTACTCCAGTTTTCCAGCAACACTCTCCCCTATCATTTCATTTCATCCGTCATTCATTTAATCACTGCCCCAGGGAGTGCGACTGGCTTCGTCAGCCAGCACAGTTCATATGCTCGCCGCTAGATGGGGGATTTATTCATTCCATTCCCTAATCCGGTCGGTCGAATTGAAGCAGGCTGTGGATTTTTAATCTTAATTTATAACAGATCTGGTTTTCTAGTCTTTTAATGTATTTAGAGCTTTTTATAGAGTTATTTATTAAACAAATATTTTTGAAGACAACCTTTGGTATATCTATATATACCAGGTGGCCCGTTTCCCCCGTGCAATCTAGTTTCAGATGTCCCGCATACACAAATGCTGTATGGGATGCCTAATAACTGATTTCCACAGGGGTCACAGTGCTTGCTGGCTGATTACGTCAGAATACTAAGGAATAACAACAGGACAGCCGCTAGCTGCATGTTCCTCAGCTCTACCCGTCTAATGCACCCCAATGCATTTTTGACCTTCGCATTTGAGAGCGCATTAGAATCATAAAGTGTGTACAACGACGCCACAGTTGCTGGCAACATATTGACAATGGCTGATGTATTCAGCATCGATGAGTATACGGACATTATACTAATATATGGAGAAGCTGGTCGTAATGCCGTTGAAGCTCGCAGACGGTATGCACTGGTGTTTCTGCCGTCTCGACAAGTATTTCGCCGAACAGAGCTGCAATTACGAACGAATGGTTTGTTCCAGGCGCATACCAGCAAGACTAGACCCGTCTGGGGGTAACGCTGAAGTTGTACGGAATGTACAAGAGTACTTCGAACGGAATCCTACACACAGAATTGATGCAGACGGGTCTAGGCATGCTGGTATGTGCTTCAATCCATAAGCACTTAATTACAGCTCTGTTCGGGGAAATTCATGTACAAAAGGCAGGTGTCTATTTGGAATCTCCAGTGCATTAATGTGCGACCTTTGGTGGGATTGTGACCAGATTCTCCATAGAATTATGTGTGTGCGCGCTCGTTTTTGGTGAATACCTCAGCCATTGTCGATGTGTTGATAGCAACTTTAATACTCTGTGCCACGTGCAAAGCTACTATTCCGCGCTCACCAGGGAGGCTTCCTACCGCTTTGGGGCGCATTAGACGGGAGCACTGAGGAACATGCAGTGTGCGACCGTCTGGTTGTTATCTCTTGGCATTCTGACGTAACCTGCTTGTATGCAAGGTTACCCCTTAGCAATTCAGTTATTAGAACTTCCGTTCAACACTAGTACATGCGGGGCATTTATAAGTAGATTGCACGGCGCAGGTGGGCCACCTGGTATATTTAGTTGAGGGCTTGCAACTCGACTTGTATTATTATATATTTTCTTCCGAGGAAGATCACATTGTGATCGAAACCGGCACACTATAATAAAAAGTACATTTTATTGACGTACGGTATATATATATATATACACCGCGGACAGACCAACACGGACAACGCAAATATCACTTCTTTATAGGTCTAGTTTCCCTCTTTCTCTTCCAGAAGTCTTTCATCCTGGTCGACTGTGCAGCTCTTCTTTCAGCAGTCCATTCTCCTCGGTTGAGATTCTTCTTCTCCCCGACAAGAATTTTGAGACCAATTTTTTTTTTCTGTACTCTATTCGATTTAGACAATCTTCTTCAGTAATTTTGAATTTTTGAAGTTCTTCTTTCATTTGTTTTACATAGCCTCCTTGTCCTTTATAGTTCCAGATTTTATCAAAAATTTGTTTGTTTAACCTTGAGCAATCCATGCGGACCATATGTCCGTAGAACTGAAGTCGCCGTTTTCTGATCATCACTTCAAGGTTGTCGATTTTACTATAAATTTATGCATTCGATCTCAGTCTATAAACTTCCTGTGTTTTCCTAGGACCATAAATCCTTCTTAAAATTCTTCTTTCTATCTTGAGCAAATTCTCCATTCCGGTTATATTTGTAGTTTCCATGCCGTACAAGATGACTGGTCTAACAACAGTATTAAAATGTCGTAATTTTGCATTGATAGACAGGTTCTTTTTATTGTATATATTTTTTGTACAAAAATGTAATCTTTCCAATTTCCCTTTTTTGTTCTCGATTGCCAATTTATCCGTCCCATTGCTACTAATTATTTCTCCAAGATATTTAAATCGGTCAGTGACCCTGATGCTCCCATAATTTGTTTTTATCATTTTCTTAGTGTATTTCTGATCACTTGTCATCATCTCTGATTTTACCAACGAAATCTGTAAGCCCGCTTTTTCCGCCGTTTCTTTTAACTGATCAATTTGGTTAATAGCTTCTTGTTCTGATTCAGCAAACAACGCAACGTCGTCAGCAAATGCTAAACCTTTGACTTTGAGGTTCTTATACTTTGTACCAATTTTAGCACTTGAATCGTTCTTCTCCCAAAACGTCCTCATGACTTTATCCAAGACCAAATTGAAAAGCAGTGGTGATAAACTGTCCCCTTGTCTTAGCCCAGTTTTTACCTCGAAGGGCTCGCTAACTTCAATTAAAAATTTGACTCTGGAAATCGTATTAGTTAATGTAAGTTTTATTAAATTTATGGTTTTTTGATCAACTTGGTATTCCTTCAATGTGTCAAAAACAGTATCCCTATCCACTGAATCATACGCTTTCTGAAAATCAACGAATGAGATAAAGATATTCTTTGGCCTGTTGTTGTAATATTTTAATATCAATTTTAAACTAAGAATTTGTTCTGCACACGATCTATTCCTTCTCAAACCTCCTTGGAACTCGCCAAGCTGTGGTTCGATCTGTGGTTCAAGTCTGTTTAAAAGTAATTTGGCAAATATTTTATATGTGACAGACAACAATGAGATCCCCCTATAACTATTGACATCAATTTTTGAGCCTTTTTTATGTAGTGGATGAATTAAGGCGATTAACCAGTCTTCTGGAATTGCTTCTCAATCCAAATTTTCTGGAATAGATTTGTCGTCGCTATTAAAAATTCATCATCTACAAGCTTCCACATTTCTGCAATTATTCCATCCTTGCCTGAGGCTTTATTATTTTTAAGTGAGTTGATAATACATTTAACTTCATTTACATCTGGGGGCGTAGAGTCAAAATTTTGTGTTGTAAATTTGAAACTCAACTTGTCTGTCGGTTTTGGACAATTTAACAACTTCTCAAAATACGCAGCCAAGATATCACAATTTTCCTTGTTGTTTAATGCTAGCGTACCATCTTCCCTTTTGAAATTTAAACTCGGCGCTGAATATCCAGTGATTTCATTCTTAAATGCTCTATAAAACAATCGGGTGTCATTTTTCTTAAAATTGTCGTCCATTTCCATTATTTGGTCCTTCATATATTTTCTTCGAATCGTTCTTAAAGTCTGGTGGGCCATTTTCCTTAATCTTTGTACTTCCTCTAAATTTTCTGGAGTCTTGTTCCCGTTCCACTTGTGCCAAGCACAATGTCTTTCTTTGATCACTCTTTCACATTGTTCATTCCACCAAGCATGTTTCCTATAAAAGTTCAACGGTGCAATTTCCTGAGCTGGTTCAAGAAGGTTATTAGTAACATCATTCCAATTGGTTGGTATTTTAAGTTTTCCTTGAAATTCTATCCTTTTTTTTATTTGTAAGAACCTCTCTATTAATTTTCGGAATGTTAATTCTAGTTGTATTTTGTTTGCGTGTAAAAGGTGTGAAATTCATTTTGATTTGAGAAAGGTAATGATCTGAAGTTACATTAATGGATTTTCTGACCTTGACATTTTGAATTTCTTTGAAACAATTTCGAGAGATAGCTACATGATCTAGTTGAAACTCACCCAGCAACGCATTTGACGTACGGTATTAATTTAGATAATATATATTTAACATTATTATTATTATCATTATCATCAAGGGACAAATCTGGTCTTTTTTAGGATCCAACGAGCCTATGGACTGATAACTAATTTGATATAATTGATTGCTAATAATGCAACACTGAAAAATGGCTTCTAATTTTTCTACAATTTGACATAGGCCTACATAAAGTGAAAAACACAATCTGTATGTTTCTTTCACGGTGGGTGAGTGGTCAACGTGTCGGTCTACCAACCCCAAGCTTGCAGGTTCGCTCCTGGCCGGGGTAAGTGATTTTTGAAAGGCGGCAAAAATTACGACACCATGTCATACGATGTTGGCATGTCAAATCAAAACATTTGAATTCAGTAGGCAGTGTTCATACTGGCAAAATTAATCTCGGGAGTTTCAGCCAACACAAAGATCTCTACTAGAAAGCGCTATAGTGTTCAAGGAGCTTAGATATCTAACCTCCTTGACTTTAGTTTGTTAGTTAGTTATTGTTGTTTTAAGGGACGGAACTACGAGGTCATCTGCCCCTCTCCTTGACTTTCATAGAGCTTCAAGGTACAACGAAATTCGACATGCAAGCTACCCTGTGGGTGTCAAATAGCAAAGCTTGCACCCGGCATCCGAGGCCATACGATATTATTATTATACCTTCACCACCTATCCAAAGTATGGGCAAACGTTCAGCATGATCAGGGAGCAAACGTCCATGAGAATCGCTATTCAGCAAAAGAGATAAAAACATCAGTTTTATTTTTAATTACACCCCTGGCACCTGGTTTAAACCTTATTGATTGTGCTTTCAGCTGTGAATAAAATTTCATATTAATAGCGTAATGAAATCGTAGCGAATACAGTATTTCTCACAGCTTTCCAAACTGTTATACATAAAATACGATTCCAGTCCCTTGACGGAAAATTTTATCACACATTTCCACCCCCATACAAATATATATGTGTGTGTGTGTATAGACTACATTGCAAATCTGTAGCCTTTCATTACATCTAGCAGCACCATTCCTTTCAGTACAAAAAAAATGTTAATACTGTTTTTTGTGTGTTACCGGCGCGCGCAGTAAATTTAGCTTGGGTGCAGTGCGCTATCCAACTGTAATGAAATGTGAATCAATAATCACGTTAATAGAAATTTTCAAATATGAAAAAATATATCCATTAAAATAATTAATACATTGTAGCGAGTGACATGCTGGGGTTTTTTGAAAAAAAAAGTTAATACCTCAAATAGCAACGGTGGGTCGTGTGTTTGACAGCTCATCAACACGCTTCCCAATCCCTGTGCGCCCTTCACTCCCCTCCAGCCTCCGGCCCTAGAACTCTGCGTCACCGTCACTGCTTCCACCACTGCCGCGCCGTCAAGAAAAATGCTATTAACTAACTTTTCGTGTATAGAGATGTCTAACTTGGGAGCAGTAATGACTCCAAGATGGAAGCAAGGAACTTACTTCGTGCTCTAACCAAATATGGCACCACGTGGATAGTTGCATACTAAACTCTCTCTGATAGTGAGACTTCAAATTTGCATACATTTGAGCAGCAATGTACCGAGATAAGTCTTCGAGTTAAAACTGTGTTTATAAGTAGGATCCGGGTTTTTTGAAAATGCATATGCACATATTCAAATGTATATTTTGAGGGTTTATTGGATTTTTTTTTGCATACCGACAGTAGTGGCTACGCTGGCTAAAGCGCAGCATTAGGTCATGGGGCCAAGCTCTCTGCTGACTCGGTAGAAGCGTGGGTTCGAGCCCCACCGTCGGCCGTCCTTGAAATAGTTTTCCGTGGTTACCCATTTTCAACACCAGTCAAATGCTGGGACGGTACCTTCTGACAGGCCACGGCCGCTTCCTTCCACATCCTTGCCCAGTTTCATTCACCATCATTCATTTCATCTGTCATTAACTCCTCTCATGAGGTTGGCGTCAGGAAGGGCATCCGGCCGTTAAAACCATCGCCACAAAGACTTCCATCGCATCTCATCCCCGACCCCGTTGGAGAACGGGAATAATAAGGGGTAGACATACACATTGGATTTTTTTGCATAACAGCATATTTTAGCATATACAGTTGAATTAAGTAGGCTATAATTTAAAACATCTTGAACAAAATAGGTTTCGCCCGCATGTTGGACATCTTTTGTAAACATCTTTCTGAGCAACAGATTAATAACTAATATTTTACGCAAGCATACTGCCTGGTTATTTGAAGAAGGGAATGGGGTGGGACATTCGTTGCACCATCTGGGCAGTGTCCCTTGTAAGAAACTTTCTGAGAAACAGATAACGAGACGACTGTACTCGTACCTGACGCAATGTTGCTTGGCTATTTGAAGAAGGGAGTGGAGTGGGACATTCCTTTCACCATCTCGACAGCCAGTAGCCTGGGGTTAGTTTTGTGAGCAGTTTCTTCAGTTAATGTATGTTACTTTATTCTTAGTCTGCATATCCTTAACTCAAAATGCCTAAAGAGAAGAGCAGCTGAAAGTATTTATTACAACAGTGGGTGTCAGGTAATAGTGATTATTCAACTCATGGCGTTGTCGTGTCAAATATGCTCGAAGGAAGTGAAAATAGTGTGAAAAGCAATTTCAATTTGAACAACGTGCAAAAATGACTGCACATATTACGGCAAAGGAAAGAAGAGTGAATAAGATTGGCTTATTGTTAAGTGCATATTTTTCAATTTTAAAGCATATTTTCTACATGTTTAGTGCATAATTGCTTGCATATTTTAAACACTTTTAATCCAGTCCCTATTGATAAGAGATAAATGTTACTCAGCAAAGTGTTGCTATAGTGGTGAGCTGAAATTCCTGTGCAAGTTCGATTCCAGTTGCTAACATTGCGTCCCGCGAGGCAAGCACGCTACTCCAACACCACGGAGCCGGCGATATCTGTAACTACAGCACAATAAATTTCACAGAAGGATATTTCACATTTGCTGTATTACTGAGCAGATGTAATGTGAGCCCTCTATGGTCCTGTTGTACGTATTGAAACTCCGTTCCTATAGGTAATGGCTTTGATTCCAAACTCTGTCAAGGAATATACATTATATACATTCTAATGATGATAATAATAATAATAATGCGAATAATAGTGGGACCGAGTATCTTACCTGATGGAAGGCGATGGTACAAACCAAATTATGAACTCTGCCAACACCAGGGAAACCTCGCAGGTGCCATCAGGATGAGATGCCTGGCTTTCTGTACACCTGTACAGAATGGACCACCGCAGGCTGTCTTCTAAGATCATCAAAGTAGCCACTGGGTCCCTGTGGATCAAACAAGTCGGGAAGGATCTTGCTGAACTTAATATCCATCAAGACACAATAAATGACTGGAGTCGCTACCGTTTGACAATAAATTTGAAACCATACTTACCCCACATCCATTACAGAAGCTCACTACAGGAAATGGTCCGAGTAACGTAAGATAAGAGTTCAGCAGAAAAATTAAAGAATTCTGGGCCAACAGAAAAGCTCAAGATTTCAGCACTAGGCTCTTCACTGTCATCTTTCCAATTGACCTCCCTTGGTCATCACTTGTTCTCTTCCGACCCTGGTGGTATTAGGGTATATGAGACCTAGGAAATCTTTCAATTTCCCGTCTTAATTGGCCCTTGTTCCATCTTTCCTGGCCCCTCGCTATTCGAGGGGTAAACTATTCTTCATCTTTCCGTAGTATCTTCTGCCTTCTGCTCAAGGCACTATAGGAGACAGCGTGTGTGTGTCTGCCCCCACCCCCTCCCCTCTCCACTTAAAATATGGTGCACCCTGGATAGAGAAACACCCTCAAGGGTCACGGCTAGTGAGTTCGACAGTTGGCGACCTCGAGGGATTCCTGACCTGGGTCCGGTTTTTCAACGTTTTCCAGTGCCTCTGGGACGGACCCTCTCCTCTTTCCCTTTCCTATCTCCCTTTCATGGCCCTGCTTCCTTCCAAGTCCCTCAATCCTCATTCTTCGATAGTTGAGGGTATTTCATTTCCCCGTCTTTTATTTCCCTTATTCCTTCTTTCTTTGTGCGATTCTTCTCCGAGCCCATACGTTGTAGGCCCAGTTATAGTTCAAGTGTTCATTTCATCATCTTTCGTTTTCACCCAAACAATGAGGGTTCAATAATCTCATTTAACTGCCATTGAAACCACTTTTGCTATTAAGAATTTCATATAAAAATTGCTCCGATAGCTTGTTACGCAATGATCCAATTTTGGGCCCAACTCACTCCACCAAATTTCGGGAGACTGGGGGCAGTTTAAGTAACCTACCTAGGCGGACTGTCTTCCTCAGCCGCCACATAACTTTTCATCAGAGAGAGAGAGAGCGGTAAAGAACAGCCTACTGGAAACCAGCATATGAAGCCCACATAAGGAATGAAAAGTACAATAGAATAGATGAAGAATTTAATCTAACGCCAGCCAAGAATACGGATGAATGGAATACAACATGTGAAGGAATATAAGTATCTGGGAGGCTTGGTAACGTATGACGGAACCAGCAAACGAGAAATTCGGAGTAGAATTATTCAGGCAAAGAACGCCTTTTATAGAAAGAAGAATCTCTTCACATCCAGATGTATAGACCTAAAAATTAGGAAAAGACTGATGAAGACGTACGTGTGGAATGTGGCTTTGTATGGTAATGAGACCTGGACAATAGGGAAGTCAGAAGAGAAGAAGTTGATGGCTCTTGAGGCTTGGTGCTGGAGAAGAATACTTATGATCAGTGGGATACAACATATGACAAATGAAGAGGTGTTCAGAAGAGCAGGAGAATGTAGAAGCTTTATGAAGAGCCTGAAAACATACTTACCCCACATCCATTACAGAAGCAAACTACAGGAAATGGTCCGAGTATATTTGGGACATATTTTCAGACATAATAGCCTGCTAGCGAGAGTCATCGAAAAGATGTTAGAAGGGAAAAACACAAGAGGAAGACCACCACTTGCATTCATCACACAGATAATGACAGACATGAATCATATCATGAATTGAAGAGGATGACGGAGAATAGAGAAGATTGCCGAGTTGCTGCAACCCCACGCCAGGGCTGTTAACTTAATAGAGAGAGAGAGGAAAGAACCAAATTTCCCGCTGCTACTTATATACACTAGAATAGCTCCACACGACTTTCACTATAGAATTTGCTACTGTACCAACGAGGATTTCACCAGTCAATAATCAATGTATTTGTACGCTATGTGGACTACGATGCGAACAGTACCACCTACTTGAGTGCACAGCACGGACAAAATCACTTAGATTTTATACAGACGACTGTAACTTTGTGTAAAGTACAGAGTGTGTTTAACCCTTTAAAGGACAGTGGTCTGTATATTAACCACCAACTCTAAAAAGAGTTTGTAAGCTATTATCAAAGGTGCTAATAGTTGAAACATTAAGTCTAATTACAACAAAATTTCTTGTAGATGTAATATTTCTGATAAGCAAATATTATATCTGTCTAGATTTATGGCGCTGGTTAAAATTTCAACTGGTAAATATAATCAAAAATATTAAAATTAAACAATTAAATAAAACATAATTATACAAAATAAATTAAAAACACTAAAAAAAATAATACATAAAGGACACTAAATATTAAAATAAAATTAAGATTATAAAATTTTAAGTTAAAATTATAAAATTAAAAATAATAAATAAATAGAAAATTTTTAAGTTTTATTTAAAACAAGTAGTTCCGTGAAGAACTATACAGCCTATTTTCATATATCCTGCACATGTTAATTGCCACTATCAACATACAACATTTCAGTTTAATTGCTGTAACAGATTCGTAGATATTGAGAACCGTCTGAATATTTCAGATGGTCGCCAGGTTGGATTTTTATTTTTGTACTGTTATATTAAGATTATTGTGTACGTGTGGTATTCAAACTGCAATCGCATGATTAGAACACAAGAAGTAAAAACGAGATTTTAAAATTACGCACAGCAGCCATCTTGTGATTATGCAAACAATTGAAATAAATTACATGCCAGTGGATCAACATTTGTATAAGCATTTAACGTGCAACGTTTCACGGCACCCGGATAGTTAATTCGCGAGACACGTCCATTTAAATATTTATACTTCGCGTCGCCGCCATGTTGGATTTGTGCTCACCAGGTTACTGAAAGTCCTATAGGTGAACATATGTTCATAGTCTCTATGAACATAAAAAAAATCAGTTTGGTTGCTGTAAAAGATTCATAGATATTGAGAACCGTCTAAATATTTCGGAAGCTCGCCATTTAGGATTGTTATATATATAGGCCATAGAGTTATGTACCATTCAAGGACAATTATTGCCTAGGTTCATTATTCAAACTTTTACTTCGATCGCATGATTACGACACAAGAAATAAAAACTTAATTTTAAAATTTCGCACAGCCGCCATCTTGAGGTTATGTAAACAATTGAATTAAATTAGATGGCAGTGCATTACAATCTGCAAAATCATTTACTGTACCACATTTCAGAGCGCTCAGAGAGTTAAATCACGAAAGTCTATTAAAATATTTCAAATTCGCTTGGTCGCCATGTTCGTTTTGTACTTTACAGGTTTATGAAATATACATAGATAAAAGTGTATCAGTACCCTTTATCACCGTACAAAATTGCAGGGTGATATCTGTAATAGTTTCGGAGATATAGAATGTCAGTGAAATATTTCGCACAGCCGCCATTTTGAGGTTATGTAAGCAATCGAACTAAATTAGACTTCAGTGCATTACAATGTGTATAAACATTTGCTGTACCAAGTTTCATTACGTTTAGATAGTTAAATCGCGAGAAAAGTCTATTTAAAAGTCTCAAATTCGCTTAGCCGCCATTTTGGTTTTGTAGTCTCCCGCTTTTTGAAAGTCTCATAGATGAACTTCTAGTAGTGCCCTTTATCACCGTACACAATTTCAGGGCGATATCGGTAATAGTGTCGGAGATATTGAATGCTAGTGAAATATTTCGCACAGCCGCCATGTTGGATTGGTGAGACGTAACAAAATTTGAAGGGCACGGTCGAGGTCGCCGGGAATAGTGCTATGAACTTACCGAGTTTCATTGAAATCGCTCCAGCCGTTTAGATTTTATTAGGGGGGGGGATACACACACACCTCACACACACACACACACGGACAAAAGGTGATCTCATAAGCCTATTTTTTTTTAAATTTAAAATAGGCTAAAAATGAATATTAAAAATAAAAATAAAAATTAGAGCTGAAATAAAAATTTAAATAAAAATAAAATGATTTTTTTTTTAAATAGTCTGCCCTCTATAGTCTTAATAAATCGTATTATTATAATCTCGATGTTAGGGCCTTTAAATCAAAAATTATCATCATCAAAATCCCTGTTGGTTGGGAACCCTTTTGCGATATACACACATCAAAAAAAGTTTTGCATCACCTCGGTTCCAAGAGTTCCGGAACCTTTAAATACAAAGGGAATAGAGATCAACACAAACAACATTTCAGCTCGTTTTATTGCTCATGAGACCCACACATTGCATGTTGTACCATCATACAGCTAGACTTTCAGCATTTGTGGTCCAGATTGCAGTACACACCACTACCTCTAATACCCAGTAGCACGTCCTCTTGCATTGATGCATGCCTGTATTCGTCGTGGCATACTATCCACAAGTTCATCAAGACACTGTTGGTCCAAATTGTCCCACTCCTCAACGACAATTCGGCGTAAATCTCTCAGAGTGGTTGGTGGGTCAAGACGTCCATAAACAGCCCTTTTCAACATATCCCAGGCATGTTCGATAGGGTTCATGTCTGGCGAACATACTGGCCACTGTAGTCGAGCGATGTCGTTATCTTGAAGGAACGCATTCACAAGATGTGCACGATGAGGTCGAGAATTGTCGTCCATGAAGACAAATGCCTCTCCAATATTCTGCCGATATGGTTGCACTATGGGTCGGAGGATGTCATTCAGGTATCGTAAAGCCGTTTCGGAGCCTTCCATGACCACCAGTGGCGTACGTCGGCCCCACATAATGCCACCCCAAAACATCAGGGAACCACCACCTTGCTGCACTCGCTGGACAGTGTGTCTAAGACGTTCAGCCTGACCAGGGTGCCTCCAAACACGTCTCCGACGATTGTCTGGTTGAAGGCATATGCGACACTCATCGGTGAAGAGAACGTGATGCCAATTCCGTGGGGTCCATTCAGCATGTTGTTGGGCCCATCTGTACCGCACTGCATGGTGTCGGGGTTGCAAAGCTGGACCTCGCCATGGACGTCGGGAGTGAAGTTGCGCATCATGCAGCCTATTGCGCACAGTTTGAGTTGAAACACGACGTCCTGTGGCTGAACGAAACGCATTATTCAACATGGTGGCATTGCTGTCAGGGTTCCTCCGAGCGGCAATCCGTAAGTAGCGGTCATCCACTACAGTAGTAGCCCTTGGGCGGCCTGAGCGAGGCCTGTCATCGACAGTTCCTGTATCTCTGTACCTCCTCCATGTCCGAACAACATCGCTTTGGTTCACTCTGAGACGCCTGGAAACTTCCCTTGTTGAGAGCCCTTCTTGACACAAAGTAACAATGCGGACGCGATCGAACTGCGGTATTGACCTTCTAGGCATGGTAGAACTACAGACAACATGAGCAGCGTACCTTCGTCCTGGTGGAATGACTGGAACTGATCGGCTGTCGTACCCCCTCCGTCTAATAGGCCCTGCTCATGCATGGTTGTTTACATCTTTGAGCAGTTTTAGTGACATCTATGAACAGTCAAAGGGACTGTATCTTGGATACAATATACACAGTCAACGTCTATATGCCGGAGATCTGGGAACCGAGGTGATGCAAAACTTTTTTTGATGTGTGTATGTACTGTCTTGTCCCACGGATTACTCCTGAGGCTCTCGCGGACCACTGGTTAGAAACCAGTTCTTTTAAATGATTTCTTTTTCTTTTTTGCGCATTCACACCACACAAAATGTGCTGAAATAGTTCACCCTGCATTATGAGGAAGTCTTTCAAGAAGAAGTTCAGTAATGCCTTCAGAAACGGTTATAGTGGCGACCCAAATGGTGCTGTCCACTGATGTACTTTGTCTTCTGTTGCTTCCCTTTTTTCTCTCCCCTCTGTGACACACAGAACCTTATTATTCGTCGCCTCCCCTCCTGACTCCATCTTCCGTGTTCCATTTATTTCCTTCAGGCGTGGCATGAGCGCTATATTTCTTGTGCTGGGAGCTGGCGATTCCTCTTCGTTTCGCCCCTTGCAGCCACACCCGCGACACGGCCTGCCCACTCTAATGCCGCCTGATTATGTATTTACTGAGCCATCCTCCACCGTCTCTAGATCTAATGACTTTGTTGTTGTTGATTCCTTTAGTGGCATTGTGACATCTTGGTCATGCATATATAAGGTGCGTTCCAAAAGTAACAAGCCGGAGGCTGGAATGTGCAAACCGGTGACGACGTCGGCTAATCGTGGCGTGTGTAACGAGGTGTGGTTCCGACCTGAGCGTGGAAGGTCACAGCCCGTCGCTAGAGGGCACGCGTGCATGTCACGTGACGATATAAAGCGAGCAGCAGCAAGTATCAATCGTCCAACGCTGACAGTCGCATTGCAAACAGTGACATGGAGGCGTCAACCGAAGAGCAAAGAGGTGTTGTTCGGTTTCTGACAGCAGAAGGAGTACGGGGAACGGACATTCATCGCCGAATATCACAAGTGTACGGCGACCACTGCATGTCCCTTGCAAGGGTCAAAGCGTGGCACAAGCGCTTCAGGGAAGGATGGGTGTCGTTAGCTGATGATGCCAGGTCTGGGGCACCCCCTGCATTACCGATGACAACGTCCAGCTGGTTGATGCACTCATTACCCAGGACCGCCGAGTGACAGTGAACGCCATAGCCGTCGTGGTCGCTCCACGACAATGCATGACCTCATACGGCCAACACAGTCGCGGCACTCCTGCAGAAATTCAAATGGGAGGTTCTCGGCCACCCTCCATACAGTCCAGACCTCTCTCACTGTGATTACGCCATGTTTGGTCCCCTGAAAAGGGCCAACGATTCACCTAGGACGCCGACGTCCAGCTGTACGTGCAGAACTGGTTCACATCGCAGCCCAGGGAATTTTATGAGACGGCCATTCACCGCCTCGTGTCACAGTGGGAAAGGTGCCTCAACAGCCAGGGCCAATACTTCTTACATACAGGTACATGCCTCCGACTCGTTACTTTTTGAACGCACCTTATAGTTGGGCGTGTAAGAGGAATTGCATCGACTCATGCTAAAAGGGCCTCAGTCCCAGCAACCTAGTTTTGAGAGAAACAAAGAAAACTCTGTCTAAGCTAAGCAAGCTTGTAGTTTAACGTGACCGTTAATCTCGAGATCATGAGCCACGGGACCTCCTTTTACGTGGAATCCGAACCACAGGGCATGGCATTTCACTTCGAAAATCTCACATGCATTGACCGGGAATCGAACCCGGTCCGCCTTGGTGAGAGGCATACAGCTAGACCGCTGAGCCACCACGCCCCAAAACTGTGTCTAAGCAACCCTAACGTTTTTAAAAGCTAATTAACTTTACTGGAAGGTAGTACTCACCTCAACGTTACCCTGGTTGGTTGGTTGATTCCTCAGTTTAGGGGCTTCGACAACGCGGTCATGTAGCCCCGTGTACTTTGGGTGCGTGTAGAATCTGTCTGACAACCGGTGTTAATTGTGAGGACCGTATTAGTGTGTGTTAACTGTTTTTAATTCAAGTAAGGACTGCAGACATTGATTTTTGAAGTAGTTCCTACTTTGGCCGCCAAACGCCACTATCAACGACTACAAGTTCAGAACTTGGTTACCAGATGCCACCGCAGACGGCTCCTAGCGACGAACATCGGAACCTAAGAAAGTTTGTCAAATGTTTAACCTATTTATTATTTATCGTATGGCTTTTAGTGCCGGGAGTGTCCGAGGACATGTTCGGTTCACCTGAGTCTGTAGCTCTTTCCAGCGGACACCCTTAGGGTGAGCTACAAGTTCGTTCAATTTCAAGTAGTTCCAATTTTCACCACCAGATATCAATGATACCTAGTGGTGAACGTTGGAACTTTGATAGAGCGTTCCGACGAAATTTAACCTAACAATTTAGCTTCACACAAGTTTAGTCTGTGGAAGGATCTTTTACATGCCATAAATCTATGACATGGGACCGCCGGCTTTACTTCCTCTCTGAAGGAAGGCGTACTGAACGATTTTTCACCTATAATTCAGCTTCACTTACCACGGCCAGGAGCGAACCTGCAATCTTGGGGGGTTTGTAGTCCGACACGTTAACCACCCTCCCACCATGGCAAGCTGGATAGGACTTACCTGGTCTAACATCTCTGCTATACACTCCACTATTGAGATCTGGTCGGTGCTCGAGCCTGGCCACGTCCAAATGGCGAGCGCTTTCATACTGTTGGCGCGATTCGCCACAAACAGTTCACAGTATTAGAGGACTTCCTGAATTATGAAAGAACACAACTATGAATTCCTATGCTTGTAAGAGGAAACAAATAGTTTGTTATTGGTAAAAGATTATTATTTTTATTTTTTATTTATTATTTACAGCGTATTTTCCCAATATAGGAAAGCATTAAGCACTTTGACTCAATTCTTGACCTTCTTCTTATTTTGCCAGTATTGTTTCATCCTATTGGAGAATGCCAATTTTCTTTCGTCAGACCATTGAGGTCTGTAAGGTGTAGGTTTTGGTTACTCTGGTTGGACTTCCCAGTTGTTCACTTTGTTACGGAAGGAGTCTCTGTCTGATATGTCGGTTATGTTAGCAGTTCGCATGTCTTTTTGTACTTCTTTCATCCATGGTGTTGTACTTTTGAGTGATGATATGTAATCTAGTATTCTTTTGGTAAGTCGGGTATTAGGCAGTCTACTTACGTGCCCGAAGAATTTCAATCTTCTTTTTCTGATGTCGACTTCGATGTTTGTGTATTACTATTATTATTCATTCAATTTCGTTAATCGGCCAACTAGGGACCACGATAAGCCTCATTTTACATTCTGACATTTCCCCATTGTCTCCATGAGCTCACTGTGTTTAGCACAACGTTCTTCAGTCCATTTCGCACCAGTTGTCCGTTTTTCGTCCCGGAAAGTCCCAAACGTCTTGATGGCTGCTCTATAAAGATTTCGGTCTTGTGCATCATCTGCTCGTATCCCCATTTCTTTAAGATCTTTCTGGACGTTAACGTACGATCGTATTGTCGTTTTTGGTTTTGAGTCAAAGACACTGAAGATACTTTTCGTCCATCGCGAGTCGATCTACCTTCCTAGAAGCAAACTCTGCGTTTTCGCATTGTGTCTGTGAAATTCTCTATCTTAGAGTATATTTCTTGCCTTGATTTTCTGATGTAAATGCCATTTTTGTTGTCCGGGCCAAGTATGATGTGCAGGATCTTTCTTTTCTCTCTAAATTCGCGAGCAAATATTTATCGGATAGGATACGGCACTCAGATGTATATAGCGGTACTGGTTTGATGACAGTGTTGTAGTGACGAATTTTTGTGTTCATAGGAAAGCACTTTTTGTAATTTATGTATTAGCCTACTTTCGATTTTTGCAAAAAATGAAAGTAGACTTATGAGATCAACACAGGGCGAAAAAAGTGTGTCTGTCTGTGTGTGTGTATGTGTGTGTGTGTGAGTCTGTGTGTGTATGTGTGTGTGTGAGTCTGTGTGTGTGTGTGTGTGTGTCTGTGTGTGTGAGTGTGTGTACTCTGAATGTCTGTCCCCCCCTATCAATTCGAACACGGTGAAACCGAATTGAACGAAATTTGGTACAGAGGTAGCACTAGTAAAGGACACCTCAGTGCCATACTTTATATCGCCGCCATCTTTACCAAAACAGAATGGCGGCCACTCAAATGTTCAAAACGTAAAATCAAATTACGGCTAAACTAATCATCCGATCTCTACCAAATTTGGTGACAACATATCTTTATATAGGACGCGTCTTTCACCCAAAATTCAAGGTCATCGGCCATGCCATTTCTGGATGGCGGCCGTGTGAATTATGCAACCATTTTAATAAATAGCTTAAGACCCACCAATTCCGATTATCGAGCCTAGGGGGGTTTAAGCTATCCTGAAGGTCGTGATCCGTTATTTATTATAATTTAATATTATAATATTATACAGTATGAGTGGCTTAAAAGAGCTGAGCCGTTTGTGTCACACGACAAGATGGCAGCTGTCCTCATGTGCCTGTCTTATATTTCAGTAGTTTTAGTATGTTGTATGTGATATACCGTACTGATACAATAATATAAACTTTGTATGAAATGATCTTTAATGAAGATGTACTGCAGTGAAGAAATCGTTTATTTAAAGTCATTATTTGCCAACAGTTGGTATCTAATATGTCAGTTAAGAACATCTGACGTCATGGATACGGTTAGCTCTGGGCTAGCATGTTAGTCTGACACGCAGTTGACTGGGGATCGAGTACTGCTACAGTTACGTTTTTTTTTTCTTGAATTCTTTTACAAATGATGTGCACGAGCTTTTTCCACAGATACTGAATAAAATGTCATTTAGCTCAAAGGAGAGGATAAAGTATACACTCGTATATTAATAAAATCACAGTCCCAGCATCGCACATAAACAGAAGACATTAGAAAAAGGAGAATAGAAGAACTAGATACACGTTGTCATTAACCACAGCCTTCTTAATGACTCTGTACGGTGCTGTCCTCTTGTGGGTTATGTGGGTAATATTGTTCCAAACATAACGCTGTGTAAATGCCTGAGCTGGCCTCCTGAAGTATGGCAATTTTGTAATACTGGTAGTTCAACTATTAGCCACGATCGCGCTCCGAATACCTTTAAACACTGCCAGCTGGATCGCCTCCCTCTTGGCTACTTTAAACTGCCTACTCATTCAACACCCATAGAACACTGCCATCGTAGTACATTACGATGGCAGTGCATAGGCGTACAAGATAAAGATTAATTCACTGATAGGTCGCAGCACCACCTACTGTGATTGGGGCGGAAGATTCTTAATTTTGCAGGCTGGCTTAATATAGAGATTAACGGAAGTGAATGCATTACAATAAGTTAGTAGTTTTGTTATTCAATCATCATAAAGTATATAATATTGATCTTGACACTTACTGGCTTATTATCAATATAAAAGAAAACAAACAATACATTGTGGTTGGGGTGATTGTTTTAGGGATGAGGACAAAGAGTCATAAAGATACCCATACATTTAGGAGAAAGTAGGCTATATGTTCTTTGCTGAACATCTTGTTTAATTTATTCGTATCAGAAGCATTAATCTATTATATATAATCCAAAATTGACTCATCAACGCAGGGCTCAAACCACTATACCTAGAAAGCTGAAATTTTTCATGTTCGTTGATCAGAGTATGTAGAGGCTCACCAAGAAGCGGTTTTTGAAAATTCAATATGTAAGGGAGTTTTTTCGGCCCTTTGGCACTGAGCAGCCAAAATTTACTCATCAACGCAGGGCTCAAACCACTAGACCTAGAAAGCTGAAATTTTGCATCTTGGTTGATCCAAGTATGTAGAGTCTCACTAAGAAACGGTTTTTGGAAATTCAATTTGTAAGGGACTTTTTTCGGCCCTTTGGCACTGAGCATCCAAAATTTACTCATCAACGCAGAGCTCAAACCACTTGACCTAGAAAGCTGAAATTTTGCATGTTGGTTGATCCGAGTATGTATAGGCTCACTAAGAAACGGTTTTTTAAAATTCAATTTGTAAGTGACCTTTTTCGGCCCCTTGGCACTGAGCAAGGACAGTCCGTACAAATATCGGATTTAGCTCATTTTAAGCCGCCAGATACGAGAAACAATACTCAGAGGTCCTGTAGAGATCCCGAAACACACTTTTTAAGTTCCTAAAATGAACGGTTTCGGATATATTCCCAAATAACTGTGTTCCCCCGAAGAAGCAGATCAACGTTACTATGGCAACCGCTGAAATTTCGCAGACCGGGGATAGTTTTCTGGCAATATCTCGAAAACTGTTCGTTTTAGGGCCTAAAAACGCGGGGTTCGGTTCCCTCTTCCTAGAAGTGGAAACTACGAACATTGCTCCTCGCATTGATACGCGCAGAATGAGCTATATTCCATATTTTTACGAGCAAATCGACTTGGCAAGTCTCATCTATTATATACTAGCAGAAGTACCCGTTCTTCGAACGGTGTTCGTTGTTAACACCAGACATTATCAATTGAGCTACTGTTGCAATGGTTAGCGGTTTGTCATTTCTTCAAGTTTATCAGAACGAAGTTAGTTTACTGAGAATATCATACAGACTGTTAATTTAAGGCCCTTAAAATGTAGTTTTCGGAGACCCTTTATAGATTCCCGAATTTTATGTCTCACATTGAGAAGCGCATCATATGCTTTAGTCGTCCTTCTAGGATAATTTTTATATTTCGCCTATTTTAGCATATATTGAGAAGTTTTTCTCTATATCCACCCTTCTACTGTATGAAAAGTACGGTGAAGAGTTTTATAAATGATTGGTGTATTGACTCTCATGGTTACCATACCTAATTTTACGATGCACCAAGCATCCGAACACGAGGTATAGGCTTACATAAAGATACACAGAAAGACAGACAGACAATTCTAGTGTCTACAACATATTACCCAGATATCCAAATATGGGTATGTCTACCACACAGTATCAAATAAAATCATCCTTACGATGAACCTGTATGTCGACAAAAAAAAAGTTAAAATGTGCTCTCAGACTAAATTTACCTAACGTGTACTTCCAGACGTGAAATACAATTGAAAGCCTTGTAGACGAAACGCAATACACGTCACATAAAATCTGACCCTCTACGTTGTGCTAGGTGCCCATACACAGGAAGACCCCTTTCATAAATTATAAAGGCTTGTGGTGCATGAAAATGCAGGTTCTTTAGCCTCAAATTGCCCAAATTCCTAAAAGCCGCAAAAAATGCTGGTTCAATTCAGGAATTTTTGAAAATAATATTGCTGTTTGGAGATATAATAGACCTTCTGTACTATATGACGAACGTGAAAATTGCATGAAAAATTCTAGGTTACCCCTTCACCCCCTTAATTGCATTGATGAATTATACGGTCTACGTTAGTTCCGTGATAACCTTATAGCCATTTGCAAACTTTCACAGAAATGTAATAAATGGAGTGACATTGCTTCTTACAGAAATAGATGGAAAGTTGTATGCCATCCCTTGAGATAATGTTCTCATGGTTACCGATTTGCATTCCTTCATTATTTTTTTAAATTAAATTAAATTATTTTTCTGGGAATATTTTAGAAACTGTTGGATTTAGAGCCTTATAATGTAGTTTTCGAGGATCCTTTAGGGCCCCCGAGTTTTGTTGCTGGCACCGAGGGGATTTGTCTCGTCGTTGTACGCCATAATATAATACTAATAATAATATAATATAGGGAGAAATTATAACACCTATTTTCATTTTATTTTTAATTCAGCCAATGGCCATGTACTTTTCTTTTCAGGACGGGTCAGGGAAGGGATATTATCAGAGAAAGAAGCATTCACATCAAGCATGAGCATTTAACTAAGGGCATCTATAAGAAAAGGTCAATATCCTTCAACGCAAAACTAAAACATTACTGCAGTGTCATCCGTCCGGAGGTCTTGCATGCTTCTGAATGCCTCACGATGAACAAAAAAAGGCTTGGTCGAGAAAGGAAAATTTTGAGAAAGATATTGGGTTCCATCAAAGACAATGAGGAATACAGAAGACGGCATAACCATGACCTATAGAAGATAAGCAACGTCATCCGGAAGAGAAGGTTACCATTTTTTGGGCGTGTGAAACGAATGAGCCCAGCGAGACTGACCAACCGCAACATAACTTACTTTCAGGAGAGGAAAAGAAAATGGGCCTGGTGCATTGAACTGGATAAAGATGTGAAAGAAGTGGGGATTACACCAACAGACATTCAGGAGCGCGCCCAACTCAAAGGGAAACTTCAAGCTTGTAAAGGTTTCCAAGAAAAGCCGAAGCTGAAAACGGGAAAGATTTGGACCCAGGAACGGAAGGAAGTCCACCGAGAACGCATGCGGGCGTACAGGGCAAACATCAAAGCCAGTAGGAGACGGTTGGAATGACGCGGTCCATAGATGGCCTATACGAAATGAATGAATGAATGAATAATATGGGTATAGGAATATAATAGACCTGCCGAAACCACACCCGCAGGTCTAAATCGCGTGAACATATTCTAGAGTACTCCTTGATCCCCTTAAGCGCATTATACGTATTGATGAATTTTACGGCTTAATTTGGTTCCGTAATAACCTTCTAGCCGTTTGCAAACTTTCACACTAATGTAATTAATGGAATTGCATTGCGTCTTACAGCAATAGATGGACCTCTGAGAATCCGTTGGCATGGTTACTGGCTTGCATTCGTTCATTAGTTTATTAAATTAAATTAGTTTTCTGGGAATATCTCAAAAACGGTTGGTCTTCGGCCCTTGAAATGTGGTTTTCGGGGACCCGAGTTTTGTTTCTCACATTGAGGGGCTGAAGATGAATTTTGTCTCGTCCTTCTACGCCTATTTCAGCATGTATTTTAAGGGGGTAGGTCCCCTTTTATGCGAGGTACGGAGAAGAGTTACGTCAATGATTAGTGTCGTGCCTCTGATGGATATCTGTACCAAATTTTACGTTGATACACTCAGCCGTTCTCGAGTTATAAGGGAACAAATTTGTCCACAGACAAACAAACAAACAAACAAACAGACAGACAGACAGATAAAAAATTATTTTCGCGCGCATCCATCATAAAAAAATCTCAAACGTGTAAACAACTCAAATTTCCGTAGAAATTCAGAGAAAAACACACAAATTTTCATTTTTATATATAGGGATATATACTGCACCGCTCGGTGTTGACCGTGTTTTATTGCACAGATTCTGGTTTTACTCGCTAACCGTTGGAGATATACGAAAAGTGATAAGGACCTTTCGGATAGAAAATTAAATGTTAAAGCTCATGTATACCATCAAAAGTTTGCTATTTCTTAGCGTTTTCTTTTTATTTGAAAAGGAAATATGAAATTTTGAAACCAAAGGGTGTAGTGACGTCACAAATGTCGGTTTTACTCGCTAACTGTTGGAGATAAACGAAGAGTGGTAAGGACCTTTCGGATAGGAAATTAAATTGCAAAGCTCGTATGTCCCATCAAAAGTTTGCTATTTCCTACCGTTCTCTTTTTATTTGATATGGAAGCATGAAATTTTGAAACCAAAGGGTCTAATGACGTCACTAAAATTGTCGCCATTTTAAATAGTGTAAAATTTCGAAATCAAAAGTATTCTATATGTAAACCCGGTAAATCAGCTACATCCATGCAAAATTTCATTTAAATTGGACCAGTGGTTCTTGAGTTATTGAGTAACAGACAGACAGACAGACACACACCATCTCATTTTTATATATTAGTATGATAATCCAAAATTGACTCATCAACGCAGGGCTCAAACCACTATACCTAGAAAGCTGAAATTTTGCATGTTTGTTGATCCGAGTATGTAGAGGCTCACTAAGAAACGGTTTTTGAAAATTCAATTTGTAAGGGACTTTTTTCGGCCCTTTGGCACTGAGCATCCAAAGTTTACTCATCAACGCAGGGCTCAAACCACTAGACCTAGAAAGCTGAAATTTTGCATGTAGCTTGATCCGAGTATGTAGAGGCTCACTAAGAAACGGTTTTTTAAAATTCAATTTGTAAGTGACCTTTTTCGGCCCTTTGGCACTGAGCAAGGACAGTCCGTACAAATATCGGATTTAGCTCATTTTAGCCGCCAGGTACGAGAAACAATACTCGGAGGTCCAGTAGGGACCCCGCAACACACTTTTTAAGTTCCTAAAATGAACGGTTTCGGAGATATTCCCAAATAACTGTGTTCCCTCGAAGAAACAGATCAACGTGACTATGGCAACCGCTGAAATTTCGCAGACCGGGGATAGTTTTCTGGCAATATCTCGAAAACCGTTCGTTTTAGGGCCTTAAAATGCGGGGTTCGGTTCCCATTTCGTAGAAGTGGAAACTACGAACATTGCTCCTCGCATTGAAACGCGCAGAATGAACCTAATTCCATATTTCTACGAGCAAATTTATACTCATTGAGCTGGTTATGGTAAGCGAGCCTTCGTATCTTTACGCTATTTTACAATGTCAAGATGCTTTCTATTTTGCACGGTATGCTTTCATTTTCTTTATAAATTTGTTTTTTGTTAACGGTATATTTCTGTTTGCCAATATTGATCTGCTCTTTTTCGTTTTACCATGATCAGCAACCCATAATCACAGACGGATGTGTCGTATTCTACCGGCTGTCACATTAAATTATTATTTTTTCTTAATTATGCTTACTGAGGAATTGGGCAAACTTATTTCAATACAATTGGTATTTTGTCTTTCACGGCCATTGAATCCCCGCACTAGACACGGCTTAAACCTAGAAAAGTTGCCGAGTTGGACTAATGGACTATTGGCGCAGCAGAAAAGAGGAGATTTGAAGCGTTTGAAATGTGGTGATACAGGAGAATGATGGTCAGATGGGTAGATAGGGTAACAAATGAAGAGGTATTAAGACGAGTGGGAGAAGAGAGATGTTTCTGGCGACTGCTAATGAAGAGAAGAGATAGGAGGGTAGGCCACATATTAAGACACCCAGGAATAGCAAGCTTAGTTATGGATGGGAAGGTCGAGGACAAGAATTGTAGGGGTAAACCAGTGTTAAACAGATTGCCTCGGATGTAGGGTGTGGTAGCTTTGTAAAGATGAAACGATTAGCTCAGGAGAGGGAGACATGGAGAGCTGCATCAAACCTGTTAAAAACTGAATACTCAAACAACAACAATCGGCAATTTTAATTACTTAGAGAGGCAGGTGAGGCAAAAGTGTTTTTGGAGAATTTCAATCCCTGGGATTTAACATTGGAAGAGACTGCATAGTGTACTGTACATCAGCGGCCAAGGTGAGAGATATTTAACTATGGGTCTATTAATAGCGATATGTTGACGTTCAAATCATCATAAAGTATGACACACACTTAACAGTAGCACGTGTACATTTAGGCAAAACCATTTTTTTCCAATGGGCAAGTGTAAGTGGCGTGCTCGCGAACATCCGGACAACAAAATCGTTATGTCTCAGCAGAAGACGTAATTTTAAAATGTGTTAGCATAATGTAACATCGAGCCCTGCAGACTTTCATCACTCTATAAAATTCCCACTTTGCAGCTTATATCAATATACTGTATGTATCAGAATATTCAGAATTAAAATGGACCCACCTGTAGCCGCAATTGCTGTGATAGAATAGACCAATTATCAGCAATAATGCATCGTCCCCATTGTCTTGATCGCGGGCGAAGCCGCGGGTACCTGCTAGTACTATATATATGAAAATCCACAGCCTGCTTCCAGTCTCAGACCGGGTCAGGAATGGAATGAATGAAGCCCCCATCTAGCGGCGAGGATATGAACTGTGCCGGCTGCCGACGCCTGACGCACTCCTCTGGGACAATGATTAATTGAATGACAGATGAAATGAAATGGTAGTGGCGAGTGTTGCTGGAATGAAATTTTGACAGGGAAAACCGGAGTACCCGGAGAAAAACCTGTCTGCCTCCGTTTTGTCCAGCACAGATCTCACATGGAGTGACCGGGATTTGAACCACGGATCCAGTGGTGAGAGGCCGGTGTGCTGCCGCCTAAGCCACGGAGGCTTTAATCCCTATATCCCTATATCCCTATATCTACTAATATTTGTCAAATACCACTCACTCACTCATTCATTCATCACGAAATCTCAGAAACCACCGACGGATTGGAATGAAATTTGGTATGCAGCTTCCCAAAGGGCCGCAAATGCCCACTAAGAGAGGATTTTTGGATATTCAGGTTCTAAAGGGGTGTTAAGGGGGTAGACCTGCATTTCATTGAATTGCAATATCTCCCGATTGGTTTCATTGGGGGATGTGATACTCGGCATGTAAACTCATCCTTAAAAATAAGAAGACACGAGTCTGAGGGTTTTTCGATGTGGTGTATATCATGAGGTGAAAGGGGTGAAAAGTGGGGATTGAAGGATTCCTAACGGAGCGTGTATCTCTTAAACGACATAGGTGAGGAGTGTGAAACTCAGCGGAAAACAATCAGCATAAAAAATAAGTAAATATGTGTTTGACCGTTTTTTCATAAATCCAATTTAAGGGGCCCATGGGGTGGGGTGAAATTCTGGGGGGTGGGGGGAAACAGGAAATAAAGTGTCCTAACTGATTGACTGACTGACTCACTCAACAAACTCAGGGGAAAAAACTGCTTTAAAGTAAGTAAATAGCTGTTCGACAGTTTTTTTATTAAATCAAATTTAAGGGGTTCATGGGGAGGGGTGAAATTCTGAAAAAAGAAAATTGAAAGATAATGTCCTGACTCACTCACTCACACACTCATCATCGCCCAGCCAAAATTATTGAAGTTAGAAACATGACAGTTTGGGGATATGTTCATTGTATGTCAAAACCGTCTACTAAGGGAGGATTTTCGGATATTCAGGTTCTGAAGGGGTCTTAAGGGGGTTAAACCTGCATTCCATTGAATAACAATATCTCCCGATTGGTTTCATTGGGGGATATGATACACGACATATAAACTCATCATTAAAAAGGAAGAAGACACGTCTCTGAGGGGTTTTCGATGTGGTGTATATTATGAGGTGAAAGGGGTGAAAAGTAAGAATTGAAAGATTCCTAACGAATCGTGTATCTCTTAAACGACATAGGCGAGGAGTTTGACTCTCAGCGGAAAAAATCAGCATAAAAAATAAGTAATTATGTGTTTGACCGTTTTTTCATAAATCCAATTTAAGGGGCCCATGGGGAGGGGTGAAATTCAGGGGGGGGGGGGGGAAACAGGAAATAAAGTGTCCTAACTGATTGACTGACTGACTCACTCATCAAACTCAGGGGGGGGGGAACTGCTTTAAAGTAAGTTAATAGCTGTTCGACAGTTTTTTTGATCAATCATATTGAAGGGGTTCATCGGGAGGGATGAAATTCTGAAGGAAAAAAATGAAAGAAAATGTCCTGACTCATTCACTCACTCATCATTGCCCATGGCATTCTGGGGATATGTTCGTTGTATCTGAAAACCGTACACTAAGGGAGGATTTTTTGATATTCAGGCTCTAAGGGGGTCTTAAGGGGGTTAAACCTGCATTTCATTGAATAACAATATCTCACGAGTGGTTTCATTTGTTGATGTGATACTTGGCATATAAACTAATCATTAAAAATAAGCAGACAAGTCTCTAAGGGTTTTTCGATGTGGTGTATTATTATGAGGTGAAAGGGGTGAAAAGTGGGGGTTGAAGGATTCCTAACGGAGCGTGTAGGCCTATCTCTTAAACGACATAGGCGAGAAATTTGAAACTCAGCGAAACAAAATCAGCTAAAAAATTAAGTAAATCGGTGTTCGACCGTTTTTTCATAAATTATTTTAAGGGGCCAATGGGGTGGGGTGAAATTCTGGGGGGAAAAAGGAGAGAAAGTGTCCTAACTGACTGACTAACTCACTCACTCATCAAACTCAGGGGAAAAAGACAGCTAAAAAAATAATTTAATAGGTGTTCAAGCGTTTTTTCATCAATCCAATTTAAGGGGCCCATGGGGAGGGGTGAAATTCTGGTAAAAATAATTGAAAGAAAATGTCCTGTCTGACTCACTCACTCATCACGCCCAGCGAAAACTATTAATGTTGGAAAAATGAAATTTTGGGAATATGTTCGCTGTATGTCAAAACGTCAACTAAGGAATGATTTTTCTTTATTCGGGTTTTAAAGAGATGTTAAGGGGGTAAACGTGCATTTCATTGAATAACGATATCTCATGAGTTGTTTCTTTGGGGATGTGATATTCGGTATATAAACTAATCATTAAAAATAATCAGACATATATATAAAGGTTTATCGATGTCGTGTATATTATGAGGTGAAAGGGGTGAAAATTGGGGATTGAGGGATTCTTAACGGAGCGTGTATCTCTTAAACGACATAGGCGAGAAGTTTGAAATTCGGCGGGATAAAACAGCTTAAAATACAAGTAAATATGTGTTCGACCGTTTTTTCATAAATCCAATTTATGGGGCCCTTGGAGAGGGGTGAAATTCTGGAGGGATAAAACAGGAAAGAAAGTGTCCTAACTGATTGACTCACTTACTCACTCATCAAACTCAGTGGGAAATCAGCTTTAAATAAGTAAATAGGTGTTCGACCGTTTGTTTCATAAATCCAATTTAAGGGGTTCATGGGGAGGGGTGAAATTATCAAATATAAATGAAAGAAAATGTCCGGACTGACTCACTCACTCATCATCGCCCAGCCAAAATTATTGAAGTTGGAAACATGAAATTTTGGGGATATGTTCGTTTTATGTCGAAAACGTCCACTAAGGTAAGAGTTTTGAATATTCAGGTTCTAAATACGTGTTAAGGGGGTAAACGTGCATTTCATTGAATAACAATATTTCACGAGTGGTTTCATTTGGGGATTGATACTTGGCATATATACTAATCATTAAAAATATGCTGACACATGTCTTATGGTTTTTCGATATAGTGTATATTATGAGGAGAAAGGGATGAAAAGTGGGGGTTGAAAGATTCTTAACGGAGCGTGTATCTCTTAAACGACATAGGCGAGGAGTTTGAAACTCGGAGGAAATCAATCAGCTTAAAATAAATAAATAAATAAATAAAATAAATAGGTGTTCGACCGTTTTTTCATAAATCCAATTTAAGGGGCCTATGGGGAGGGGTGAAATTCTGGAAGAAAAACGTCCACTAAGGAATGATTTTTGGATGTTCACTCTCATCGACCAACCAAAACTATTAATGTTAGAAGAATGATATTTTGAGGATATGTTTGTTGTGTGTCGAAAACATCTACTAAGGAGGGATTTCTGGATATTCAGGTTCTAAAGGGGTGTTAACGGGGTTAAACCTGCATTTCATTGAATAACAATATGGCACGACTATGACGCGAGCGAAGAGAGACTAAAAATGAGATGGTGTGTGTCTGTGTATTACTCAATCACGCAAATACCACTGGTCCGATTTACATGAATTTTACATGGAAGTAGCAGATTTACCTGGTTAACATACAGGTTACTTTTGATTTCAATAATTTGCACTAATTAAAGATGGCGACCATTTTAGTGACGTCACTCTACCCTTTGGTTTTAAACTTTCATATTTCCATTTCAAATAAAAAGAGAACGCTAAGAAATAGCAAACTTTTGATGGCATGTACGAGGTTAAAAATTGCATTTTCTATCCGAAATGTATCTCCAACCGTTAGCGAGTAAAACCTAAATGTGTGCTATAAAACACGGTCAAGGCAGAGCGGTGTAGTTGGACAAAATGTTCCATCCTTAATCTCGCTCTGCGCAGCACCTCGCCTATCCCCTGTTTTAACTGTCACCTTCACATTTTAATTTATTTACGACCCGTAGCGAAGCACGGGTACTTCAGCTAGTATATTATAATTGTGAAAATCTGTGTGTCGGTGTGTTAGTTTGTTACCTCTTGACACTAAAACGGCTGGACGGATTTGGGTGAAATTTGAAATGGAGACAGCTTATACCCTTGGATAACATATAGGCTGCCTTTCATCCGGAAATAAATCATTGTTCCCGTGGAACGGGCAACATAACTGAAAAGTCACCAAAAATACTCAACCGGGACAAAATATCGAAGTTGTCGCATAAAGACCGGACAAAGCTCATTTTACGCCCCTCGATGCAAGAAACAATACTCGGTGGACACCGAAAACCACATTTTAAGGCCCTAAAACCATCAGTTTCAAAGATATTCGCAGAAAACTATCTTCACTCTGATAAACTGATGAACTAATGGCAAGTCCGTTTCCATGGCAACTGAACCTCAAGGTATGAATTCCGATTTTCTATATATCCCTGTAGGAGGCAATGCCAATCCATTTATTATCTCTTTCAAGATATATATAAACACAAGAACAGGGTAGCGTGCCTGCCTCCCATCCGGAGGCCCCGGGTTCGAATCCCGGCTCCGTCAGAGATTTTAGACAATGACGTGAGGCCTGCAACGGAGTGCACTCATCTTCGTGAGGACAATTGAGTAACTGTCTGATAGAGAGGCAGCGCCCCGGTTATGAAGAACAAGATAAACGGCCGAGCGAACACGATGCACTGACCATGCGTCACCACAATATCTGCAGGCCAAATGGCTGGTAAGCGGTCGCATGATAGGCCTAGGCCCTTCATGGTCTGTAGTGCTAGGGGTAAACAAATTAGGGATCAAACACTACAATAGCGGCTACTAAATAAGGTAGCGATATAGCTACGTTCAATTTCATAAACACTGGGCTTACAAATCCCGTATAGTTAAGTACAAATATCAGTCTGGTCGTTATTTCAATAGCAACGAAGCTCTGTGGCGGCTATTGCCGTTTCCGTAACACTTAAGGTATCCCGCCGTCATATGACTCAATGTGCACTTACAAAATTGTGAACCAATCTATTTTACTGAAAAGAATTTCTACGAGCGAATATCCACTCTGGCAAAAACCATACTCACCACCTTTTCCAAAATGTACACAAGGCATTATTTTTAAAGCACTCTTCTGTATGTTGAGGTACAGAGACATACCACATGGAAATATACAATAAAATGTTGGCAAATCTGATTTCAAGGAACTGCTGTCCAGAATAGGCTTTCGGTACAGGTTATGCGGCCCATGTTCGTAACATGGAAAGTTATCCTTTGACAATGCATCTACACCATGTGCGAGGGCAACGCATTTCAAAGATCTCTAAAAACACAATAATCAGGAAATTGGAGAAAAATTTAAAGTGGGAGCGAAGATTCGAGGAGAAATAATTTCATCTTTGAGATTTGCTTATGACATCGTCATCTTGGCCGATACGCCAGAGGATTTGAACGAGTTTTTGAATGGTATGGACTCCGTCTTGAGGAAAGAATTCATGATGAAAATCAATAAATGTTAAATTATTGGAATGCAGCCGAAATAAATCAGAAACCTCTATGGACCTCAAATTGGCTGGTGAAACACTACGGGAAGTAGGAGACTTCTGTTACTTAGGAAGCAAAATAACCAGTGATGGACAAAGCAAAGAGGATATAAAAAGCAGGTTGGCTCAGGCAAGGAAAGCATTTCTACAGAAAAGGAATCTGTTGGCATCGAATATAGATTTAGGTATTAGGAAGTCATTTTTGAAAGCCTTTGTCTGGAGCGTGGCGCTCTATGGAAGTGAAACTTGGACTATTGGTGCAGCAGAAAAGAGGAGAATTGAAGCGTTTGAAATGTGGTGTTACAGGAGAATGATGAAGATCAGATGGGTAGATAGGGTGACAAATGAAGAGGTATTAAGACGAGTGAGAGAGGAGAGTTGTTCCTGGCGACTGCTAATGAAGGGAAGAGATAGGTTGGTAGGACACATAAATAAGACACCCAGGAATAGCAAGCTTAGTTATGGATGGGAGGGTCGTGGACAAGAATTGTAGGGGTAGACCAAGGTTAAACAGATTGCCTCGGATGTAGGGTGTGGTAGCTATGTAGGGATGTAACGATTATCTCAGGAGAGGGAGGCATGGAGATGGAGAGCTGCATCAAACCAGTCAAAAAACTGAAGAATCAAACAACAACAATAATCAGGAATTTTAATTATTTAGAGAGGCATGTGAGGCAAAAGGGTTGTTGGAGAATTTCAATCCCTGGGATGTAACACTGGAAGAGACTGCATAATGTACATCAGCGGCCAAGGTGAGAGATAATTTACTATAGGTCTATTAATAGCGACATGTTGACGTTCAAATCATCAATAAGTGTGGCAAAATTACACCCAGAAGAGCTTAAGGAAAAATACTTTTAATTCCCCATATTCCGATAGATTTGCCATTCCAGTGTGCAAGAGTGCAGTTCCCTCTTCAAACAATACTCGCAATTTCTATTAACAAAGCGCAATGACACACACTTAACAGCAGCAGGTGTACATTTAGACAAAACCATTTTTTCTCATGGGCAACTGTATGTGGCGTGCTTGCGAGTATCCGGACAACAAAATCGTTATGTCTCAGCAGAAGATGGCAAAACCAAAAAAGTAATTTTAAAATGTGTTCATATAACATCGTACCCAACAGACTTTGACAACTCTTAAAAATTCCCACTTTGCTGCTCATATCAATATACTGAATGTATCAGAATTTTCAGAATTAGAATTGACCCACCTGTAGCCGCGATTGCTGTAATAGAATAGACCAATTAATGCATCGTCCCCATTGCCTTGATCGCGAGCGAAGCTGCGGGTACCTGCTAGTACTATATATACGTATACATTAAAACTCTTACTGGATTAAATACATTTTATGCAAAGTCACACTAAACAAACAAGAGTCTATACTACTTTTGCCCAGAAGTTAGCGACATCCAGTGCATTTTCTCTCGCCTGAAGCAAATCTTGTACTGTGCATGTTTGAGGACACCTGCTGCACTGCAACAAATGAGACATAGTCTGGATTACACCACATTCACACAATGAGGACTCGATGTTGAAACCCCACTTCTGCAGGTTACTTTTACATCTTGTCACGCCTGCACTTAATCTGTTCAGTGATCTCCAGGTACTCCATTTCTCCATATGACCAAGTGGTAGTTCTTCACTTTGGTGTCAGCCATTCTTCGGAGCGATTGCAGCTTGCACGCCACAGATCGATTCGGGATTGCTGAGGTGTCCCCTAAGAGCCTCGGTAGTTCTGAGGAAACTTTTCCTTGATTTGAGTCTTGAAGTAGCTGGCCTGTATCCATACAGAGGGTGAGATTTAGATGTTACCGCCTTCTTCTTCTCAATTTTTGCAGCAATCTCACGACGAATATTAGGAGGGGCAATGCCAGCAAGACTGTACAATTTATCCGAAGGAGTAGGCTTTAGACATCCGGTAATAATGCGACAGGTATCGTTTAGAGCAGTATCTACATTCCTGGCGTGGGTTGACTTGTACCATACTGGGGATGCATATTCCGCAGCAGAGTAACATAGAGCAATGGAAGAGGTTCTCACAGTATTGGGATGTGCCCCCCAGGTAGTACCCGTTATCTTCCTCTTGCGGGTGGTTTGGACAGCGACGTCCATTTTCTTAATTCTTGCTTCTATGGCTTCCATGTTCCATATTTGGTGTTTAGTTGTGCCGTATCCCCCTTCATGTTCGACATTACTTCTGTCTTTGGAAAGGAAATTTGTAATCCTGTTTGTTCTGCTACTTCTTTCAATATATTGACCTGTTCTGTTGCACTTATTACTGATGTGTAACATCTTTCCGCTTGGTTGCTGTATATTTTTGTGTGGGGGTGATTTTGTAAAAAGAGACGGAAGTAGGACGGAAATGCAACGGAAACAATGACCACGCACCGTGGCAGAGATTGGTACAACGACATACGTTGGCCATGTGGCTCTGTGGAATGTGAATCACATACGGTTTACTTCAAGGTTTGAAGGCCCCATTAGAGAAATTCCTACAATAAATCATCTTCAAGTTGTCGTTCTTTGGTGTGAAAAAATTCATTATATCATATTTGCTGAAAACAATTATGATTTATTAAATCTTACTGCTTTTGCTGTACCGATATTCTTATTTAATATAAGCACTCGAGGTACTGTCGGCCAAAATACAGCACTATTATATCATATTTTCTGAAAGGATTTGTAACTGGAGTTTTACAAGTAGTTATTGCAGAAATAATAGTAATGAGAACTTACCGATGGTAATAACACGAAGGCATCCTTCATGTTTGCTGGCACAAGGTAGCACTATGAGTTCATTCTTTAACAAGTAGTTCCGTGAAGAACTATACAGCCTATTTTCATATATCCTACTGATGTTAATTGCCTCTATCAACATACAAAATTTAAGTTTGGAGGTTGTGATAGATTCGTAGATATTGTGTACCGTCTAAATATGTCAGACGGTCGCCAGGTTGGATTTTATGTACTGTTACATGAAGATTATTGTGTACATGTGTTATTCAAACTTCAATCGCATGAGTAGAACACAAGAAGTAAAAGCGAAATTTAAAAATTTCACACAGCTGCCTTCTTGTGGTTATACAAACAATTGAAATAAAATAGATGACAGTGGATTAACATTTCTATAAGCATATAACGTGCAAAGTTTCACTGCAATCGGATGGTTAAATCGTGAGATACATCGCGTCGCCGCCATGTTTGATTTGTGCTCACCAGGTTACTGAAAGTCCTATAGGTGAACTTATGTTCATAGCTTCTATGAACATAAAACATTTCAGCTTGATTGCTGTAAAAGATTCGTAGATAGAACCGTCTAAATAATTCCGATGCTCGCCATTTTGGATTGTTATATGTATAGGCCATAGAGTTATGTACCATTAAAGAAAAATTATTGCGTAGGTTCATTACTCAAACTTTCACTTCGCTCGCATGATTACGACTCAAGAAATAAAAAGTTAATTTTAAAATTTCGCACAGCCGCCATCTTGAGGTTATGTAAAGAATTGGACTAAATTAGATGCCAGTGAATTACAATATGTATAATTATTTACTGTACCACATTTCACTGCGCTCAGAGAGTTAAATCACAAGCAAAGTCAATTAAAATGATTCAAATTCGCTGGCCCACCATGTTCGTTTTTTACTTTGCAGGTTTATGAAAGTTACATAGATAAACTTGTACCAGTGCCCTTAATTAGCGTACAAAATTTCAGGGTAATATCGGTAACAGTTTCGGAGATATGAAATGCCAGTGAAATATTTCGCACAGCCGCCATATTGAAGTCATGTAAACAATTGAACTAAATTAGACGCCAGTGCATTACAATGTGTATAAATATTTGCTGTACTAGGTTTCATTACGTTTGGATGGTTAAATCACGAGAAAAGTCTATTTAAAAGTCTCAAATTCGCTTGGCCGCCATGTTGGTTTTGTAGTTACTAGATTTTTGAAAGTCTCATAGGCGAACTTCTAGTAGTACCCTTTATCGCCGTACACAATTTTAGGGTGATATTGGTAATAGTTTCGGCGATACTGAATGCTGGTGAGAAATTTTGCACAGTCGCCATCTTGGATTGGTGAGACACAATAACATTTTAAGGGCACGGTCGAGGTCACCCATAATGGTGCTTTAAACTTACCGAGTTTCATTGAAATCTCTCCAGCCGTTTAGAAGTTATTAGGGGACACACACACACATCACACACACACACGCACACACAGACACACGGACAAAAGGTGATCTCATAAGCCTATTTTTTTTTCAAAAATGAAAATAGGCTAAAAATGCGAGTAAGTAATATGGGATTATTCGAATAACCTGTCATGTTACACATCATATGCGACTACTGCAAGGCTCGTAATTTTTTTATTATTGAATACATTTGGTCGTTGTGCAACACGTCAACCTTATTAATGGCCGCCACTGTGCTAAGTTAAGAAGTTGCTCCCCACGCGTTATTTCCACATCAAGTTAAAGGTGATGTATGTGAATGTCGTTTTCTTTGTGTCGGGGATCAATAAGTAATGTCGCAAGTATATCAGCTAATGCACCTCTATTGTGGTCTTGTCATTGCCGCCACAACAACACAGCATAACGTCCCCAAATTAGGTAATTGTTTTCTCCGAATCTTTCAAAGGCGAGATAATTTTCCCCACTATATTCCATTATGCGCAAACGTATTATAAATTGCTTGGGGGTTGTAGCAATCATTACTGAGAAACTGTTGTGTTTTTTTTTTCTTTTTCGTATGGCCTCCTCAGGGGTCGAGTGCAGGTCTTTCTATTCGACGCCCGTGGGCGTCGGGATGAGAGATGGAATGGATGAAGATGAATGCAACTGGGCATGGATGTGGAAGGAAGTGGCTGTGGCCTATCAGAAGGTACCGTCCCAACATTTGCCTGGTGTTGAAAATGGGAAACCACGGAAAACCATTTCAAGGACAGCCGACGTTGGGGCTCGAACCCACGCGTCTACCGAGTCAGCAGAGAACTTGGCCCCATGACCTAACGCTGCGCTTTAGCCCGCGTAGCCACTACTGTCGGTAGCTGTTGTGATGTAATGGCTAGTGGTTGTCTTTTGTTATTATCCGTGATGTCCAGGTTCAACTAAGGATGTGTCCGAAAACTACATTTTCAACCATATTGAATTAGACGGTTGACTAATATTTCGGATAGAATAATATAACATAATATCGTATGGCCTCGGGTGCCGGGTGCAAGATTTTTATTTACGCCCTGAGGGCAGCTTGCATGTCGAATTTTGTTGTTCTTTGGACCGGTATGAAAGTCAAGGAGGTTAGATATCTGAGCTCCTTGACACTGTAGCGCTTTCTAGTAGAGAATATAGGAACATTGTGTTGGCGGAAAATCCCGAGCTTAATTTTGCCATTGTGAACACGGCCTACTGAATTCAAATGGGTTCATTAACATGCCAACAACGTATGACATGCGTGTCGTGATTTTTGTCACCTTTCAAAAATCACTTTTTGTCGCCTTTCAAATATCACATACCGCTGCCAGAAGCGAACCTGCAAGCTTGGTATTGGTAATGACCACTCACCCACCGTGGATATGAGGTCATAAGTCATGATCCAAAGCTGCTTGGCTAATGGCAATCATGTCTATAGTAGCTAGTGAATGAAGGTGCTTGTTTGATTGTCGACTTGTACAAAGATTCTATACTAATACCGTATAATAAAGCTGAAGAGTTTGTGTGTTTGTTTGTTTGTTTGTTTAAACGCGCTAATCTCTGGAACTACCAGTCGGATTCGAAATATTCATTTTGTATATGATAGCCTCATTCAAGAGGAATAGTTTAGGCTATGTACCTCTCAGGTAACCTTATAGATTGATTTTTGTTCAGTAAGTCGGAAGAACAAGCGCTCAAGAACGGCTTCAATATTACCGAAGTCTATTGTTGCCATGTAATGCAGGCTGCATCACATCGCCCCTACCAATGGTTTGGTGGAGAATTACGAGCTGCTTATAAATTGCAGTCACGGGGAGTAATTAGTGCAAAAAGATATCTTAGACCCCTTAAAACAGTTATCATCATCACAATAGTATGCCTCTGTATAAGGGCGATGGTGTTGGTGCAGTATACTGAGGTTATCAGCTGCAATAAGCGTTGGTGCTTTCCGATCCTTATCCTTGAGCGCTCCAGTTCTGTAGTAGTATTCATTAAATCCAACGGGCGAAGCCGGGCACTACTGCTAGTTCAGAGATTTAGCTATTCTTTTGTCCCCTCAGGGGCTCACATCTCGTGGGACGTGGGTTGGTGACCATGGGGCCCCAGCTGAGTCCGGCATTGCTTCCACTTACTTGTGCCGGACTCCTCTCCGTCTTCTTTCCTGTCGACCTCACTTGGTCAACTCTTGTTCTCTTCCGATCCCGACGGTATTAGGGTATCCGAGGCCTAGGGAGTCTCTTCCCTTCCCGCCTTAATTGGCCCTTGTCTCATCTTTTGTGATACCCTCATTCTGAGAGGGGTTTTAGTTATAGTTTCTTCATTCTCATCATCATCTGCACGATCACCCAAACCATTAGGGGCTGTTAACCTAGATGTTAGGGCCCTTAAAGCCACAATGATCATCATCATCATATTATTTTGTCTTTGACTTTTACTACAAGCAAAAACGGATATCTCATCAATAAGAATTACAATCAAATAGCGAATTTAAATCAGTCAGAATTTCCATATTCAAAATCATGTTATTGTATTTTATCACCCTTCTTAGAAAGGTTTTCTTCCCTGTAACTTATGGCTTTTCCCATAAGGGTTTGAGACTAAACATTTTTAGAATTTGGCATTCCGAGGGATACCAGAATTGGGTCTGTTATCTCTTGTTTCATTAACTTCGTAATGTGCTCTCTAAATCAGGTGATTTCAATCCATGGTCCACGAATCTTTGTATAATTTAAGAGCGGATGATCAGTAAAAAGGATTTGAATTCTTCATCTCTAAATTCATACGAAGAGTAGAATACAGTAATCAAAACAAAACGTGTGGCATTTTCCATTAAGGAGGCCCCTTATTTAGTGAAAATTCTACAAAATAATTTTACTATAAATTTCTTAAAATAAATTGTATTCAAGATATTTGAAATAACTTCAGGACCTTGGTTGGTTGGTTGGTTCTTAAGTTTAGGGGCTGCGACAACGCGGTCATGTAGCCCCGTGTACTTTGGGTGTGTGTAGAATCTGTCTGATAACCGGTGTTAATTGTGATGACTGTAATAGTGTGTGTTATCTGTCTTTTTTAATTTAAGTACTGCAACTTAGAATTTTTCAAATAGTTCCTACTTTTGCCGCCAAGCGCCACCGTCAACGACTACTAGGCCAAGTTCGAAACTCAGCTACTAGACGCCACCGCAGTCGGCTCTTGGCAACGAACATAGAAACCTAAGAGCGTTGTTTACATTAACCTATCCAATTTAGCTTCACACAGGTGCAATTAGTGGAAGGTTCTTTAACATGCCATAAATCTATGACATGGGACCGCCGGCTTTACTTCCCCTCCGAAGGAAGGCATACTGAGGGATTTTTAACGCTCTTGTTTAGTGTATTAAATCATGAAAAGTATAAATAAAATTTTGGAAAATTAACGTTGAGTCTAATAATTTGCACACCTCTGTAATACCTTGGGAAAAATACATGGTGCGTTGCACTGACTTCTTGCGCTTCGGTTTGGCACGGGCATATAAACCTTGTGTGTTTTAGAACACAAGCCTATGAAGGAGGCCATGCTTCAAGCACACATGTTCCAAAGCTCCATATTGCACTGCCAAACTGTTGAGTCGTGTCGAGTAAAGACTTCAGAGAAGAGTATATGTGTTTGGAGTTCGCTCTTCACCTCGTCTTTCCTGAATTGCGTCTGGGACCTGCTGTCCGTGCATCTTTTAAACTTACGCTGGGTAAACCGTTTAAGATACCGAGCGAAGCAGGGGCGGATTGCTAGTTATTATATGTAATTCCCTAGGGCTATCTCGGACCATCTTAAGCTTAGTTACATTTGGCTTTCTTTTGCGCCCAGAATTTCCGTATCCTTTGGTAATGATTCTGCTTGGGTTCCTCTGTCCAAGGGTCACCATGTCTTCTTTTTGGAGGCAAGACTCGGTTAAGCTAGTTCATTCTATCTTTCGGCGGAGGAAATCACTGTCCAATCCGTCGAAGGGATTGATTTGGAGCATTTCGAGGGCATCCTTGGTGTTTCTGCTTGCAGCGGTGGGTGAGTGGTTATCGTGTCGGACTACCAACCCCTAGCTTGCAGGTTCGCCCCTTGCTGTGGTAAGTGATTTTTGAAAGGCGGCAAAATTCACAGACACTTATGTCATTCTAAGTTGGCATGTCAAAGAACCCATTTGAATTCAGTAGGCCGTGTTCATAATGGCAATATTAATCTCGGGAGTTTCCGCCAACACAAAGTTCCTCATTTCTCTACTAGAGAGCGCTATAGTGTTCAAGGAGCTTAGATATCTAACCTCCTTGACTTTCATAGTGCTTCAAAGAACAACGAAATTCGACAGGCAAGCTACCATCTGGGTGTCAAATAGCAAAACTTATCCCGGCACACAAGGCCATACGATATTATTATTATTATTGTTTTGTGTTTCTAAAACAGGGCATCGTGGTTTTGTCGTCAGATATTCTTTGTCAACCCTTTGCCGTCTGAAAAGTAAAATGGTGCCTGTCTATTACGGATTGTATCTGTAAGTTACTCTATTTTACTATTGACTTCCTTGTTGGATTTGTTTTGGTGGATGAAATTCTTGTAATAGGATCCCATGATTCCCCTAATGATTCTGCGCTCTTTCTTTCTCAATTTCTTCGAAAAGCCCTTGATCGGCATTTAGGGAAAATATTTCGTCTGCATACATAACTGCTGGCCTCAGAACCGATCTATAGTGACGTATCTTACTGTTTTTGGAAAGGAACGTTTTGTTATGAATCGTGAGTGATGTTTGGTATGCTATTTATTATTATTATTATTCTTTCTGTGAATGAGCCAACTGTGGACTACGTAGGTTAACCAAAATGGTTTTCAGCCTGATGAGTTAGGATTGGTTTCACATTCTTAAGAGTCTTCTTCCTAGCCCATATCTCCTTCATTATCAGACTAGGTTGTTGTTTAGCTTCTTCTGACCTCTTTGGTCTCTGCCCTTTCTTAAGTATAATCTGTGGGTCTTCTCTTAACATTTTCCGGAAAGCTTGTCTGTCTTGTATAACGGATTCAGATATGTTAAAGGTTTGCAGATCTTGTTTAAATTGCTGGTACCACAGTGATGTTGTTTTCTTGCAGGAGCTGGCTCTGTGGATTACACTGGTCACTCTTAATTCGTTCATTCTGTCAAGGTGTCCGTATAATTGGAGGCGTCTCTTGATGATTGTGTCCATTAGAGGTTCTTGCTTTAGCTATAGATCATCGTTGGGCCTGTGATACCTTTCTCCATTTATGATCCTTGGGCCTAAGATCTTCCTCAAGATAATTCTTTCCTTGACCTCTAGTTTCTGTATCAGTTTTATTATTATTATTATTATTAATTCGATACAGTCATCTATGGACTACAAATACACAATTATTCAGGTCTTCTTCTTCAAGGTGTTTTTTCTTGCCGTTTAGCTTCCTGCCAGAGATTTTTCGATCTTTGACTCCTTCTCAATGTTTCTTCCACAGAACGTCTTGAGTCTTCTTTTTGGGGGATCCTTCACACTCGCAGCTTTAGTTCTGGATCTTGTCATGTCCCATACTTCAACCAGTACAATATTTGCCCTTTTAAAGTTTTGATATACCTCCTGAAGCCATGGAGGTTATATCTTCCACTTCTCATGAAGGTTAAGGATGTTATTAGCTAATCTCTCAGTTCCCAATCGTTTAATATGCCCATTACTATTATTATTATTAAATTATGATACCCTGAAGTATATACCTACGAATATTGATGGTTTTAATACGTAAGCAAATGTCCAGGGCCCTTAAGTATCTAACCTCAAAATAGTTTGCTTGGTGCATCCATGTGCCTGATCACTGGCACAATAAGGTCTACACCCACACACAGTCTTTCTATCCTCAGCCACATCCTTCCACCAGATCTTCGACGTAAAAACGCTCTCTTCAGGGAATTCAAGAAAATAATGGATAACCCACAACTACCAATACACTGTGACATTGCTGATGTTCACCTGAATCGTCTACGTTCTGGAAATCCATCAACAAGGACTGCAATAGACTTGGAGAATACCAACTTCAGCATAACTAAAGAATGCCAGGGAAGACAGGATACTAGGCCTGGATCAACCTTACCACGCATTGGATCATCGCTGCCACCTGGATTTGAGTTTCCTCGGAAAACATGGTCAACTCACAACAGTATTCGTACGGGTCATGCCTACTGTGCAGACTTCCATTATAATTAGAAAATAATTTCTTCACCTAACTGTGAATGTGGTGACCCTAAGCAGACCATCCAGCCAGGGCCGTATTTCTAAATAGGCTAAGTAGGCTGCAGCCTAGAGCGGCAGGGGCGGCAGTTTGGCAATTCATTCAAAAGCTAAAATGAAGTATTTCAGACTTTAATAATATTTTCCGTGCGAATTTAAGATTACAAGTTACTTAAAAATATGTTTTAGTCCTTATACAGTTCTTCCTGCCTTAGAAGAGTTAAGAACTATCAGCAAACTAGTATTTATGAAATACGGTTAAACTCACTTTCATTACTTTGTTAGTTAGTTAGTTAGTTATTGTTGTTTTAAGGGGCGGAACTACGAGGTCATCTGCCCCTCATTACTTTGTATTGAGGCAAATACAACAAAAACACTTTCATATGAGGACATTATTAACGAGTTTGCCATTCAGAAATCTCGTAAGAGAGCTATGTAAATTTGAACACGAAGATTACGTGGGGTGAGTTGTTTTAGAGAAGTTTGTATATTCTTCAACAGTTAAACCAGTAATTAACTACATTTTGTGTTATTTCATTTCACCATGTAGGACACAGTTCTTCAATTACGCAAAATATATGTAAAATAGTGATCACTGATCTCCAAGAACAAATTAACTAATTAAGTTCGAAACCCATTTCATTTTTAACGAATCTTAAAAGAAATAAGTAAAAAACCAAGTAGATAACTAATTTCATTATAACATTTATTATGTAAGCCATTAAATTTGTAGTTTTATCTAAACTAAATGAACTTTATGTTAAAAAAAATGAAAACGCCAATGAACTCTATCCTTTTGTTGTATAAAACAAATGTATTAAGCAAATATGAACTATTGAGGGGACGGCAAATTAACTTCAGCCCATAGGCGGCATACTCTTAAATCCGGTCCTGCATCCAGCATATCTTCACCAAGTGTCCTAAACAAAAATACAGTGGCAACGTCACTCATTTCGCTCATGGATCAGCAGAGACAATTACTTACATAAAAAATTTAGATATAAATATATAGTTTGTCTTCCTTTCCTAAACTAATTATCATCTGTGTACATATTGCATCTGTAAAGCCATACGCCAAATAAATAAATCAAATTCTCTCCATATTATTACCCATGTCGCGTCTTGTTCTGTATATTCATAGCCCCATGCCAAATAAAAATCAACAAATGCACGGATATAAGTAGTGGAAGGAAAGAGCCTTCAAGGGCAGACTCATTTTCAACCAAGCGTATCTTATTTCTGAGAATAAGGAAAGGGAATAAATAGCTAACCTCACGGGAATCGTCAGCCGCACACCGCGAGATGTCAGTTCCATGCGACAAACTGGCATGAGTCTTTCCTCTTTTTTTTAGTCTTGTTGTGAATGAAATCGTCAGAAACATTTCAAAAGCTCGTAAAAATAAAACAGAGAAGTCGTAAACCTTTATTTTTCTTTCGTTCAGAGGGAATCCATGAAATGGCCGAGCGATTCGGTTCGGAATTGAGTTTTCTTTTATAGTTTGTTTTACGCCCGTCTCAGAGGCTGCGTGATATACAGCGTGCATTGTACGTGACCTGTTAAGAGTGTCCGAGGTTCGTCTGTCCTGTTACCGTTTATCAATGTATGAATGCCGCCTTCAAGGGCTCACAACATTGTTGTTTCATTTAAAGGCTTGTGACATCCTGACCATTTTAGCCCCGTATACTCGGGTGTGTGTGGAAACTGTCTATTAACCTGTGTCACTGCGATGGAATGCATCGTCCCCATTGTCTTCATCGCGAGCGAAGCCGCGGATACTTGCTAGTTATGTTATATATTTTATGTAATTAATAATAATAATAATAATAATAATAACAGGAATACACTATTCAGTTCAATTCAAGCAAATTACAGCAGCAGCTAAAGTATTATTTAGCAACCATATTGTGCAAAATTCACAGACATGTGATATATTGTAACTGTACCTCAGTTATTTTGGAAACAAAATAAATGTAACGATAATTTCCTTATTATTTTCGATAACTAGTGATAACTAAAACGTAGCTACTTAAGAAGTAATTTTCCAAATCTGGATTAAAAGTGACATTACACTCCTAAATTTGATTAGGTATTGTTTTGTAAATCTTTGCAATCGAGGCATTCTTTTTCTTCTGCATTTTCTTAATCTTCTTCGCAAATGGGTCGCTTAGGACCACGCGAAATCAACACTTTCTAGCCTTCCTGTTGGCCCAGTATTCCTTCATTCGCAACGAGTGGGTCTGTTTCCGCTGCTCTGACCATCGATGTTGTGTAGTCTTCTTCTCTTCTTCCTCAAAACCCCACGTCTGAGTGATTTTCCTGATTTCCTTCCGGTCATGTAAGTTTGGTTATCCTAATTCCATTAAGTCTTTTCTGTAAATGTATACCAATTCGGTCTAGTAGCCTTGTTCTTTAAGAAAGTTTGTCTTTTGTGTGTCAGTCTGTTCGGGTCCATTCTTTCTATGTGAACCATAAATTGGATTCTTCGCATTCGCATTGTGTCTGTGATTTTTTTGGTATATTTCTGTATTAGGCTTTGGATAATGTAGACTATCTTTCGTTCTTGGTCCAAGGATTTTTCTCATTATTTTAGGTTCTTTGGTGTTTTAGTGTTTTGTGTTGGAGATTGAGTGTCTCTGAAGCATAGAGACCTTCAGGTTTGATTACAGTTGTATAGTGGCGCATTTTACAGTTCCAGGAGAAACTCTGTTTTGTTATAAATATTTTTGATGATTGTAAAGCAGTTTCCATTTTTCTAAAGCCACGATTCAAATGATTTCCTTTCGTTACAGTTTGCTGTAATCCATTCACCTAAGTATTTAAATTCGTTTACTCGAAAGATTTTGTTGTTGCCAATTTGAAGTTCATTTGATGAGGTTTTGATGTCAGTCATAAATTTTGTTTTATTATAGGATGAAGCATAAAAGTTCGCTGTGAAAAAGACACCAGACTAGTGACTCACATTACATATCCCATTTTGATGTCCCATAACTAATACTGGGTATTGAGCCTACGGCAAAATATCGTTTTCATTTTGAATCCAATTAGCAGAAATACCAAAGCTATTTTTGTCGACTAACCTGCATCCCCATAGCTGCTAATTGTGCGCCTCTTGTTTTAATGATGGAGTTTAATTTAATTGGACCTATTATAAACATGAAATGTGATTTCATATTGGAAACCACACAAATGTTTTGGTTATCACTAATCCGAATTCCCTTTTGCCCTAAACTCTGTCATCCCTTCCCCCTCCCCTCTCACACCCAGTCTATTTCATCGCCGATCCATATCAACGAATATTACGACAGTTCTAACCGATTTTTGTTTAAAATAATTATTATATCTAGTCAGTTTCGGTTATCTCTATGTGGCTGTGTGATATTCTGGCTTAAAAACAATTATTTTTTTAAGTTGTTATGGAAGCTAGATAAAAAAAGTGAATTCAATTGCCGCGTGATTAGTTTTCTCTCTCTTTTTAAATAGAGCTAATTATGAAATCTAAAAGCATAATTAATTTAATTATATATGGTCACATTGCATAGCTGACATTGTTCAGATAAAATGAAAAGCGCCTGCCGAACTTCCATACTCCTGCACTGAGCCCACATGCATTTGCGTTCCGTTACAAATTGATTTTATCCTTTGCGTACACCTTTGCGATGATTAATATTGTAAGTATCAGTCGGTCTACCCAAAATAATTCCAATTACTGGATTACGCGAAAATTAAACTGAAAAAAATTACATGTAATTAAGATATATTGTTATACTCGATTGAATAAGGAGAAAACTAAAGGATATGTAGACTACTGAAGAAGGAGAAAACTAAGGGATATGTGGACTATTGATGAAGGAGAAAACTAAGTGATATGAACTAATGAAGAAGGAGAAATCTAAGGGATATGAACTATTGAAGAAGGAGAAAACAAATAAATATATGTACTGTATTGTTGGAGAAGGAGAAAACTAAGGGATATGTAGACTATTGAAGAAGGAGAAAGTTAAGGGATATGGACTGTTGAAGAAGGTGAAAACTAAGGAATATGTAGACTGTTGAAGAAGGAGATAACTGAGGGATATGTAGACTGTTGAAGGAGGAGAAAACTAAGGGATATGGACTATTGAAGAAGAAGAAGAAGAATAAGAAGAAAATTATGGGATATGCACTATTGATGAAGGAGAAAACTAAGGGAAATGGACTATTGAAGACCGAGAAAACTTAAGTCCATAGCAATGTACCTTAATCACACGTAATTTATAGCAAAATATAGAAATATAGCAATAATCCAGAAACAGAAAGATAAGAAAAACTTATCTATTAATGCAGAAAAGATCACGTACATAAAATTAAGACTTGGAAACAAGCAACTAATATAGAAAGTTTTCAGTTCTAAATTGAACAAATGAGGACTTGAATGGTCTTCCTGATAAAGTTATGAAGTATTTAATTATGTTTAAGTGTAGGATATTGCGAAACAATTAATGAGTAGTTCGAATGAATTAGTGAATGAATGAATGAATGAATGAATTAATTAATTAATTAACTATAACTAGAAAATATATACTAAATGTGACGTTGATCCACCCTGTCGTTCTCAATTCACAAACAAACAAACAGACCAACAACCAGAAGTTCCGTGACGAACTAAAGAGCCTACTTTTATTAAAATTTAAGATTCATGGTTAATCTATATGAACCTATCTAGAATAATGACGAAATTAAGTTGGTAATATCGAAATTTCTAATTAGTTTAAAATATACCTGCCATAATGTAGCCTAATAGAGCACTACATTTAAAGTAAACGTTAATTACTATAAAATGGTTGAAGATACCATTACTTACTTTCAGTCAGGCAGCCCTGGTGACTGAATATATTCTTAGTTCCATCTCTTAAGGTTCAGTACACAAAATTTTGTCGAAGTCCAATGGATAGCATGGACGTTACATGCAGTAAGACATTGGATCTATCAGCGCGCGTAAAATCATGTTGGCAATAATGTCATGCATGTGTTGGTCAGAAATAATCTAAAATATTATGATCTATTGTTGTACCACGTTTGGATGAAATCCATTTGGTAGTATAGAAGTTACATGTATTTTAAAATTGGACCTATCAGCAGGCTTAGAATCATGTTGTCAGCACTGACGTATATTGGTTACAGCAAATTAATCTTGAATTGCAGGTAATATACGTGTACAAAGTTTAGAGCTGTTGGCTTGCATACTTTCTGATATATTAATATTACGAAAAACAAATAGAGACAGAATTTATTAACAGTTGGCAGCCCTGGTTGCTCTTAAGAATACGCCTAGTCATATCTGTTATGGTACACATTGCACATACGAAATTTGGTTAACATTAAATTGATAGTGTGGGAGTTACATGTATTTAAGAGTTGGTCCTATCAGCAGGCTTAGAATCATTTTGGCAACACTGCCATGTATGGCCTCCTGGAAATTAATTTGAAATATTTTTTTAGGAGTTGATAGAGGGGGGGGGGGGACACACACACCCAGCAAGACAGACAGACAGATCGTAGGACAGACAGACACACATTTTCCCGGATCGATCTCATAAGTCTACTTTTTCCTCATTTTTGCAAAATGTGTAAAGTAGGCTAAACATGATATTCCTGGGCGTATTCGTCATAAAATAATCTGATACCCGTAAATATCTCTAAACTCCGGCAAAAAAACATACACATATTGAACTTTTTAGAATATTGCATGAAGATCTCCCATTCTTATTGTACGTATAGTGTGAATGAAGAAGTGCTCCCGACCCAGCAACACCCTACAGACCACACATATGAGGTGTGACAAGTTGGAGCGTGCAGCACTCAACGAGATTACTCTTGGATTGAATTAGCACTCCATCCTCAGTGTGTGTATGGATGTGCCCTTGAACTTATCAAATTTACAGGGAAACTTGTCAACAGAGCACTTTTCTAGTAATTGAATTTACCAATATTTTTAGGTTTCCACGGTAATGCAGGTAAGTGGTATTAGAATCGTGATTCACCTGCAGCAGTCAGGATTGGGGAGTAACTCTTTACTAGTCTCGTTACTTCTTACGGTAACGATGGGGGTAACGAAATTACATATTAACCCTTAATGGGATAGTGGTCTCTGTATTAACCCCCCCCCCCCCCTCCAGGGGCTCACATCTAGTGGGACGTGGGTTGGCGACCACGGGGCCCCAGCTGAGTCCAGGATTGCTTCCACTTACTTGTGCCGGCCTCCTCTCTCTCTTCTTTCCTGTCGACCTCACTTGGTCAACTCTTGTTCTCTTCCGACCCCGACGGTATAAGGGTATCCGAGGCCTAGGGAGTCTCTTCCCTTCCCGCCGTAATTGGCCCTGGTCTTATCTTTTCTGATACCCTCCTCCTGCGAGGGGTCAGCCTTCTTTTTCTTTTCATGCTATCTCCTGCCTTCTGCTCAAGGCCCTCAAGGAGGCAGGGTGTATGTAGTCCCACCACTTCTGGTGCACCCTAGATAATGCTACACCCTCAGGGGCTCACGGCTGGTGAGTTCGGGAGTTGGCGACCCCGAGGGATTCCTGAGCTGGAAGTGTTTGGCCTTAGTTTCCCCATTTTCTACTTTAAGTAAAATAAACGCAAATTGATAATACAACTTTGCAGTCGGTCATCACAATGTCATCCCAATTACTGGAACATGCGAGAAATAACCTGAAAGAAATACAAGTGATTAAAATATACCAAGTGAATCAGCCGTTCCTAACAATATTGTTTTATCTTTCAGCTATGAATATAACTTTGGGGTCACTATGACCCCACATCACCAGTTGTGTTACAGAATCTCCTCATCACCAATTAAGGAACATAGTAGTCGCAGAACAACTCATTACACTCATATGGGACCTCTACAATGGTCAAAATGCAATTGTACGTTGAAGAGAAGGTCTTACTAATCCAGTTCCTGTCAGAAAAGGAGTAAGACAAGAATGTCCTCTCTCCCCAATTTTGTTTAATGCTTTTGGTGAGTTGATGATGGCAGAAGCTTTAGAAGACACATGTTTAGGAGTGAAGATCAATGGAATACCCAAGTTAAGTTCGCAGATGATCAGGCCATTCTAGCTGTCAGCCCATCTACTTTGCAGGCAATGCTGTCAAGAGTTGCATCAACGGTGCAGAAATACGGCATGTAAATTAACACCAAAAAGACAAAATGCATGACAGTCTCAAAATTCCCAAAACCTCTTCGATTAAAGATTAATAACTCGGACATACAACAAGTCAAGTCCTTCACTAACCTAGGTCAAAAGATAACAGAGGACAGACGGTGCACCACTGAAGTTAAATACCGCATTGCTCAGGCAAAATTAGCTTTTATGCAGAAGAGGAGATTACTGTGTACCAGTCGGCTTAGGATTTCCCTCCGAATGAGATTGCTACATGCTTTTGTATGGACAGTTGCGTTGTATGCCTGTGAAACGTGGACACTAAATAAAAATGAATAGAATCGTCTTGAAGCCTTTGAGATGTGGTGCTATCGTAAGATGATAATGTGACGCGGAAAGACAGGATATCGAACACATGGGTTCTCGACACCGTGAACCAACGGATAACAATCCTACGCACAATCCGTAAACGTCGTCTCGCATGGTGGGGTCACACAATGCGCCACTCCAATTTAATGAGAACTGTGGCAGAAGGGTACATTGAGGGAATAATCCACGAGGAAGACCTAGAAATACCTTCCTTAAACAAATTCTAAACGACACCCAAGCACAGAATTATAATTCAATGAAGGAAGCGGCAAATGACAGGACGATCTGAACATGTTTTCATGGCAACTAACCAGTCTTAGGACTACAAACTAATGATGATGATGATCGCAGAAAGCAAATAATGTGGAATGTTTTGGGCATTCTGGGGCCCCTTAAGTTTGAAGCCATCCGAGAATTTGCCTTTAATATCTCTGAATCCATTATACAAGACAGACAAGCTATCCGGAAAATTTTAAGAGAAGACCAACAGATTAAACTAAAGAAAGGGCAGGGACCAAAGAGGTCAGAAGCAGCTAAACAACTACAAAATTATGAAGGAGATATGGGCTAGGAAGAAGGCTCTTAAGAATGTGAAACCAATCCCAACTCATCAAGCTGAAAACCATTTTGGTTAACCTACGGAGTCCATAGTTGGCTCATTCGAAGAAAGAATACTAATAATCATTTTATAGGTTTTACGTATGTTAACTGATGTGTGGCATTTTATATGCCAAAATGCCAAAATTTTTCCATGAAAGGGATCGTGATCGTACCAGTTAATCCATTGACATGAGTCTCGTACATGCAATCAATAATCATCCTCAAATGCCAACCGACTGCAGTCGGATTCAGCCCTACAACCATGGGTGCAGCCGAGGAGAACTTTAAATTACCTTATGGTCACTTTTAACCTATTTCAAACTGCTATCCATTCATTGTTGCCACATTTATATTCAAAACAGAACCACGTGAAAATATTTATTATGATCTAATGTTATGTATCCTCTGTTCCAGGTAAGTGTCCAGTCCTACCGTCGGGTTACACGTCCAGGTGTCTCATGGATTGTTGTAAGTACGATGCATTATTATGTTAGAAACCTTTCAATCCATGAACATGATTAGGTTTGTTAAGTTAAGCAATGAATTGCATGGTTAATTTAATTCTAATTAAAACTTCCAGTAAAAATAACTAACCGAATATATATCCATTTACTGTGAAACCTCTGTTAAGACACCATTGACTGTTCCATGGAGAACTGGTCTTTTTGAGGGGTGGTCTATTAATAGTGGTAGGCATTAAAATAATGTTAAACTGCATTATTAATAAAGTACAGCTGGAACACATACTTGATTACAATTTATCTGAATTGGTTCACATTTAGTATAAATTAATTACAATTAGTTATTTTCCGAGCTCTGTCATTTAAGAAATTCACGAATTGATCTCTGTTCCAGATTAGCTTTTTTAAAAATAATTTCACTTTCTAGAATATCTCTGAGTGAGTTCGATATTCCATTAATTTTTTCTGGGTTCGAACAATCTTCTAGGAGAGCCGTTTTTTGTATTTTTTATACGTTACATAACACTTTCTCTAATGACATTGGAGGCCTATGCTGATGCAGTTCTGTGCCAACAGAACCATTGTTTACATCATCACCATCTCCAATGGGATGGCAGACGAGAAGTGGTCTTTTGAAAGAGGTCAGACTGAGAAACTGCCTGCTCTTTGGTCGGGGAGAGGGGTGGTCCTTAAATAGAGGTAACAAATTTATTGACCTTATGAGGTTTTAAATCGGTTCCAAGAAAAATCGGTCTTTAAGAGGGGTGGTCTTTTAATATGGGTGGTCTTTTAGAGAGGTTTCACTGTATTTACAATTTAGTTATCTTCACTCTAAGTTTTAACGAGAATAGGTTTTGAATAAGTTATAAGCTGAAGAAGACTCCATTGAAGTGTCGAATCATGAACTATATTTCAATATACAGTATGTTTCATGAAATGTTTTGATTAGGCGTAGCCTATAATATTAAGAGGAATATATTAACGCAAAATTAGGAATTATTTTTGTACCCAATTAGTTGCAATATTCCAATTGAGAGAGTAAGATTATATTTCACAGTATCCTTGACAAAAAACAAATACACGCCTTTTTATGGATATCTCAATTTCGTACCGATCGCTCAATGGCCTATTTATTTTAATAGGTTCTCCAGGAGCACTTTTACCAGATAAGGGAAAATATTGCCTATTCCTTCGAAAAATTTATTAATTCCTTTTAAAGACTGATCCAACTTTGTGTTATTGAAATGATTGCGGTGACATTGAATGCCTGAATTTCACTGTGCCTGGTTCTTTCTTAAAGAAAGATGAATTATTATCTTATGCAGGCGGGAAGTATATAATAGTCCATCATATTAATATTGATTTTAAAGGAATACAAGAACCCACTTCACAAGTTTCATTCACAATAGCCCTGCTTACGTCTATGGTGTTCAACAATGTCCACACTGTCAAGTACTGTTGTGCGTCCAATAAGCCGAAATGTGTCTTGTACACTGACCCTTACAAATCAATGGTTCATACCGACTGAAGAAAGAAAAAAAGCATGTCCACACTGACTATGGAACTTAGTTGATTGAATATAAACTTTGAAATACTCTCACCTATAATGACCATAAATCAATAACTGTTGTGCTTTTATATGGCGGGATTCTATTATTATAATAAGAATTTATTGCACCAAGGTGACCATAGAGAGCATCAGCGGCTGTTAAAGAAATATACAGTATAATCTGAAGAATATAACAAAACTCTATTTAACCTTTAAGTACACGTGCTGGTGTATGAAGTACATCAGCCGTACTAAACATCGCAAATTTTTGGTTGTAAGGTTTCTGCAGGTTATTAGGCTCCATCTAACCTATCCCTAATGTGTTCCCAAACGACTACAAGCAATGTCATTGTTGCCGAATTCGATTGTGCTGATTCACAGGAATAAACATAGAGCTGTTGCGTGGTATGCTTCACGAAGAACACCATACATGTAGCTATTGTCTATACATAAGTACTGTATAATATTAATTCAGTTATTTATCTCAGTCTTATTTTTAAAATCATATTTTAATAGAATTAGAAACTTTCTCCTTGTCTCATACGGTTCTGTATTTTTAGGGCTTGTATACGAGCTAAAAATCCGAAGCGACTTACTGAAGAGGAAATCGATGACGCTATAGCGCAAGAACAATCAGAAGAAGTTCGAATCGACGCAGATACTTCAGAGGAAGAATTTATGGAAGAAAATGATCACGATAGAGTAGAACAGTTGATTTAATTCCTTTTTCTAAGATAAAATGTTTATGCTAACTGATTTCATGACATCATTCTCTTGGTGTACAATATTCACCACGCGTGTACTTATTATATATTAATAGGTGCGTGAAGTCAAAGGTTAAGAGCTGCATGCCCTATTTTCCATATAAAATTAACTCACACAATCGCATACGGATTATAATTAATATGGGAAAAGTTATTCACACAAGATCTCAATACAATAGGAAAAGTGAAGGCAATATTCCTCAAGAGAGCACTAGGCGTAGCAAGAACCTCCCCGTCCAGGTTAGTCAATAACCTATCGCAGGAGCCCTTCTATATTGAAGATCTCCGATTCAAAATTCAACTGTCATCTACCTTACAAATGGAGGAGGTGCTTGAACTGAGACGACTGAAGCGGTAAGACATATTAGATGTTTACGTTACTCAATCCATGTTCGACCGACGATGGATACAGAGCTAAGACACGTAGTGACAAGACTCACTGTACACGGCTTCCAACTCAAAATTTGTAAAACATTAAAATATCACGAACCAAAAAATGACTGCATGTGTTCTTGATGTAAAATGACATGCGGCTAATACCATATAACATTATGTGGTAATAGTAAGAAGAACGAAGAAGAATATAACGAAGACTAATCTAATCTATTTCATAATATATTGATAGCTTGCCACGGTGGGTGAGTGGTTATCGTGTCGGATTACTAACACAAAACTCGCAGGTTCGCTCCTGGCCGTGGTAAGTGATTTTTTATGAAAGGAGGCAAAAATCACGACACGCATGTCATACGATGTTGGCATGTTAAAGAACCTAATTGAATTCAGTAGGCCGTGTTCATATTGGCAAAATTAATCTCGGAATTTTCCGCCAACACAAAGTTCCTCATTTCTCTACTAGAAAGAGCTATAGTGTTCAAGGAGCTTAGATATCTAACCTCCTTGACTTTCATGTGCTTCAAGGAACAACAAAACTCAACATTCAAGCTGCCCTCTGGATGCAAATAACAAAGCTTGCACCCGGCACCCGAGGCCATATGATATTATTATTATTATTATTATTATTATTATTATTAGAGGAAAGTACCCAAACTCGGGCCCCCATTTTGTTTTAGGAGTTTTTAAAATCCAATTTTGTCCAAAATTAAATCAAAATATTTGCAACACATACTTTAATTAGTCCTCCAACTGTTATATTTTACTAAAAATTATTGATCAACTATTGTAGATATAAAACATGTTTTTCATAAACATTGCGTTTTGTTGATTTTTAAAAATGGGTTCCTAATGTGGGCCCCTTCAAAATTATTCATAAATGGGTACAGATAAAGTAAACAAATGGAAAATGAGTGGAACTTAGTGTAATTTTACAAAGAAAATACATTTTACAGCTTATTCATGAGAAATGCACACAATGTATTCAAGTGCGACAAAAGTCACATACGTAGACATCATTTTCCGCCCCCGCACATTCTACATGAGCCCAGAGTAAACACATCACACACATCACCCACAGTTCACCTTTGGAGTCCTCTGAAAACTTAACACTGCAAAACATGCACTCTGCATCTTTTTCACCAGAGAGGGAAGATACCCCTGGTGGAACTTGTAATTCAGAAGAGCCTGAGGACATGTCGTTCGAGTCTTCATCAGAACCAGAAGTCGATTCTTCCTGATGTTTCTTCTTGAACTCCAGACGTTTCTTACATCCCTCCTTTTTCGGACGACCTCGACCACATGTTGTTTTTAAGTCTGCAGGTTGTTTACTGCCCCTAGCTTCTTTAGCCTGCCTACGTTCTTTAGCCTGCTGCAATTCCGATTTGTAAGGGGAAGAGGTTAGGATGGTGGAACTACACGGTTTACGCCCTCTTGTAGAAGCCCTCTTCTTAAGTTTTGGTATCGGGTTGATTTGAAATGGACTTGTCTCGAAAGCCTTTCCCTGTGATGTTTGTGATGAGGAAGGCATGGACTGTTTAACCTTCAAAAGTGTCAAGCTGACTTGAGACGCTCTGGATGTTGATGGTTTATTTAAGTCTATTTCAACATCTTCGACTGCTTCACTTGTCTCTTGATCTCTCTCTTCTTCTTCTTCTTCTTCATCCTGGCATATCGAACTATTAGGAATCAGAGCAGGCCCTAGCGTTTTATTAGCCTCCTCAATGTATTCACTCTCAGGAAATATGTGCCTGTCAATGGGGTAGATCCCTGTAACTCGGAAGCCATTGACTGCAATCTCAGCTTTTTGGCATTTAATGTAGGCTTTTCCAAAAAGTCCATCACATCGTATGCACCAACAGGTCGGCCACTGTGCCGTAACCACTGTCTGATTTCCTCACTGTACATGGCTTTTAGAGGGCCCATGAAAGTCCGGTCAAGCGGCTGAATTTTGTGAGATGAGTGAGGAGGCAGGGACACAATAGCAACGTGGTTTTGTCTGGCCAAGTCTATCAAGTCCATGTTGTGAGTGTGGCTGAAGTGTCCATCTAAGATGAGAAGAACTGGTTTGTCGTTCGTAGGCTTTACGAAAGCTACAAAGTGTTGGAACCACATTGTAAAAAGATTGGCTTGTATCCATCCTGATGGATGAACTGCAAATATGGTTCCTGGTGGAGCCCCCTTTTTCAGTTGATCGCTCATATTTTTTCTCGGAAAAATAACCAAAGGCGGAACAAAAGTGCCTGCCGCATTCATGCACACAACAATTGTAATGAGTGCTCCACGTTCAGCGGATGTCAGTGCAGCGACCTGTCCTTTTCCACGCAAGCCAATCACTTTAGTTACTTTCGACTGGACTATAGAAATTCCACTTTCATCCACGTTGAAAATTCGGTCTGCACTGTATTTTTCTTTGTCATAAACATCTTCAAGAAGGTTATAAAATTTATCGGTGTTTTCTTTACTGAATCCTAATGCTCTTGCGTAGGACGTCCCGGTAGGCTTTCGTTCAGATAGTTTCTTCTTGTGGCGTTTCAGGAAAAGTCTCACCCATTTTTTCCCAGCCATCTCGTTTTTGAATGGGTGTTTTATGTTGTTTTTTACAGCTAATTGTGCAGCCATCCTTCGCAGGTCTGTGCGAGTGAGCCCAAAATATGATGCTTCCATGGCTACATAATAACTCACTAGTTCCTCCTCAAGTTGTTTGCAAAGAACGGGTGGCCTACCAACTTTAGTTTGAGATGCCTCTGAAGGGTTCCCATATTTTTCTTTAGCTAGCCTTTGCAATGTTGCCCTAGGAACGTTGTATGCTTTACTGGCTTTTTTTAAGCCCATCTTCTTCTTACGGAGAGCATCAATAGCTTTTTCCATGTCTGCAGGGGACCACGACCTTAACGGTTTGGTTTTCGCCATGAATTCTGCAACAAAGGGCCAAATTTGTTAGCAGATTTATTAAAATCAAACCGATTTTAGTTTTACAATACGAAAAATAGGGGGCCCGGATTAGGAACCTCAGGGGGGCTCGGGTTAGGCACCGGCATGCTTATATTCCAAATACCGAGAAATTTTTAACGAGTCAACGAAAATGTGTTATATTACCCTACATCGATAGCTTGTAATGTCCCCTTCAAAATAATGTAGTTGTTAAGAAACTTACCGATTAATTCGTGAAGCCAGGCAGCTGAAAGTGAGCACGATCAAAAACTTAACTAGTCACTGTTTTCGTTAATGGCTGACTGATCAACGACAAGTGGTAATGACGACACTAGCGCTTGACTGAGCTCTGGTCATCTAAGGACCTACTACTTAAGTGCATTTACGATGGGTGGCAGCACCGTACAGAGCTGTAAGTCAGGGGGCCCGCTTAAAGAACCGGGCCCGGGATTGGGTACTTTCCTCTATTATTATTATTATTATTATTATTATTATTATTATATGTTGATTGTTGTAGCCTAATTATATTACCTATCTATGTATCTACGAATTTTCGACTTAAACCTTACATCTACCTTAGACGAAAAGTATTAATGACCAAATATGCCTACTGAAGTTTATATTCTTTTTGTCTCGTTGTCAGTATATTTGTTATAAGTTGATGGTTAAATTACTGGAGTAAATTATATAAAACTTGTATTTCAATAGAAGACAATTAATTTGAAATTATATTTGTTATGCAGGGTGCGGCAGCATAATTTCCTTTTTTTAAACGTAATAAAACCAATTGTATGAATCAGATTTTTTTTTCTTTTTTTTTATAATGTAGGCGCATACATAAAGTTTTGTTTTACTTAGTTTTGAAGATCAAATCAGGTAGGTGAGGTCCCCCATTCTCCATACACTGAGTAAACCGCTTTCTGGCGTTTGTCATGACTCTTACCAGCATAGCAGGCGTTATGTTGGCAATTCTCCCTGGATGTTGGTCTTCAAATCTTGTAGCGTCTTTGGATAGTTCACATAAAAACGGGATTTCAAAAAAACACGTAGAAAAAATCACAAGGCGACAAATCAGGAGAGTGGGCCTGCCACTCCATATCGCCCCTAAGTGAGATGAGGCCGAGGGACTCCAGTTCTTCGTCCTGTCACACTTCCAGTTCGTCTGAACGTAGTGACCCACATAACAACTGATTTCCAGTCCACGACAGGAGCCAACGGGGCTAAATTAAAGCGCCTCTGAAGGGCGCGCTGGGTTGCGATCACAGAACATCTACTCGAAAAGTAGACCTTCTCCCTGTTCCAACGCATGATGGCGACTTAACTGTGTCGGGACAAAACTTTATAGTAGCACCTCACGAACGAGACTACTAGCGCTCCGCTACGACATCAACCGACTGAATGGCGCGCATTTTAAACAATAAGTTCCGTGAAGAACTATACAGCCTACTTTTCATGCCAATGATTATTCTACAGTATATGAACCTATCTAGAATAATGACAAAATTAAGTTGGTAATATCGAAATATCAAATTAGTTCAAAATATACCTGGTATAATGCAGCCTAATAGAGCACTACAGTTGGCAGCCCTGGTGACTGAATATATTCTTAGTTCAATCTCTTAAGGTACAGAATAGAAAATTAGGTTGAAGTCCAATGGACGTTACATGCAGTTAGACACTGGATCTATCAGCACGCGTAAAAGCATGTTGCCAACAATACCATGCGTGTGCTGGTCAGAAATAATCTGAAATATCATTATATCTTGTTGTGCCAATTTTGGATGAAATCCATTTGTTAGTATAGAAGTTACATGTATTTTAAAATTGGACATATCAGCAGGCATAGAATCATGTTGGCAGCACTGCCTTGTATTAATTACTCCAAATTAATCTAGAATGTCAGGTGCTATACGTGTGCAAAGTATAGAGCTGTTGGCTTGCATACTTTCTGATATATTGATATTAGGGTAAAAAATATATAGACAGCATTGGCAGCCCTGATTGCTCTTAACAATACTTACAGTCATTCTGTTATGGTACTCATAGCACATACGAAATTTGGTTGTAATCCAACTGATAGTATAGAAGTTACATGTATTTAAAAATTGGTACTATCAGCACGCTTATAATCATGTTGGTAGAACTGACGTATATAAGTTACTCAAAATTAATCTAAAATGTCGGAATATACGTGTGCATAGTTTAAAGCTGTTGGCTTGCATACATTCTGTTATATTGGTATTTGGATTTTAAAAAATAGAGAGAGCAATTATTAACAGTTGGCAGCCCTGGTGGCTCTTAAGAATACACTCAATCATATCTGTTTATGTACAGATATTACATACAAAATTTGGTTGAAATCCAATTGATAGTGTAGAAGTTATATGCATTTATACATTGGACCTATCAGAAGGCTTAAAATTATTTTGGCAACACTGTCATTGTTGGCCTCCTGGAAATTAAACTGAAATAGTATTATCTGCATGTGTACCAATTTTGGAATAGCTCCCATGCATACCTTGCGAGATATCCAACATGGAGCTCAAATTTCTAGTGCGTTTTTTCAGCAGTTGGTAGCACTGACATTATTTTCAAATATGGACGTGAGATATTCCGGTGCACATCTTTTCTCATACTAAATTTGGTTTTGATTGCTGCAGCCGTTTAGGAGTTGATAGGGGGGGGGGTGACACACACAGCCAGCCAGACAGACAGACAGACACACATTTTCCCGGATCGATCTCATAAGTCTACTTTTTCCTCATTTTTGCAAAATGTGAAAAGTAGACTAAAAAGGAAGTTATGCTGCCGGACCCTGTACAAAAAATGAAGGGGGGAAGAAGAAACCACAAAACATACATCGATACCGTGTCTTTTCCCCATACATGACACAGATTTGGTGATTCGTGCGAGGTAACCCACTACTTCGGGAAAGGTGAGCACATTTTTCTGAAGTATATTTGTCACTAGGAATTTCCTTAGAAAACATAACTTATATTTCATTATACAGGACCATTGGTTATAGCAAAGCAACATCAGCTGTGTCTGACCGGATTCTCTCCTCTACCAGCACTAGAGTCTGTAGCTTTGAGGTCGAATTTTTTAATTATTTTTGTTATCCTGCTCTAGCAATCCGTCAACGACCGAATAATCGAAAGGTTAATAATAGCAAACTTACAGTACAATGCGAGAAACAGGATTGATTGATTGTTTGATTGATATATTGATTGATTGATTGGTTGATTGATTGATTGATGTTTTAAGGCAGCGGTACCCAACCTGGGGTAAAACTACCCCTTGGTAGGAGTACGCCAAAAATAATCGGTAATGGTGGGCTCCAAGTTCCCATGGTACGTGCCAGTCGTAATGTACCGGCGTTCAGTGCCGTCTTGTTCAGGCACGTCAATGTCGTAATCCCCCTCGACAACCCACCCTACCCAAAGCCAGTGACTTTCACCGCTGCACTGCTATTGCCTTGATTTGTGTTCTTGTCCAAACAAATCGCCAGAATTAATTAGTTTTCAATAAAATCAAAATCAAAAAATCTTATGTAGGTACTGTAATTGTTTATTTTCCTCATTTATATGTTTATTCATTTTCATTCGCACAAGTAAATAAAAGTAAAATTTAAAATTATATTTAGAATGTTATTGAAATAAAATGCAGACTAACAGCAAACGGCTTCGGTGGCGTAGTCGGTAGCATGCTGAACTGCTGTGCCCAAGATAGCGGGTTCAAACCTGGCCGAAGACGTTGGATTTTTTAAGAGCGTTAAAAATCCTTCAGTATGCCTTCAGTAAGTAAAGCCGGCGGTCCCATGTCATAGATTTATGGCATGTAAAAGATCCTTTCACAGACTAAACTTGTGTAAAGCAAAATTTGTTAGGTTAGATTTCGTCAGAACGCTCAATCAAAGTTCCAACGTTCACCACTAGGTATCATTGATATCTGGTGGCGAAAGTTGGAACTACTTGAAATTGAACGGAATTTGTAGCTCACCCTTCAGGGTATCCGCTGGAAGCAGCTAGAGCCTCAGCCGAGCCGAACATGTTCTCAGACACTCCCGGCACTAAAAGCCATACGATAGATAAATAAATAATAAATAAATTAAAAAATATTAGTTATACTGTAGTCTATTCAAAAATAAAGTTAGTAATATTTATAAGTTATTTGTATTATCGTTTTATTACGTTATGTAGGCTACTGTGGCCATTAGTCCGGAGACCAACGCCCACATATCGGTTAAGATTGAGACTAAAAAATAAATTTAAAAAAAGAACTCGGGGAAAAGTTGGGTAGAGAAATGGTGCCAAACCGAATTCGAGTTCCACGCGTGAATATGAAAGGATGAACCCAAAATTTAAAGAAAACAGTCACTTCACATTTATTTAATGAAAATACCACTCACAATTAATGACACTCCTGCCTAAATCACAGGGTTGAAATAATAATGTATTTTTACCCTTAGATTCCTAAGTGACATTTGAAATAAATTGACGAACCTTCACGTTCAATAAATGTGTCTTATAAATAAATAAGCGTTCAGTCATGTCCACACACACAATCTGCAAATTCTCTCTGAGTGATTAATCGCATGGGTCACTTATTCAGAACGCGCATTTGTTTTCAACCTATTACAAAATTATCAATCGTTGCAACACGAATTGTCATGCAAGCTGCAGGAAAGACTGCCAAGCCCGGCTGAGGATTTTATTGAGCTTTTAACATAAGAAAATGTTTTAACAACTTTTTAATGTGTTACAGTGATCTATGTGTGTTTTTATGTACAATTTTTAACTACACCCAGTATATAAAGGGAATGTTTTAAGTGCTGCCCAAATATTTAGGCTGATGAAGACGTCAATAAGTGTCAGACGTCGAAACATGTACCAAGTGTTAAAAGACAGGTGATTGTATCACGACATTTTAATAAACAGTATTGACGAGGAGGAACCATTTGGAACTTTGTTCTTAATATAGTCAGATATTATAAAATTACATTTAAATAATAATAGGTGTATAATTGTACCTAAGAAAATATTTCGATATCAGCTGCGGATGCTGAAAATACTGTTTTCCAGCCTAGAACGGAAAAAATCACCTGCATTCAAGAATTCGCTCATGCGCTGCAGAACGTGTTTGACCCGACCCTTGGTATGCAAGCAGGAGGGTTATGACATTTGTTTACGTCATTGGGGATAACCCCTTGGCCGACCCCTTGCCAAAGCCTACGCGGAGTTGAGGAACTCATTTTTGGGTCCCTTCGAGGACCGAGTGGAATTAAGGGAACGAGGGGAATTGATGTTCGACCGTTTTAAGGGATGGAACAGGGAGCTAATCTGCTCCTAGAAAGGACATTCAAAATGAATATTAATGTAGGGGTGGTAGTGGTTGTTCTTTAGAAATGGAACATCGTGGCCAACTAATTTTGAACTCATAATTAGCTATCGTAAGAGCCTTCATGGCTTAGGCGGCAGCACGCCGGCCTCTCACCGCTGGGTCCGTGGTTCAAATCCCGGTCACTCCATGTGAGATCTGTGCTGGACAAAACGGAGGCAGACAGGTTTTTCTCCGGGTACTCCGGTTTTCCCTGTCACAATTTCATTCCAGCAACACTCTCCACTACCATTTCATTTCATCTTGTCATTCATTTAATCATTGCCCCAGAGGAGTGCGACAGGCTTCGGCAGCCGGCACACTTCATATCCTCGCCGCTAGATGGGGGCTTCATTCATTCCATTCCTGACCCGGTCGGAGACTGGAAGCAGGCTGTGGATTTTCATTTTCAATTAGCTGTCGTAAAAAATCTATTTCGTTTTTGCCTTGAGGGAGTGTGGAAGATATAGGGAATACCCTTGCTCAGAATGGCACTGTCAGTGCCGTGGAACGGAACCAGCGATCTCTGGTGCAGTTCCTCTTCGCTCAAGTGATTTAAATCAGAAGATGAGTTGCTCGAATCCCAGTATCGACCATCCTAGAAGCTGTCATCCTCTCGTTGAAAATGGTAACTCATTTTAAGCCACGGACGCTTTATTTCCCGCTGATTCATCCCTTGTCACAAAAGTTCCAGGACAGGTGTTGTTATTTCTGAGCTGGCAATATTCAAGGGAACAAATGTTGTTGCTATGTTACCTGGTAGCCTATGTGTGCGTCATAGAAATGACCTTGGCCATGTTTCCACGCAAACTCACTAGGTGGCAGGGCTGTACTTAGCAACACACTGTTTTGGTTCTTGGTGCATTAAACATAATTAGGCTTGCCATATTTTTGGTGAGTGAAACCGGGACACATTAATATGGAATGGCCTTACCGGGGGGTCTGGGGGGTATAAAACACCCCCAGTAGAGTGACGGGTCTGGGGGATTTTTTTTAAATTAGAAGCAAAATTGAGAGTTTTAAGCCTTTCTTCAAGCCTCGTAAGTGACGGAAGGGAGGAATCTGGCACCCTAAATTGTTAGTTCTACACACCTTTTAAAAATAAAAATAAAGGAATATTTGCTACATAAAAATATATAATTTTTCCTTTTTAATGATATTTTTTTCAGGTCTACCAACTAGGAAGTGTTAATAAAGTACAATTTAAAATACTTCATAAAATTGTTTAATTGAAAAATTATTGTCTTATTATTTTTTGAAAAAGTACAACTTTCTGTCTAATTTCAAAAACAGTTAATTAATGAGTTAACAATGTTAATCTTTGCTTTCAAAACACTCTTATTTTTGACTTGAATGTAATTTTTTCAAAATGTCTTTCTTAAGCTTGACCTTTTCATAAAAATCATAGCAAGAAAGGCCAAAGTTGATTTTACACACAATACATTCATTACTTTTTACATCTTACAGCCGTTTTCCGGGACATTGATAAAACCGGGCGGGACACCGGGACAAGAGCGAAATACCGGGACTGTCCCGGTCAAACCGGGATGTATGGCAAGCCTAAACATAATGGATGCTGACCAAGGATTATGTAACTATAAGAGATTCGTCACTTTTGGTTATAGAATTTCCGAGAGAGAGCAACGCCTGAGGCTAAGTACCGCTATACCAAGTCTGGCAACATAAAAAGTAAAAAACCATATGAATGTAGCCTTTATTACACGTAATTGAACAGTATGTTCTGCGATGAGTTATTAATTATTGATGAAAATGACACAAAAATAACTGCGCCTTTCGCCAGGCGCTGAAATATACGCCCAGATAGGAAAATAATACATTTTGATATATATCAATGTTGGCAATAGATTTGTCACAAAGTACACAGTTATGCTGTTCTAGAGCTTAATTCACCTTTAGGCTAATTAAACATTGCTCTCCTACTCTACAGAATTGTTGGGATATTCGATGAATATAAAGAAAACTGTCCAAATGCACACAATATATTGCCATAACCTCACTTTTTGCCTAGCATGCCGGCTGCCACTCACCCCCCCCCCCCCCCCCCCCCCCTCCCGTAGCCCTAAAAAACAAAATGTATTGCAATGCAAAGGAGAATGGGTAAGAAAACAAACAAGAGATAAAATGCACACATTTATTCTCTATATATTTTTATTCGAGATTAGTCCATATTGCCCACTAGTTTTACACATGGTCAACACCAGGAAGATGAAAATTGCCGTATTGTTCTTACTATCATTATAATTCTTACATCCCGGTGCTTGGCAATTTTTCCTCCCTTTAAGGGGCATGATTGACTCTCAATTCAATTCAAATAAATAATCAAAATACCGAACAAATCAAAACAACCAATCACACCACGAGGAAAATCAATCAAAACAGACTATTCCCGCTTCCGCCAGTCGGTTTGATGTGAGCGTTCATGAGTGCCAACTACGGAACCTTAGTGCTAAAATTAATTCTTCATTGGTTGGCAGAACATCCAGAGCAGAGCTTTACCGCGACCCACGCGCTTCCTATGAACTGTCATCTCCCTGATGCTGACTGTAAGCAAATAGTGAACATTAAGTTCTGCGTTCAACCCTTAGTGAAAGGTGGATAATGATAAAGGAAGCATATAAGGCACTATCCCGCTGCCTGTGCCGCCAGCTGTACGGCTAATTGATAAGGCACTGACTTACTGTGCCCAAAGTTGATTAATCAAACCTGCCGATTCGCATACTGATTTGGACCACCCCGTGGTGTAAAAGCTAGCATTCTTGGCTGTCGCCCTGGAGGTCCAGGTTTTATTTCTGGCTCTTTCAGGAAATTGAATTCATATCTGAGACATAGAATGGGGTACACACAGCCTCGTGAGGCAAAACTGAGAAGAGGCGGGTTTGATTCCCACCTCAGTCATCCTGGAAGTGGTTTGCCCGTCATTTCCCACTTCTACTCCAAGCAAAAGCCAGGATGACTCCTAGCATAAGGCCAAAGTTGCGTCCGTCCCAATCCACACCTGAATTAAAGATGCACATACTACTACAGATACCACAATTACACAGGTTTAAAAGAATTATGAATTACACAGGTTGTCAGACAAATTCTTTATTTATATGCACACTCAAAAAGAAAGCATGGAAGCTTTTAGTTTAACGTGACAGTTAAACTCGCGATCATGAGCCACGGGACCTCCTACTAACGTGGAATCCGATCCACAGGACATGGCATTTCAGTTCGAAAATCTCACATGCATTGACCAGTTTGTACACACTCAGGTACGTGGGACTAAACGAGCACGACGTCAAATCCTCACAAATAAAATAACAACAAGCAGACATGGTTGTTCAAATCCATCTCAGGCTATTCGCGGAGACGTTGCAAGTCCCAAGCAAGATCAATGGTTGGCCTAGTACAGACATCACAGTGACAAAGGTTTGTGTTGTTAGAGTCTTCAGTCTTTTGACTGGTTTGATGCAGCGGTCCATGCCTCCCTGTCCTGAGCTAATCGTTTCATCTCTACATAGTTACCACACCCTACATCCAAGGCAATCTGTTTAACATATTCTAATTTTGGTCTACCCCTACAGTTCTTGTCCTCGACCTTTCCTTCCATAACTAAGCTTGCTATTCCTGGGTGTCTTAGTATGTGTCCTACCAACCTATGTCTTCTCTTCATTAGCAGTCGTCAGAGACATCTCTCCTCTCCCACTCGTCTTAATACATCTTCGTTTGTCATTCTATCTACCCATCTGATCTTCATCATTCTCCTGTAACACCAAATTTCAAACGCCTCGATTTTCTTCTTTTGTGCCTCACCAATAGTCCAAGTTTCACTTCCATAGAGTGCCACGCTCCAGACAAAGGCTTTCAAAAATGACTTCCTAATACCTAAATCTATATTCGATGTCAACAGATTCCTTTTTTGTAGAAATGCTTTCCTTGCCTGAGCCAATCTACTTTTTATATCCTCCTTGCTTCGTCCATCACTGGTTATTCTGCTTCCTAAGTAACAAAAGTCTCATAGTTCCTTCAGCTTTTCACCTGCCAATTTGATGTCCATAGATATTTCTGATTTCTTTCGGCTGCATTCCAATATTTTTGTTTTACTTTTAAATTTTACACCCACCCAAATGGCCATGATGTCACAAAGCTCCTAAAAGAATCAACAACAACAACAACCTCAATGTTTGGCGCCCAAATTCCGTTATACATTTCTGTGGGTGTTTGAGTTCTTACACGATCTCGGCCTCTCTTTCCATTTCTTTGTTGTTGCCTATCGTGGAATATTTTCCGAACTAGGGCTGTAAGCTCCATGCTCAATTTCCAATTAGGCTACCCCTGCCCGTCCCCATCCATGAGGGTCAGGGACTGTTGGTAGGATCAGCATGCTTTAAGCCGTGGGGTAGTATACTCTCTCTCACCTTTCCACTGCTCGCTTTGATAGCACCAACAGGAAACATGTCTACTAAAGGCAGGTTTCTTTTATTTAGTGATTACTCCCTCTAGAGTTCATAGTGGCCATCCATTAGTCCGGATCTAAATCCATACGAGGTTGTTTAAGACTTTGCGGACTCACTGGGTTGGCCCGGCAAACTGACGTCGATACAACAATATAACAAGAAGTTCCGTGACGAACTAAGGAGCCTACTTTTCTTAAAATTTAAGATTCATGTAAATGTTTAATCTATATTCATCTATCTAAGACAGTGGTTCCGAACCCGTAGAAGTCTGCGGACCACTCAGCCTGAAATTGAATTGTGTATGCCCCCCCCCCTCCCTTCCCCTCCCTCCCCCCAATATAACTAATCAGTTGTAACCCTGCCTCAATAACACTTATTTTAAAGATATTTCAATTCAAAATCTGATAGCCATCGCCGCGAATACATTCGGACGATTCTCGTTCAAAGCACACCGTTTTCGAAATCCCCATTTATTGGCCACTTTCTTATACGTGCTGGTGGACCCTTTTCTCCCGCGGACCACCCACCTGTGGTCCGCGGACCACCGGTTAAAAACCATTGATCAAGAATAATGACAAAATTAAGTTGGTAATATCGAAATTTCTAATTACTGTAGTTCGAAATACTGTATACCTGACATAATGTAGCCTAATAGAGAACTACAGGTGGCAGCCCTGCTGACTGAATATATTCTTTGTTCCATCTCTTAAGGTACAGAATACAAAATTTGGTTGAAGTCCAAAGGATAGCATAGACGTTACATGCAGGTAAACATTAGATCTAACAGCGCGCGTAAGATCATGTTGGCAACAATGTCATGCATGTATTGGTCAGAAATAATCTGAAATAATATGATCTATTGCCGGCCCCGTGGTGTTGGGGTAGCGCACCTGCCTCTCACCCGGAGGCCCCGGGTTCGATCCCCGGCTCCGTCAGGGATTTTAAAACTGACGTGAGGGTTGGAACGGGGTGCACTCAACCTCGTGAGGACAATTGAGTAGCTGTCTGACAGTGAGACAGCGCCCCGATCACGAATACCAAGATTAACGGCCGAGGGGACCCGACGCGCTGATCACGCGTCACCCCAATATCTGCAGGACAAATGGCTGGGCAGCGGTCGCTTGGTCGGCCTTAGCCCGTCATGGGCTGGATAGTGCCAGGGGTTGACTTTTTTGAATATGATCTATTGCTGTGCCAATTTTGAATGAAATCCATTTGTTAGTATAGAAGTTACATGCATTTTAAAATTGGACCTATCAGCAGGCTTAGAATCATGTTGACAACACTGAACTAGTTTACTTACTCCAAATTAATCTAGAATGCCACCTACTATACGTGTGCAAAGTTTTGAGCTATTGGCTTGCATACCTTTTGATATAATTATATTAGGGTAACAAAAATAGAGACAGCATTTATTAACAGTTGGCAACCCTGGTTGCTCTTAAGAATACGCATAGTCATATCTGTAATGGTACACTAGCACATACGAAATTTGGTTGAAATCCTAATGATAGTATAGAAGTTACATGTATTTAAAGTTGGACCTCGCAGCTAGCTCAGAATCATGTTGGTAGCACTGACGTATATAAGTTACTTCAAATTAATATAGAATATCAGGTGTTATACGTATGCGTAGTTTAATGCTGTCGGCTTGCATACTTTATGATATATTGGTATTTGGATAAAACAAATTGAGAGCATTTATTAACAGTTGGCAGCCCTCGTGGCTCTTATGAATATGCTCAGTTATATCTGTTTATGTAAACATAGCACATACGAAATTTGATTGAATTCCAATTGATAGTGTAGATGTTATATGCATTTACACATTGGACCTATCAGCAGGCTTATAATCATTTTGGCAACACTGCCATGAATGGCCTCCTGGAAATTATCTATACGTGTGCCAATTTTGAAATACCTTCCAAGGTATCCAACATGGAGCTCAAATTTCAATTGCTATTTTTCAGCAGTTGGTAGCACTGAAATCATTTTCAAATACGGCATTGAGATATTCAGATATAGATCCTTACTCCATACAAATTTTGTTTCGATTGCTGCAGCCGTTTAGGAGTAGATAGGGGACACACACACACAGCCAGACAGACAGACAGACAGACAGACACACATTTCCCTGGATCGATCTCATAAGTCTACTTTTTCCTCATTTTTGCAAAATGGGAAAGTAGGCTAAAAATTCTAGCGAATAAGTGCAACAAATCCAAACATCCAATACAGAAGATTGGTTCCGCTGATATGCCTATTTTGATAATTATGTATCATTTCGTGGAATAATATTTATTACATGCATGGTAATTGTCATGTACCTAGATTCCCGGTGTCTTGTGGAGACGTGGATTAAAATTTGAATGTTTCTCAAGCACTAAAATAGTACTCATCATTCAAGAGATAAGAAATAAATCCATGGAGATGATATATGAATCTATAGAGATAAAGTTTCTTCTACAGAGATTTGACATTAATCTATAAAGATGTGAAACAAAAACTCAGCTATTTTTCTAGGTTTGTGCTGTGTATTGTGTGGGGTTTCACCGAGGAACACAAAGCTGGCTCATCAGCAGGCTCTTGGTGTCCGCGCCTGGACCCCCACAGGAGTAGCGAACTGCACGCTACCTCCCTTTTTATGAAGCGCACCTATACTTTTATCGGGAACTAGGTACTTAAGTTACAAGCCTGATCTTTTGTAATGTATTGGTAACCATGGTGTTTTTTACAATGAACTGGAAGATATTTGAAAAATTCTTTATCTTTTCAATTTATAAGAACCATATCGTTAAGAGGCAAAAATATTTGTTGTGTTTGTTAATTTTTAAACAGCTCAAAATAATTATTCTAGAAAATATAATATTTGATTTTTAGAAACACTACATTTTGGCATGAAAATTCTCCGAAATTTGGCTTAAAGATTCAACTATCAACATCTTTGAAAGCATAACCTGTCCTTGTGACAGGTGGTTAGTATAGAGATGACTATCCCATAAAGGGTTAACTAAAAGAAACTCTGTCGGAGAACTTGATGGCGGCGGTTAAGAGCAAAAGGGTTTCGACGCAAAGGTCACTGCACACTAAGTCCCATTGCTTCCACGTCTTCGCGTTTGTTGGTGTAACTTTGAAGTGGTCTGTGTAGTGATATTATGATTGATGTCTGTCTCAGTTGTGAAGGCTCTGAAAGAGCTTTTTATTTCTACTGCCATGTGTACATGCATCAGCTGGGCTGTTTGAAGGTTGAAAGTGGAGAAGGGAGGAGGAAGGGGCCAGTGCACTTTCATTTCCATGTCTTGATTGCATCCTGGCTTGGAACACGCCACAGGTAGCCACTTAGTAAGTCCCATTTCCTAGCGTCCTCCTCCTCTTCTGCAACTGAGTTATTGATTGCTCTTGCTTACAAAATGCTATTGCACACTGCGTGTTAGACAGAGATAGAGCGCTCAAGAGCTGTGTGCTAGACAGAGATAGACAGCCCAAGAGCGCAGAACAAAGACCGGCGCGGCGCTGTTGCCACTGAGGACAGACGCCAGAGCGCGCGTCGATCGAACAGTGTGTCCCTCCCGCCTCTCCGCCATCTTGAACACTTACCCGTAAGGGCGTGTCATTTTCTCTCTTATATAATTCTCTGTTCCCTGTCTCTCTCCCTCCCTCCTGTCCTCTGCTCGGCGGTATAATAGACTGCCTTTATCCACTATTAACTCAAGAGTTGTAATCATGTATGGAAATTAATTTGAGAACGTTTCTGTCTCAACTTTCCTAAAACTTCTTTTCGGAATAAGAAAGTTTCAAAACAACTTTTAACGCTTTTGTTTTACCTTTCAAGGATTAATGGACTCTGAGATTATCTTTGAGGTGGAGGAAAGTCTTCCAGTGGAGGAGACGTGGTGTCTTCTTCCACAGACTTTTCTAATAGATGTGGGGCATTGCTACCGGAAATATCGCGTCGTTTACTAAGGACTTCATCTGACGCTACCTGTTTGTGTGGTAGGATTGTTCTATCATCTAGAATGGATCGTTATCTTGCAAACTGAGGGCTCGAATAAGTTATGTCTTGATTGATAGTCTTCTAGAGTAGATTAGAGCTTGAGACTTTTAAATAATCGCCAACAATGCAATCAACAATCAAAATCAAAAATAGGTATAGTGGCGGAGCAAATAAACGCATTACCTTGTATGAAAGGACATAAAAATGACCACATTTTCCCTGTTCCTTATTGACAAAGTCTTCTTCTTCTTTCGGTAAAGTTGTTGCTTTCTTCTTCTTCCAACAGTCCCTCATTTTCTGACTATGAGTCAGTCTTCTTTCTACTTATTGACAAAGTATAATACACTCACCGATATAGAAAGCGAAACACTACGAATATCAGGGAAAACTCAATGTTTGACCGTTTCAAACCTGGTATAAATTGGATGCTGTGACTTTGCAGCGATACGGCAATGTGCCGTGTTAATTAGCTCATTTGAGAAGTTTCAGCGCAACAATAATTATTGATAAACATTGTTGATTGTGATAATCACAACACCAATGTTAACGTTTCCCGCCTTCGAACAACAATAACCACGAACAGCTGTGAATTCTCGTGCCGCGTATTTTTGTGAAAATTACGGTGTGTCTACAACATTCGTAATCATACAGTGCACAGGCGGAGGACAGTACGATGGATTCCAGGTTTCGATCTTTCCAAATTCGTGTTTGTGCACTGTTGTGCTTGTCTTGATCAATAACTTAATGTTTTTCAATTATAGTACTAATTAAGATAATTAACTTATGAAACATTGCCATATTGTTGTAATGTCATAGTATTTGATTAATACAAAGTTTGAAACAGTCCAACATTGAGTTTAACCTGTATAATAAGAAGATTAAATCCGCAAACCAATATATGACGTAATTTTAATGTTGTACCAGATTCCGTCACATTTTGACCTTCCTCAGCGCAAATTATAACAAGAAAAGGTGCAAGAACTTACATGTAACAAATTTACCACAACAGAAGTTGTTATCAAAATGTATGTTCTTGCACCTTTTCTTGTTATAATTTGCGCTTGAGGAGGGTCATAATGTGATCGAAACCGTTACAACATAAAAGTGCATCATATAATGACTTATGCAACGTGCCTATAATGGCAATAATTAAGACACGAGTATGTTTATAAAACGAGCTATGCGAGTTTGATCATTTCCATATGAGTGTCTTAATTACCATTATAGGCGAGTTGCATACGACTGTTTATGTTCGACGATAATTATTATTAATATTTTATATTCGAACATAAATATCTGTCGAGATTTCACTAGTTTTATGTACTGAACAGGCGCATGGGGCGCACAGAATACCTTGTATTTGTCCATGGCCTCCTAGATTGCCCCACTATGACACTAGGCAACGCAGTGAAATTTAAATTAGAAGGCCTTGTAACTCAGCGCAGATGCGTTGCTATCCTCACCTAATTGGTCAAACAACTGTTTCTTGAGCTCTGATTGGTGGGAGAAACTGTTTCATAATGAAAAATAGTGTTATAATGACCATCATTATCATACAGTTTTCTGACATATAATAGCCAGGGTCGAACATAAAGATCTTCTTATTGCATTACCTTCTATACGTGATCTTTTCATTCTGGTATTCAAACAATTATGATCAATTAGATTATCTTCCATTTATATTAAAAAACAATTGGCATTATTTTATATTCAAGACTTAGAATCAGATGATGTTGTGCTCATATTGTCGCGTGTGTGAAGTATTTGTCTGTTAATCTATGTCACTATGATCTCTGTAGTAGTGTGTGTATTTTGTAATTGAGGTAGGATTTGGGTAAGAACGGCCGTGGCCTTATGTTATGAACCATCCCAGCATCTGCTTGAAGTAGAAGTGGGGAAACCACGGAAAACCATTTTCAGGATGACTGAAGGAGGAATCTAACCCGCCTCTTCTCAGTTTTGCTTCGCGAGACTGAGTGTACACCGACCGTTCCAGCCCTACGACCAAAATTTAAAATCTTGGCAGAGCTAGGAATCGTAGCCGGGCCTACATAGTGATATCCAAGGATGCTAGCCACTACGCAACGAGGCGGAAGTGACCTTCTCATTCTTGTATTCAAATAATTATGAACAATTGGATTGTTTTCTTACTTTTTAAATCAGAAACCAACCAGCATTATGTTTTATTGAACAACTTACTACCCATCCCGGCTTCGCCCGATAACTTGAACGGTTTACCCAGCACAAGCGTAAAAAGCACAGAGATGGAAGGTCCCAAACGCAATTCAGGAAAGCTGAGGTGAACAGCGAAACTCCAAACACATATACTCTTCTCTGAAGTCTCGACACGACTCGGCAGTTTGATGCTGCCGAAGCTGGGGTGATAGGCTCGCTCGCTAGCTCGTAAACTCGTTCTGAAGCTAGTAGTTTGCTAGTAATTTAAATTTCCACTGAATGAGGATTGTTGGAAGAAATGAAAACATAAAAACACTTATAGTTGGCGATGTATTAAAGATAGAGATATGCTGCCCGAGACATTTTTGCAGAACTATTCCTGTTGAACAATTCTTACACGCATCGTATAAAGATATGTTAACGGTTTACCCAGCGTGAGGTTAAACGTTGCACGGATGGCAGGTTGTTCTTCGACTCGATACACTGAAATCGTTACTGCTCGGATTTCTTTGGTCATAAATGAATGTTGTTCTTCAAATACTATCCTTGAGAAATTCTTTAATGAAAGGTGAAAACCGCAGCAAAATCCATCATGTGGTTCTCGAGATTATCTGTTACATCCAAGAATCGGGTACTTTGTCTTATAGGCTACTATTGCAGAGTCTTTTTTAACAGATGTTATATTTTCTATAGGTATGTCATGGGACAACGAAAAGGTTTGAATTATTCGCAATTTTCAGTTTCCCTCTTCACCTCTGGGTGAATGCGGGGATGGTTACTAAATTAAGGCAACGGTCGCCTCCTTCCCAATCCTCATCTACACTAATACAGCCATCACAATAACACAGGTTATCAGACAAATTACACACTCACCCAAGTACACGGGGCTTCATGAATACGATGTCGCAAAGCCCATAAATTAATCAACAACAACTCTTATATGGAACTATGACGCTTCGGCTTAATGCTGGTCCAGTTAGATGTCAAAAATCAAATAGTTGCGGTTGTCTGGGACTGGATATACAGTACAATGAAATGAATATTTATAATGCAAGCAATTCAATAATGTTTAGTGATGGGTGGTCAATTTACCAAAAAACACTTTTATGCAAACTGTGGTTTATAATTTCATTACTGATTAATGGCACGACCAAAAATTATTTAAATCCTATTATATTCAGGATCGTAGCATTGTGGGACAGTCGACTTATGGTCTGGGAGTCTGATAATACCAAATACAGTGTTATAAAAAGTATATACATTTTCAAGTGAGTATCCTTTAGTTGGATGGTTCCTCAGTTCATGGGCTGCAACCACGCGGTCATGTAGCCCCGTGTGCTTTAGGTGTGTGTAGAATCTGTCTGATAACCGGTGTTAATTGTGATGGCTGTATTAGAGTGTGTTATCTGTATTCAATTCAAGTAAGGACTGCAGACATTCAATTTTAGAGTAGTTCCTACTTTTGTTACCAAATTCCACCGTCAAGGACAACTAGTTTATGAACTTGGTTACTAAATGCAACCACAGTCGTCTCCTGGCGACGAACGTTGGAACCTAAGAGCGTTAGCCAAATCTAACCTACAAATTTTGGCTTCACACGAGTGTAGTTAGTGGAAGGTTTCTTTACATGCCATAAATCTAAGACATGGGCCCGCCGGATTTGCTTTCTCTCCAAAGGAAGGCATACTGAGGGATTTTTAACGCTCTTAAAAATTCCGACGATTCGGCCGGGTTTGAAACCGCGGCCTTGGACATAGAAGCTCAGAGTGCTAACAACTACGCCACCGAAGTCGCCTTCAAGTTTAGGAGCTTTTAACATTAGGGATATAATTGTTCAAAATGTATGCTTTTCAGTCTGTCAACACGATTCTACCCAATTGTATTGTGATATGACCCAATGAAATGAAAATCCACAGCCTGCTTCCAGTCTCCGACCGGGTCAGGAATGGAATGAATGAAGCCCCCATCTAGCGGCGAGGATATGAACTGTGCCGGCTGCCGAGGCCTGACGCACTCCTCTGGGGCAATGATTAAATGAATGACAGATGAAATGAAATGATAGTGGAGAGTGTTGCTGGAATGAAATTTGACAGGGAAAACCGGAGTACCCGGAGAAAAACCTGTCTGCCTCCGTTTTGTCCAGCACAGATCTCACATGGAGTGACCGGGATTTGAACCACGGACCCAGCGGTGAGAGGCCGGCGTGCTGCCGCCTAAGCCACGGAGGCTGTTATGACCCAATCCTGAATTTAAAAACAATATCTGAGTTGAAGACATTCACTTGGATGACTAGTTTCAACCGTCAATCGATCATCATCAGATCCCATACCCCAGGCTATTGAATATTTGTCTACGTATATGTGGGTTACGTTATTGAGAATATAGGCCTACACACATACTAGCTACCCACCCCGGCTTCTTCCGGGAGCAGTTATGAATGCATTACGTGATCAGCGCTTTTTTCTTCGATGTCAATGAACTACTTATATCGGTATTTTTTATTTTTTTCTATTTATCGTATGACCTTCGGCTCGCCTGAGTCTGTAGCTGCATCCAGCGGACACCCTTATTAGGGTGAGCTACAAGTTCCGTTCAATTTCAAGTAGTTCCAACTTTCGATGTGGTGAACGTTGGAACTTTGTTAGAGCGTTCCGACGAAATCTAACCTAACAATTTAGCTTTACACAAGTTTAGTCTGTGAAAGGATCTTTTACATGCCATAAATCTGTGACATGGGACCGCCGGCTTTACTTCCCCTCCGAAGGAAGGCATACGGAAAGATTTTTAACGCTCTTAAAAATTCCGACGACTTCGGCCGGGTTTGAAGCCGCTATCTTGGGCACAGCAGTTCAGCATGCTACCGACTACGCCACCGAAGCTGCTGTGTCACGATTTTCAGTTTTGCCAGGGCACCATTTATTGCAAAAGGTATCACAATGCCTCATGTCTTCTCTTGGATCTCTATGCCCAAGATAGCTGGTTCAAACTCGGCCGAAGCCGTCGGAATTTTTAAGAGCGTTAAAAATCCCTCAGTATGCCTTCCTTCGGAGGGGAAGTAAAGCCGGCGGTCCCATGTCATAGATTTATGGCATGTTAAAGAACCTTCCACTAATTGCACCTGTGTGAAGCTAAATTTGATAGGTTAAGAATGTAAACAACGCTCTCAGGTTTCTACGTTCGTTGCCAAGAGCCGACTGCGGTGGCGTCTAGTAGCTGAGATCTGAACCTGGCCTAGTAGTCGTTGACGGTGGCGCTTGGTGGCAAAAGTAGGAACTATTTGAAAAATTCTAAGTTGCAGTACTTAAATTAAAAAACAGATACACACACTAATAGTCATCACAATAAACACCGGTTATCAGACAGATTCTACACACACCCAAAGTACACGGGGCTACATGACCGCGTTGTCGCAGCCCCTAAACTTAAGAACCAACCAACCATCAGTAACAATACGCAACGCAGCTGTAGAAACCTGTTGCGCGTTGCCGGAAAACGCCTGAAGAAAATATGCGTCCGAAATGGCCAAGTGCCAGATCTTACTGCCTTTATGCAAAGATAATTCCATTGGCGTCCTAAAAAAAACTCACCGAGTGGCTTTAATACTGATGTAAGTTATGACGAAGGCAGAATTTATGTTCACAAATAAACCAAAGCGCTTGGTCTGGAGGTTCTTGAGGACGCTAAATTGTGAATACCAGCACTCTCGGCTGTCACCATGAAAGCCCGGGTTCGATTCCCGTCTCTGCCAAGAAATTTAATTCTGGTTTGAGGGTTGGAACGGGGTTCACTCAGCCTCGTGAGGAAAACCTGAGAAAAGGTGGGTTCTACTCCCACATAAGCCATCCTGGATGTGGTTTTCCACTTCTACTCGGGGCGAATGCTGGGATGGATCCTAAATGAAGGCCACGGCTGCCTCCTTCCCAATCCTCATCTGAATTATAAATACACTCAATAATACACCCATCACAATTACACAGGTTATCAGACAAATTCCACACGCAAACACAAGTGCACGAGGCTACATGACCACGATGTTGCGACCGTGACCATATGTTAGGAACCTTCATGGCATTCGCCTGCAGTAGAAGTGGGAAACCACGGAAAACAATTTCCAGGATGGATGAGGTGGTAATCGTATCCACCTTTTCTCACTTTTTGCCTCACGAGGCAGAGTGTAGCCTACCCCGTTCCAACCCTCAGACCAGAATTAAATTTCTTAGCAGAGACGGGAATCGAACCCGGGCCTCCGTGGTGACAGCCAAGAGAACTAACATGTCTCCAGACCCTAAAGTGAAATAGGAACAACTTATTTTATGGCATGTTTTTGAGGTTACGTCTGATTGACCGGCACGTTATTGCGAGATGATATTATAGTCTTTCTCGCTGGAAGCACGTGGGTGATATCCCATAAAAAGAAATATTGATTATAAAACGCAGCCGGGTTATGCCCCGCTTTAATAACATCGTCATGCTATATTGCCTTTGTCTAGTTTTATCTCGTATTTTATACCTCCATCAATTTTGTTTGTAATATTAGTATTCTCCAGCCTGGCGTGTTTACAGCAAAAAAATCTCTTATGTCCTTCGTTTTTTTATTGGTCCATTGATCCTAGTATCCTTCCGGCTATTCATTCGTCTTGTGCTCCGATAAATTGTGTAGTAGGTATAAAGGAGGTAGGGAAATAAAAAGAAGGAAGGACTGAAGCGAGATGTTCTTGAGAAGAGAGTGATATTTTATGGGGCCAAGGAACGCGATCCTGAATGGAACAGACCTGGTCATGTGATCTGGACTTGTTGATAGGTACTGTACAGTAGGTAAGATCAGATGAGCCTCTTCTACTTTTATGGTGTAGTGGCTAGCATTCTCTGCTGTTGCCTCACAGGTCCGGATTCGATTCCCAGCTCAGCTAAGAAATATACATTCTGGTCTGAGGGCTGGAACGGAGTACACTCAGCCATCATGGTATTCCTTGGTTTCCAATTTCTACTCCAGGCAAATGCCGGGATGGTTCCTAATTTAAGGTCATGGTCGCCTTCTTCCAAATGCTCCCGTTAATTACAAATGCAGATACTAATATAGCCAACATAATAACACTGGTTATCAGACAAATTACTCACATACACATACCCAAGTACATGGGGCTACATGACCATAATGTCGCAAATCCCCTAATCAATCAACAACAGTTCTTCTTCTTTTATTTGTTAATTCATTTTAGTCATGCATTCATATCCATGCCCTGTCAGCGTGTCCAAAAACCTGCAGCTGCGATGGCCTTGTTGCTTCCTCTAAAAACATCTTCCATTGTGCATGCATGGGTTGTCCGGGAGGGGGCAGATAAGTTGGTGGCTTGGGTCTTGTTCAGCTCCACATTCACAAGAGGTGTCTGGGTCTGCTGGAAGGATCCACCATATTTGCTGGTTGGTCTTGCATCGAGGGACACCCACTCTTAAGCAGTTGAGGAACCTCCACACAGGATAAGGTAGGTCGGCGCCAGGAGCCACTTCTTCCTTTGGTGACATGTCTGTGGGCAATGAGCTCCTCCATCTGTTAAGACGAGTTGTATCTGGTGTTCCCTCCAGCGTCAGAGTCCTACGAAGGAAACTCTGTGGCGAGACCTTGCTGTCAGGTGACCATATAGTGGATGCCGATGGTCATTCTCCTTCTTTGTTATCTCGGCCCCCGGAGCAGTGGCATTGCGGATGTTGGGTGGGGCTATTCCGACAATAGGGCACAGTTTGTGCACTGGTGTTGGTTTCAGGCATCCCGAGATTATCCTTGCAGTGTCGTTGACCGCAGTATCAACCTGATTAGCATGTGGTAAGTGCCTTGAGATTATACACTCTAGATCAGTGGTTCTTAACCGGTGGTCCGCGAGTGCCTCGGGAGTGGTCCGCGGGAGAAAAGGGTCCACCAGCACGTATAAAAAAGTGGCCAATAAATGGGGATTTCGAAAACGGTGTGCGTTGAACGAGAATCGTCCGTATGAATTAGCGGCGATGACTATCAGGTTTTGAATTGAAATATCTTTAAAATAAGTGCTATTGAGGAAGGATTACAACTGATAAGGCGTATTGGGGGAGGGGGTGGTCCGTAGATGATTCAATTTCAGGTTGAGTGGTCCGCAGACTTAAACGGGTTCAGAACCACTGCTCTAGATAGTGACTACATTTTTTATTTTCTAAACAATAAACCTTTTACATTTGTTATAAACCGTACTATAGCTTATTTATGTAGTTATCCATATATCCCTTGCCGTACCCAAGTGTTGTGGGATTGAATCCTGGTGAAGCGAGTAGGCAATTGAGCGTTCTTAAATGCCATAGACCTGTGCCTGTAGATATTCTGGCAGATGAAACATCCTCTTTAAGGCAAATTTCTGGCACTCTGTCGCCTCTTAAAATGTAGGTTAAAAGTGGCGTTGAATTCATAACGCTAAGTTGGATGTCTGCTGAATTTTTCAAATAATAGTTAATTTATAGCTCTTCAGTTGGTGAACACGATTGAGCCCAATGAATGGGCGGGGTACAAGATAGAAATATATAAACGCACTCCTGGAAAATATTACATGTTTCTTTCTTTACCGTTTAGGCGTACTTAGGACCACGGGGCTCGTATCTACCCTAAATTAAACAAAAAGAACAACTCAACATTTTAAAATGCTTCTGAAACGCTGATTATTGGGGGCAGATCATTCATTAAAGATGAGGAAAAGCAAGAAAGGAAAATCCTAAGAACAAATTTTGGACCAGTCTTTACAGGGGGAAACTGGATGAAAAGAAAATCTCAAGACTTATACCAGCACTCGGAGAAAATCTCAGACACATTTAGGAAAACACGATTGAAATTTTACGGGCATATCCTCAGGATGGGCAATCAGAGACTGACCAAGAGGATTCTTAACCTTACCCTGTCAATGAAAATTAAAAACACCTGGCTGCTTGAAGTTGGAAAAGATGTTCAGGAAATATGTATCACAGATGACATTGTACTAGACAGAGCTAAGTTCAGAGAATTAGTCGATAATCACCGCTTTGCAGACTATCCAAGCACTGTCACCAACCAAACCTGGTCAGAAGATCGCAAGAGAAGCCTCAGCGAGAAGATGAAGAGATTGAGGGAGAAGAGAAAGGCAATGCCATTAGCTAAATAAGTTCAATCGCGCTCCGTAGTCGGGCTTGACGGAGAAAGAAACAAAGAAAGAAACAGAATGAAATAAAAAAAGAAAAACAAAAGTTTGGTGCTTTTCAGTCGGTCAACACGAATGTACCCAAAAGAGCTGGGTTATGCCCTAATCCTGAAATAAATTACATGAGCATACACCGATAGATGCATTACCAATACTGCAACTAAATAATTGTACATATTGTAAATATTTTTCACCTGTATTCTCAAACATAGATGTTATAGCCTAAGTGTAATGGATCTGATGATGATCGCTTGACGATCGAAACTGGTCATTCTAGTGTATTTATTAATCTCATGTAATTTATTTCTGGATTAGGACATAACGCAGCTCTTTTTGGGTACATTCGTGTTGACCGACTGAAAAGCACCAAACTTTTGTTTACTTAGGCAACACTGAAAAATGACTTCCAACCTCACAAAATAAAAAAGAAATGAGCTGTGACAAAGCATAATAGCCTACTATCAGGATGAAGGGCGGCAGGGCTGGAAGCTGGCAAACAGTTAATAGAACACTATTAGCCTGCAGTAGATGACTGTTGAATATTCGAGCACAGAGTAAACAGTACAGTAATTATAGCTCACCTGTGTGTGAGAGTTAAATATCTGTTTGTTATAAACTTACCCTGATTACCTTAGGCGAAACGTGTTATAATTTCGTCGTTGAGGTGACACTGCTGAACTAATATTGAGGTATCTATCCTCGTTAGATATTGTAATTGCAGGACACGTTCATTACTACTAAACTCATCGCTGCGTAAAGGCAAACACATTGATCTTCACTGCTTCATTGTATAGAGATAAACAGTCTTATTGAGTCGTAATTACACCGGCGTACGTCTCTTGAACTTCAAATACAGTTCTCTCCCTAATAATAATATCGTAAGGCCTCGGGTGCCAGGTGCAAGCTCTGTTATTTGACACCCAGAGGGCAGGTTGCATATCGAATTTTTGTTGTTCCTTGGGGCGCTATGAAAGTCAAGGAGGTTAGATATCTAAGCTTCTTGACACTATAGCGTTTTCTAGTAGAGAGAGGAGGAACTTTTGTGTTGGCGGAAAATCCCGAGATTAATTTTGCCATTATGAAAACGGCCTACTCAATTCAAATGGGTTCTTTAACATGCCAACAACGTATGACATGCGTGTCGTGATTTTTGTCGCCTTTCAAAAATCACTTACCATGTCCAGGAGCGAACCTGCTAGCTTGGGGTTAGTAGTCCGACACGATAACCACTCAACCACCCTGATACGTTACGTAGTTATTCTTCTACTGCTATTGCCTTCTTTTCTCTTGTTGTTGTTGATTAGCTGCATGGCTCAACGGTAACGCACTCGCCTGCTGTACCCAAGGCTGCAGAATCGAATCCTGGTGTAGTTAGTTGGCATTTGAGGGTGCTCAGATATGAGGGAGTCTTGTCAGTAGATTTACTGGCACGTTAAAGATACCCCTCAGGGCAAAATTCTGTCACGCCGACGACTGTAATAGTCAGTGTAGTTAAAAAAGGACGTAAAACCAATAACATTATTTTATGTTCGACCCTGACTATTATATGTCAGAAAACTGTACTATAATGAGGCTCATTATAACACTATTTTTCATTATGAAACAGTTTCTCCCACCAATCAAAGCTCAAGAAACAGTTGTTTGACCAATTAGATAAGGATAGCATCGCACCTGTGCTGAGTTCCACGGTCTTCTAATTTAAATTTCACTGCGTGGCCTAGTGTCATAGTAGAGTAATAGAGGAGGCCATAGTCAAATACAAGGCATTCTCTGCGTCTCATGCGCTCTGTTCAGTACATAAAACTGGCGAAATATCGACAGATATTTATGAATATTTATGTTCGAACATAAACAGTCGTATGCAATAATTAAGACACGAGTATGTTTATAAAATGAGCGTATTATAATTTCCATACGAGTGTATTAATACCATTATAGGCTCGTTGCATAATGTACTAATATTTATTGTTGTTGTTGTTTATTTTAGGGGCTGCTATATCGTGGTTATGTAGTCCCGTGTACCTATTAGGGCGTGTGTGGTATTTGTGTGATAACTTGTGTTATTGAATAGTGTGTATTAATTAATAATTGTTTATAAAATTTAATACAATGTAAATTAGTTGTAGGTTTGTGAATTTTTTTAAATTTATGTTGCGATGTATTAATCTTATGGAGAAGGATTTTTGTATTAGGCTATTGGGGAATCGCTGTAAACACTCTAATGATCACATGTAGGCCTATCAGGTGATGGTTGTAGTAAATAATACTCTCGTCCCAATCTCTGGCTATCCGAGATTTGGAACAGAGAGTAATCTAATCTATTCGAATAGGAACAATGGAATAGTGTGTATTCGTAAATTGGAGATACTATTGGGAAGAAGGTGGTTGGTTGGTTGGTTCCTCAGATTAGGGGCTGCGACAACGCGGTCATGTAGCCCCGTGTACTTTGGGTGTGTGTAGAATCTGTCTGATAACCGGTGTTAATTGTGATGGCTGTATTAGTGTGTGTTATCTGGTTTTTTTATTTAAGTAAAGACTGCAACTTAAAATTTTTCAAATAGTTCCTACTTTTGCCGCCAAACGCCACCGTCAACGACTACTAGGCCTAGTTCAGAACTTAGCTACTAGACGCCACCGCAGTCGGCTCTTGGCAACGAACGTAGAAACCTAAGAGCGTTGTTTACATTCTTAACCTATCCAATTTAGCTTCACAAAGGTGTAATTAGTGGAAGGTTCTTTAACATGCCATAATTCTAAGACATGGGACCACCGGCTTTACTTCCCCTCCGAAGGAAGGCATACTGAGGGATTTTTAACGCTCTTAAAAAATTCGACGGTTTGGCCGGGTTTGAACCCGCTATCTTGGGCATAGAAGCTCAGCATGCTACCAACTACGCCACCGAAGCCACCGGGAAGAAGGTGGTCGTGGCCTTAATTTAAGAACCATCCCAGAATTTGACTGGAGTAGAAGTGTGGAAACCACGGAAAACCACTTCCAGGATGGCTGAGATGGGAATTGAACCCACGAGGCTGAGTGTTCCAGCCCTCACACAAGAATTAAATTTCTGCCAAGAAAATAAGTCGTTAAAACAAAGATCACCTCTGCTTACAATTTAAGCTCAAGGTGTCAGGAGTCACTTAACTAAAAATTGAGTCCTATTTGTCGAGAGAGAAGGAGAGAGATGCAATTTGTGGTCAAATTTGGTTGGGTAATTCTTTTCCGAGGGTTGTAGGTGTAGATATATATAGCGTGCGGTTAGCAGTACAGAGTATTAAACAATTAAATCTTACCGCAGGACTGGTTTGAGACTTGGCCGGGCTTGTGGGTTCACCACAAGTCATGAATATATAATGGCAAGCAAGTGCCTTGGCTTGGCCTGCAGTAGACAGGACGCTGGGGAAACCACTGCTAAACTTACCCTCGTAAGATCATTGGGAAACTTGTCCTGTCACTGCCGAGTGCGGTGAGAACTGGGAGCAGATTCAGGCCATGACCGTCACCAAACGTCACCACGATTACTGTCATTGCCGATATCAGCAGCCTGGTGGCAAAGCCATCATCCTTAACAGAAAGACAATTCTTCCTTGCAACGTCCTGCTTAAGGACAATCATCTTAAGCCTTTAAAGGGCAGACTATTTTTTTTCTAATTTTTACTTTTATTTTTATTATTTAAACTTTCATTTCAGCTCTAATTTCTATTTTGGATTTTAATATTAAATATTAAGTTATTTTTTTAAATAAATTTTTAAAATTAACTATTTATTTAATTTAATTTTCTAATTTAAACTTTTTAATTTATAATCTTAGTTTTAATTTAATTTTTAGTGTCTTTTATTTTAATTTGTTTATGTTTTATTTTATTGTTTAATTTTAATATTTTTGATTATATTTACTAGTTGAAATTTTATCCAGCACCATAAAAGTAGACAAATAAAATATTTGCTTATCAGAAATATTACATCTACAAGAAATTTTGTTTTAATTAGGCTGAAAGTATCAACTATTAACGTCTTTGATAATAGCCTACAAACTCTTTCTCTAGTAGGTGGTTAATATATAGACCACTATCCTAAAAAATGGTTAACAGCATGAAAATTCTTCCTTGCAACGTCCTGCTTAAGGACAATCATCTTAATTCATTTCACCTCTCATTAACTTCTCTGATGATGAGGGTATCCTGACGTAAAAACTATTCCCAATACTAAAACGTATCTCACATCATCTCCGGTTGACCTCGTGGCACAGTGTCTAGCATTATTTACAGTCGCCGTGGAGGTGCATGTTCGATTCCCAGCTCTGCCAAGAAACTTAATTCTGGTCGCAGCCCTGGAATAGAGTACACTCAGCCTAGTGAGACAGGGCTAATAAGAGGTGGTGATCTTCCTCAAGAACCATGACGTCCTCATACAAAGAACCAATTAGCCTGGTGGATTCTAAAGAGTGTTTACAACACTGCGATGTTATATATTTAGTCAATAGTAGAAACTCTGCTATTCGAAACTTTTGTTGACGTGTGTATTTTGCGTTAGATTGTTTTGTTCATAGTTATTAGTTCGAATCTACTATATTCCGCAAAATCGTAGCTTAGCGACAAATTCTCCCTGTGTAAAAAGATGGTATATTGGCTTCCACGGCCAGTGAATTAAAACTTAGCAATATTTCTAGGTTTGTGCCGTGTCTTGTGTGGGGTTTCGCCTAGGACAACGAGATGGCTCATCAGCGGACTCTAGAAGTCCCCGCCTGGAGGTTTTAATTCACTGGCCGTGAAAGCAAATATGCCATCTTGTTAGATTCAGTGTTGAACGATTTTAAAGTCAAGGTGTAGACGTAGAGGTGGCCGCAGTACTAACTGCCAATAAGGGATCATAGAGACGATTCGTTCGTCAACACAGGCATGCAGACTACACTGGTCGGAAAAGGCAAAACAGTGTCAAAAGAAAATGATTTATTGAATTCTTGTTATTTGTGTGTGTTGTCCTTCTACAATCCCCCAGGGGCTCACAATTTGTGTGACGTGGGTTGGCGACCACAGAATCCCAGCTGAGTCTGGCATTGCTTCCACTTACTTGTGCCGGGCTCCTCTCTGTTATCTCTCCTCTCGACCTCCCTTGGTTAACTCTTGTTCTTTTCCGACCCCGACGCTATTAGGGTGTCCAGGCCTAGCGAGTCTTTCAATTTCCCGCCTCAATTGGCCCTTGTCTCATCTTTCCTGATCCCTCATTCTTCGGGGGGTCAGACCTCTTGTTTTCTTTTCATCGTATTTTCATATCTCCTGCCTTCTGCTCAAGGTCCTCTAAGAGGCAGGGCGTGAGTAGCCCCACCAATTATGGTGCACCCTCGATAGTGCTACACCCTCTAGGGCTCACGGCTAGTGAGTTCGAGAGTTGGCGACCCCGAAGGATTCCTGAGCTGGGTCCAGTTCCCCCCCTTTTTCCATTACCTCTTGGGCGGACCCTCTGCTCTTTCCCTTTTCTATCTGCCTTTCATGGCTATCTTACCTTCCAAGTCCCTCAGTCCTCATTTTTCTAGGGTTGAGGGCATTTCCTTTCCTTCTGTCTTTAATTTCTCTTATTCCTTTCTTTTGTCCTTGTCTTCTTCTAGCCCGTAAGTTTTGTAGTTAATTTTAGTTGTAGTTTCAATTTCACGATCATCGAAACCATTAGGGGCCGATAACCTAAATTTTAGGCTGCTTAAAACAACAATTATCATCATCATCCTTCTACAACTCACAGCGGTAGCTACGCTCGCTAACGCGCAGCACTAGACCATGGGACCAAGCTATCCGCGGACTCGATGGACTTGGGTTAGAAACCCAGCACCGGCCATCCTTGAAATGGTTTACCTTGCCCAGTTTCATTCGTTTAATTACATATGAATTGCAGTCAAGGGCCATAGCAGGAGATTATTAATTGAACTCCCGTTGGCTGTCAGCAGGTTCGATTTCAAGTAGGTCCAAATTTGGCTACCAGATGCCACTGTCAATGACACCTAGCTGCGAACGTTGGAACTTGACAGAGTGTTTCTAACCAGCCAAATACTGTATAACCTAAACATTTGGCTGACTACACTACTCATTTTAGTGATCGTTGTTTAACATGCCATAAATCTATGACATGGGCCCGTCGTCTTTACTTCCCCTCCGAAGGAAGGCATACTGAAGGATTTAGACGCTCTTAAAAATACGACGACTTCGGCCTGGTTTGAACCAGTGATCTTGGGCATAGCAGTTCAGCATGCTGTCAACTACGGCGTTATCTTCTTTCATTTCATCTCTCATTAACTCCCCTCACAAGGTTAGCGCCAGGAAGGGCATCTGTCCGTTAAAACCACCCGCCACATATCCCTTTCACCCCGTTGAAAACTATGAATAATAAGGGGTAGACATACACTGTCTTCCTTCTACAGCTGTTTGTAGTGCATAATTTTATAAGAAGTGGAGTAGTAAGCATACACTAAGGATAATGGAATTCAAAGAACATCTCTCGTTATTCATTTCCTATCATCTGAGGAAGTCTTAACTAATTCCATGCAATTCCAGAAAGCGCCATTAAGGGGTTGTTTCAGTTGTGTCGATGCTTGGAGAGGTACATCAATATTGGAAATATCTGTTCCAGAAGGAAACAGGATGTAAAATTGTCCGATTGAGCCATGTACATTAACAAATTCACAAAGAAATTTGATGAAATGGTCCGGCTAGCTCAAAACAGTTGCCAGCGTTTCGCCCCAGTGTACCAATGGGCTCTTCAGTTAATGTTTGTTAATGTACATGGCTCAATCGGACAATTTTACATCCTGTTTCCTTCTGGAACAGATATTTCCAATATGGATTAGCAAGGTAAGCTAACATTATTTTTGAAAGGAAGTTTTGACTTCTGTAGTACATTGGCGCTGCTCGTGGCAACATTTGTGCCTTGCAGCGGCCTTCACAGTATGTACTAGCCACGCGTCTTGGTGAGGTGTACCATAACCAACTGAAGAGCCCATTGGTACACTGGGGCGAAACGCTGGCAACTGTTTTGAGCTAGCCGGACCATTTCATCAAATTTCTTTGTGAATTTGTTAATGAGGTACATCAAGGCAGAGCGACAATATTCCGAGATTGAATGTATGTAACTTGTTAGATGATAAAGTGCGTATTCACAAGCGATTAGTCCTTGAACATTTCGACTGCAGTACGCTAGGATGGTTCCCAAACTAAAGCAAAGCGCAGATACGTGATGTGATTGCCTGCTCGTGTGGGCGAACGCGTGTCATGTGGTTGGCAAGCTAGTCACGCCGCGCCGTCGCTACCAGCAGGTCCCTGGAGCCCCCACAAGTACTCAGGCTGCAGCCCGTCTTGCTCGCTCGCCCAACAAGTGTTTCCTAGGCCCGGTAAAACCTTGAACCAGGGTGTAGTGTAATTTATTCCAACCAAATAATAACTTGTCAGTCTGACCCGGCCAGGAGGGTTCACCACCTGATCGCAGGAACGCAGGTTCAATTTCCAGCAGAGTAAGATGTATTTTCCAAGGATGGGGAATTATCCACTGCACACCAAATCAGGCAATATCGGCGCGTAAATAATATACCGGTTTACATTAGGTGATTAAATGAAAAAAAAAATGAAAAAAGCTCTGCCTCAGGTTGCCCAATATAATTCAAGTTTCTCTGACCACCTGAATTTGACACTAGGTTGAGAAAACATTGAATGTCATTTGAGCAAGTCTTCTACTGTAGGTTTATGCCGTGTCTACGTCACGCATGTGTATCCTGTTGGGGTCATTAACAGGTCTTTGGTCTGCCTGAACTTGCTGGGGTACTGAAGCTTACAATGCGGTACGTCCCTTCTACGAATATAGGATGGCTGAGTAGGTTCTAGATCATTTCCAGTCCACATAGTTAAGTCCGAGCGTCAAATATAGGGGAATTCCACCACTGACAGATTGGCAAACCTGATTACCCAACATGTCTGCCACCATAGCGAACCGTTTTGTTTACGGTAGTCAGCCAGTTGGCACCACAATTCAAATGTAAGGGCATTTTGGGGGAATTCTGGTGGAATTGCGCCACTCAAATGTTGGCAGCCCTGATTATCCATCATGGCTGCCAAGTGGCCATTAGGTGCATATGTATATATTTAATCACACGCGTTTATTTTCAGGTTATTTTTTCGGAAGTCTCATTAATTGGGATTACAGTAGTCTCGGTAATTCGAGGTGGACGGACCCAGACTACCTCAGACTAAAGAAAAACTCGGAGTTGTCAACTCTCCACAGTAAACACTGAGAAAAAACATCAAGACTGGACATAACAATTCCAACTGTGCAACACTGGAGACCTGACAAGCGAGCCGAACTCTGGACTCCACGTGGAATGACAGAGGAAGCATAATATTGGTCGAGAACCTTCAGATATTGGTCAATAGCAAATATAAATGAAAATGGTTATTGTCACCGCGTGGTATTCCGTTACGTTTCAGTCACCGGTCGTTAAGAAGAAATTTGAGAGAACTATATTGTATACAGTACAGTGTTACCGGTTGATTATATTTTAAGATTGCCTATTAAAAATATAATAAGTGTTTCTGAAAAGAACTATGACTTCTTGTTGTTCTCATTGGTTTCACTCGTCTCGCTTTGAGTGAACAGTTCCCTCTTAATCATCTCTCCCTCTCGATTCCTTTCAGCCTCCCCCTACACAATTCACTTCACTTAGCCTTGACACTTTTCACTTACAGACACTTCTTTCTTTAGCTTCATTAGTAACTCGATTATTCTCATCCTCGTCTCTATTTGAATGCTTCTATCACGTCGCATTATTCCAGCGTGTCACGTGTCGATGCCTACAGCACTGATTTACTGTAGCCTATATTGTTTCTTTACCGGTATATCATTACGATTGTTATTCCCCCCAGGGTCTCACATCTAGTGGGGCGTGGGTTGGCGACCACGTGGCCCCAGCTGAGTCCGGCATTGCTTCCACTTACTTGTGCCGGGCTCCTCTCCGTCTTCCTTCCTGTCGACCTCTCTTGGTCAACTCTTGATATCTTCTGACTCCAACGGTATTAGGGTATCTGAAGCCTAGGGAATCTCTTCCTTTCCTGCCTTAATTGACTCATCTTCAAGTTGTCGTTCTTTGGTGAGAAAATATTCATTATATCATATTTGCTGAAAACGATTAATCTTCATACTATTGCTGTGGAATGTATATCGCCTACGGTTTACTTCGAGGTTTGGAGATCCCATTGAAGATATTCCTACAATAAATCATTGCTACCATGACGTACCTCGCGCATGCGCTCCGGTCAGGATTTGGCACTGGAGTTTTACAAGTAAAGTAGTTATTTCAATGACCAACAGAGTTCACTGTTAGCAAGGGATTTGCGCTCCCGGCAGACACATAGTAGGATAACATGTCAGATGTTACACATCATATGCGACTACTGCAAGGCTCGTATTTAAAAAAAAGTGACAGTCAGTCTGAAAGACTAGACTTTGTATCATTTTAAATGCTACAAATGCTGAAAAATGCAAGAGAGGCTGGAGGCTTCTCGCTTCGCTCGAAGCCAAAGATTCTTGACATGTTAAAAATTGATCGGCATAATACTTATCTCGCTATATCATACTTTACCTTGTTTCAAATTACTCGCGAACGGCAAGTGCAAACCAAGGGCAAAGCAATGTCAAGCGCGCGGAGGGAGATGGCTGGATGACGTGCCCCTTCCATCCAGTCTAAAAACACTTATAGTGGGCGATGTATTGAAGATAGAGATATGCTCTCGCGGACTTTTTTGTAGAACTTTTCATGCTGACCAATTCTTACGCTCATAGTATATTGATATTTTTAACGGTTTGTCCAGCGTAAGCTTAAGAAGCGCACGGACGCCAAGTTTGTTTTCGACTTTTTCACTGAAATCGTTACTGTTTGGCTTCCTTTGATCATACATAAATTATTTTCTACAGAATCTTTCCTTGAGATATCCTTTACAGAATGGTGAAAACCGCATCAAAATCCATCCAGTGGTTCTCGAGATTACCGGTGATATCCAAGAATCGGGGATTTTTGTATTATACTAACGAAGTAGCGATTGTCGGAGAACACATGCACCAAGCGGTAGTATGACGTCACACACCTCAGTGCATCTGGGTACATTTCGTCCCGTAACGTAACGCCAGACCCCAGCGTAACGACGAAGTCGACAAGATCATTTAAAATGATAAAATAACCTGGTGTACTGTAATATTCTCTGTAGAAAAATGTCCGGTCCACAGGGGATGTGACGTCACCAATGTGAGGATAAGAGTCCCACTGAAGAAGTAGTTTTCTGCAGTTTCCCACTTATTTCCCGGACAAGTCTTAAGATGGTCCCTAACTTCAGGCTACGTCTACCTCCCCGCCACCACTCTACTATTCTAGCCGCAATTACAATCAAACAAAATACTACACGAATCACCTCTGGTTGACGACCGCGGGATCCCAGTTGAGTCCTGAATTGCTTCCACATACGTGTGCCAGGCTTCTTTCTGTCATCTTTCCTGTCAACCTCTCTTGGCCATCTGGTGTTCTCTTCCGACACCGTCCGTAATGGGATATCCAAAGCCTAGGTAGTCTTTCAATTTCCCGCCTTAATTGGCCCTTGTCTCATCTTTCCCGATCCCCCGTTCTTCGAGGTGTCAGACCTCTTCTTTTCTTTTCATGATAAGGTGTGTGTAGCTCCACCACTTATGGTGCACCTCGGATAGTACTACACCCTCAAGGGCTCACGGCTGGTGAGATCTGGAGTTGGAGACCCCGAAGGATTCCTGACGAGGTTTCTCCCCTTTTTCTCTTGCCCTTGGGGCACATCCCTCCACATTCACTTTCCTATCTGCTTTTCATAGCTCTTCTTTCTTCCAAGTTCCTCAGACTACATTTTTCGAGGGTTGAGATTTTGAAGCAGGTGTTGCAGTATATGTGAAGGCAGAAAGTTGAGCAGTTTTTACCGCGAACATCAATAACTGATCTTTCTAAAACCTCGCCTCACATGCTTTGGACACGACAGTGATAGATTAACCGGTAAGCGGGGAGAAATATGAGCACAGAGAAAGGACGTTTACCGTATGTCGCGTCGCGGCTGACGATGAGAATCGTTCCTAGGTGATATATTGCCACTTGGTAGGCAGACGAATGACTAACGCGAGGACAATACCTGGAGTGAAGAGTGTCACTAGAAAGTGGGCCATTATCCGACAGGAGCACGTGCACGTAAATTCTTTTAAACAAGTTAATGTGCCAGGTCACGGACGCTCTTCCGGGAGCTAGAACTGGAATATAGAAACAGATCACCTCGAGGCACAGTATACAGCATTCTTAGCTGTCATCACTGAGGTTTTCTATTCTAATTTTGTATAAGTACTCACCAATGCTCCTAGTACTGCTTGAGCGTGTGGTATAAATCCATCTTCAGCGTCAATACCTATCACATCATGAATGTTTACATCGTCACTGTCATCAGAGTCACTCGAGTAAATAAGCACATTATGTACATTACGGCACTCAGGAGCCTGATTATTGCTTCCACTATGACTTTCGCTTTCAGTTTCCACAAATTCACTGTCACTTGGTCCTTGTGATAGATCATCTGCAAATATTTCATCTAATATCTCGTCGTCAGCTAACTCAGTTTGACTGAGCCTGCAGAAAGAAATCGACGTTTCGAAACCAAGTCAAAGAATAAGAATAGTCTCATGACCACAAACACTACATTCTTTTTCGTTAATGAAATTCACCTGCACTGCACAAGACAAAAAATAAGTTACATGTTGTCAGCAATAGAACGACTAAATTTGAAGTTAATGCACTGCAGCACTCGCTCATCTCAATGTACAACCTGGTACCACTTGATCTAGCAAGAATCTCTCAAATTGGGGCATTTCGTGTAAAGTTGAAAAAGTACTATTTGCTGACTCTGAATGTGTAATAATGTACGTATAATAATTAACTCTAAATGTATAATAACTTACTCTTGTGATACCACATTCTTCCAAATAATCTTTATCTTTTATGTTTATCAACACTAATTGACTCGTAACTTCAAAGCATGCTCATTAGCTTATAGTCTCATTTCTCCAATTATATTATACCGCTTTTTCCTTGGTCATGAATTGTGTCAAAAGCGTCGCTTTGAATACACTTCAATTGCTTATTTGTATACTGTACTCTAAAAAAAAATCCACAGCCTGCTTCCAGTCTCCGACCGGGTCAGGAATGGAATGAATGAAGCCCCTATCTAGCGGCGAGGATATGAACTGTGCCGGCTGCCGAGGCCTGACGCACTCCTCTGGGGCAATGAGTAAATGAATGTCAGATGAAATGAAATGATAGTGGAGAGTGTTGCTGGAATGAAATTGTGACAGGGAAAACCGGAGTACCCGGAGAAAAACCTGTCTGCCTCCGTTCTGTCCAGCACAGATCTCACATGGAGTGACCGGGATTTGAACCACGGACTCAGCGGTGAGAGGCCGGCATATTTAGCATATGTATAGTTATTCCGTCATCTATGTAATGAACTATGTACTGTTCCCCACGACAGAGCTCTGCTCTCGGGAATCTTTTTCTAGACAAATATATTTTTTTTTTGTCGTGTGGCCTTCGGAGAGGCCGAGTGCAGGTCTTTCTAGTCGACGCCCGTGGGCGACCTGCGCGTCGGGAGGAGAGATGGAATGGAGGAAGATGAATGAAATTGGGCAAGGGTGTGGAAGGAAGCGGCCGTGGCCTGTCAGAAGGTACTGTCCCAGCATTTGCCAGGTGTTGAAAATGGGGAAACCACGGAAAACCATTTCAAGGACGGCCGATGGTGGGGCTCGAATCCACGCGTCCGCCGAGTCAGCAGAGAACTTGGCCCCATGGCCTAACGGTGCGCTTTAGCCAGCGTAGCCACTACTGTCGGTAATAAATAAAATAAAAGAAGGCCATGAACGAGCAAAAAGTGGCTGATACTCATTTACAATTATACTAACAGCCGTAAATAGTTGAATATACGGTCAAAAGATGTCACAGGACTACCAACTATGACGCCGTGCATAAAACCGAGATTTCTCAGGGCCCGTCACCCGTGTGTTCATTTTGCCTTGCAGGTCTAAGTACACCCTGTTCTTATCCTCAGACCAGAATGCATTTGAATCGCTCGTTGTTGAACGGCACTACGTCCACATTTTTGACAAATTCTTTTAACCGCGATTTTGCATCCTAGCGCTTGTGCTATTATCACAGCCGTCAAGTTAATTACCCCCCACAGGGGCCGATAACCTAGATGTTAGGCACCTTAAAACAACAATTATCATCATCATCATCATCATCAAGTTAGTTATTTCGTGTTCAATGGAACTTAGTCCAGCAGTTAGTGAGTATCAACATAACAAAATAACAGTTATTACATTCATGTTACCTGTTTTTTCAGGTTTCCGTATAGGCCTACATCAGTTCATTTAGAAATAAAGGAAATACACTAAGAATGTGAATGATATTCCTCGCTCAAAGGTTCTGCTCGTTTCATTTTAAAATGGACTAAGGCCAGTTATGTATTTTGTCAATATAAGTGTTAATACCATACGGAACAACGCTGTTTTGGTTTTATTTTATCGGCGTGTGTGTGCACTTTAAACATATAAAGAACTACGTATTATATTTCATAACAAGAGCGGAAAAACTGTTTTTGTGTTTATTTCAAACCTTAAAAAATTGGACTTAAATTCCTTTCAAAATCTAGCGATTCATTTTTTTGAAAGATACGGGAATCGAACCCGAATCTCAGTGATGACAGCTAAGAATGCTGTATACTGTGCCTCGAGGTGATCTGTTTCTATATTCCAGTTCTAGCTCCCGGAAGAGCGTCCGTGACCTGGCACATTAACTTGTTTAAAAGAATTTACGTGCACGTGCTCCTGTCGGATAATGGCCCACTTTCTAGTGACACTCTTCACTCCAGGTATTGTCCTCGCGTTAGTCATTCGTCTGCCTACCAAGTGGCAATATATCACCTAGGAACGATTCTCATCGTCAGCCGCGACGCGACATACGGTAAACGTCCTTTCTCTGTGCTCATATTTCTCCCCGCTTACCGGTTAATCTATCACTGTCGTGTCCAAAGCATGTGAGGCGAGGTTTTAGAAAGATCAGTTATTGATGTTCGCGGTAAAAACTGCTCAACTTTCTGCCTTCACATATACTGCAACACCTGCTTCAAAATCTCTCCACAAAATCATGACCGAACTTCTTAGGCTACGCCGATAACTTCTTTGCCTGTTTCCCCCCAAGGGCTTACAACTTGTGGGACGTGGGTTGGTGACCACAGGACCCCAGCTGAGTCCGGCATTGCTTCCACTTACTTGTGCCGGGCTCCTCTCCGTCTTCATTCCTGTCGACCTCTCTTGGTCAACTCTTGATATCTTCTGACTCCAACGGTATTAGGGTATCCGAAGCCTATGGAGTGTCTTCCTTTCCCGCTTTCATTGGCCCTTCTCTCATCTTTCCCGATGCCTCATTCTTCTAGGGATCAACCTTCTTTTTCTTTTCATTATAGTTCCCTTTCTCTTTAAAACTCCCGCCATGTTTTTGAATTGGCCCACCGTATCTCTTAATTACATTTTGTGAGTATTTTGAATCTCAACCACATTTTGTGAGTATTTTCAATCTACATTGCATCTTGTAAATATTTTCGAACTAAACTCCATTTTTTAAGTATTTTCAATCTCAATTGCATTTGTCAGTTCGGTAATTTGAATCGCGGGCTTCCACATATTGTGAGTAATTTGAATCATACATTTTGTAAGCATTTTCAATTTCAATTGCATTTTGTAAGTATTTGGAATTCCAAATGCACTTTGCGAGTATTTTGAATCTGAACCGGCCTGTTTCAATCTAACTTGCATTGCGTATTTTCAATTTCAATTGCATTTTGTAAGTATTTTGAACCTCAATTGCATTTTGTACGTATTTTCGATTTCAATTGCATTCTTTAAGTATTTTGAATTTCAATTACATTTTGTGAGTCATTTCAATCTGAGTTCCATTTTGTAAGTATTTTCAGTCCAGCTTAATTTTTGTTCCGGTTTCCATTTCATTGTCATTTTTGCTATCACCCAGACCATTAGGGGCCGATAACCTAGATGTTAGGCCCCTTAAAACAACAACTATCATCATCATCATCATCTTCATCATCTTTGCCTGTTCTTCTAGAATTTAAACGGGCTGTTGCTGTTCTTGATTATTTTGTTTTGGCTTTGTAACATCGTGCCCATGTTGCTCCGTATGCTTCAGTGTGTGTGAAATGTGCGTCTTTGTGTCGTAGTCTGTATTAGCATGTGTGTTTGTACATGGGATGGCGCAGCGGTAACGTTCTCGCCTGTTGTGGCCTAGGTTGCAGGATTGATTCCTGGTGAAGTCAGTTGGCATTTCAAGGTGTGTAAATGCGAGAGAGCCATGCCAGTACATTTACTGACACGATAAAGATCCTATTCTGGACAAACTTCCGGCACACAGACTTCTCTAAAAGTCTAAAAAAGGGACGTGAATTCAATAATATTGTTTTTTTAAACCGTCGACTTGAGCCTCTATGTACTGCGTGTTAACAACCACTCTCATTTCAGTGTCTGCGTCTTGTTCGTTTGCCGGCTTTGATATCTTGCCAGTATCTCTTGAGCCCATCTATCAGCTTATTATTCCACTCCTCTGTTAAAGGGCCTCTCCGTCTTCTGGGTTCTGCCTCCACCATAAAACCCTGATAACTTTTCACCATCCTTCTGAAACTATTCCTGTCTTTGATTTTACCCTCCGTAATGTCCACCTGTCTCATATCCTTCTCACACTCTTGGAACCATTTCAACTTTTAGATCTTTGGTTAAGAAAATCCCAGATTTTCTTTGTGAGCTGGTCATTATTCATACGGAAGATGTGTCCATAAAACAGCAATCTTCGTTTTCTAATTGTTGTTGTATTCGGTTCCATCTTGCTGTTCGTCAACGCATCTCTTGCCCAAGATCTTACGAAGTAGTCTGCGTTCTCTTTTAAGTATCTGATTGACTTGTCCTGGTCGATTCATAAGCAGGGTCTCCAAAGCATACAAACCTTCTGGTCTGACAACAGTGCTGTAATGCCTTAGTTTGGCTCCTATACTCAACATCTTCTTGTTGTAGAATTTTTAGTCAGTTGGAACGCTTGCTCTAGTTTCAGGATGCGGATATTGTTCGCTTCTTGTTCTAGCCCATTCTCTTGGATTACTTCACCCAGGTATTTAAACTTCTTGACTGTTCGAATCTTTTCATGGTCTGTGAACAACCAATCTGGACCTTCACTGATGTTAGTCATGTATTTCGTCTTGTAGTCCTACTTTCTCTGCCGTTTCTTTAAGATTGTTTATCTTCCTAATTGCTGAACTGATGAATGAAAATCCACAGCCTGCTTCCAGTCTCCGACCGGGTCAGGAATGGAATGAATGAAGCCCCCATCTAGCGGCGAGGATATGAACTGTGCCGGCTGCCGAGGCCTGACGCACTCCTCTGGGGCAATGATTAGATGAATGACAGATGAAATGAAATGATAGTGGAGAGTGTTGCTGGAATGAAATTTTGACAGGGAAAACAGGAGTACCCGACAAAAAAACTGTCTGCCTCCGTTTTGTCCAGCACAGATCGCATTTGGAGTGACCGGGATTTGAACCACGGACCCAGCGATGAGAGGACGGCGTGCTGCCGCCTAAGCCACGGAGGCTTTCTTCTGAACTGATGTTGTTTGCAAATATGGCTACGTCGTCCGCGAACGCCAGACAGTTATTGTCATTTTTTTTCCGTAGTCCGTTTACCATCCAGGTTGGTTTTTCTTTCGGACTCAGCGAGCGATCCCACCATTAGCGCCGCCAGGGCAGTGTCCTGCAGGTCTTGTTGCAGTTCTCTGGCAGTTGCTGAAGGACGCCGCAACTGACAGATGATCAGATAACGGTCATCTTGTGTGGTTGTCATGCGTCGGCGACCTTGTCCGACCCTCCTTGTGAACTGGCCTGTCTCATTGTAGCGATTCCACAAGCGATGAATAACTCACGGAGATACATTAAGATCCACAGCAACACGATGAATAGTCCATCCTTCCTGGATCAAACTGACAGCCCATGCGACTTGAACCTTGTTAAGATGTCTCATGCCATGTGCTGGTTTACGTACAACGTGCTCAAATGACCGCAGTAGTCTGTGTACCTCACAACAACACACGGACGCACCGCTATTCACTTTGTTTTGAGGGATTACCAGACAATTTAATTCATGGCTACCCCTACAGATGGAGTATAACTTCGATTTGACATACCCTGAGTAGCTAAGGTCTCAAGGCATGCTGTACGACCATTGGAACCCCATCTACAAAATCAACGTTCACATACCAGACGTTACAAAACATGTTCCCCTAATTTTTTTGAACTGTGTGTAATAATAATAATAATAATAATGATAATAATGTTGGTTTCACGTCCCATTGTCATCATCATCATGATCAGTCCTCCCTTGTTGCCTTACTTACAACAAGCCTTACATAACACATAAAGCTGACTCTCATGTGGAATGGCGGACGATGTGTGTGAATGCCTTTGACGATCTTGACTACAGGGAAACACAGAAAGTCGCTCCATCACGAGACCCGTTAGCATGTTCAAACTGCCGGAAGGCACGCATCGCCTTTGTATTTTTTCAGTCCATTCCAATCAAAAAAAGGGAAAAAGTAATGGAACAGCTTTATTGGGTAGGTGTTTGGATCAAAGTGCAGTGACAGCCGGAGGGCCAAAGGAAATGGCATAATGGATTTTAGCTTGTGTGCCGCAATTAAAGCGGCACCTATCGATCGCAGAGTATGGCTGGCAGCGGAGTGGTCTCTTCGCTGTCACATGATTACTAAGTCACCTCGCCGCTCTGGGGACACTCAATGTGTCAACGACAACAAATAAGGAAATTCTTCAAGTGTAATAGTTGAAATTAAGGCTGCAATTAGGATTTGAAACCAAATCTGCTGCATTTTGGGGAGATCTTGAGCGCCATATAGTCTCTAACAAAAGCTCAATGATTTTGAGATGCGATGATCCCGCACTCTGGTAGCTACTGTACTGTATTTAGTTAACCAGATATTTGAAATTTTAAATTCTAAACTCTATATTGACATCTTACGGCCATACATGCATTTTTCACACATAACCTATGATTGTACTCTAAACGTGTGTAATTGTTATTCTGATGAGGATTGGGAAGGAGGCGGCTGTGGCCTGCACCCTGACATTTGTCTGAAGTAGAAGTGGGAAACCGTGGAAAACCACATTCAGGATGGCTGTGGTAGGAATCAAACCCGCCACTTCTCAGTTTCGGCTCACGAGGCTTAGTGTACCCCTTTCCAGCCCTTAGACCAGAATTAAATTTCTTGGCAGAGCCGGGAACGAACCTGGGCCTCCCTCCGCGGTAACAACCAAGAATGCTAGCCACGATGTAACGAGGTGGTGACTGCGATGATAATAATAATAGTCTAATAATGTTATTGGTTTTACGTCCCTATTAACAACTGCGGCTTTTAGAGACACCGGCGTACTGGAATTTTGCCCCGAAGATGATCTGTGACGTGCCAGAATTCAATCCTGCTACCTTGGGAACAGCAGGTGAGTACGTTACCGCTGTGCCACGCAGCCAGTCAGTGACCACGATGTTACAAAGTGCACAGGGCTAATAGCCATGATATTGAAATACCCTAGCTAGACGGTTATAACAACTTTGATATTGCAAACCCCATATGATGATTTTTGTGCACCCAAGTACACGGGGATAATGATTTATACATTATTATATAACGAATTGTATTTACTTACCATTCACAAGCTAACCATTGGGTGAGGATATCCGGGCGTAAGAAGATACAGTCAGTCTGAAAGACTGGACTTTAATAATGTTGAAAATGCTGAAAAATGCTAGAAAGGCTTCGCTTCGCTCGAAGCCAAAGACGCTTGACATGTTAGATGATCAAGAAACAATCAGAACGCTAGGAAGTTACAAGTCATAGCGGTGAAAGGAGGGAGCTGGCTGGATGACGTCACGCTCGCCGTTTCGTTGCCGTCTCGTAACGCCAGAGCTCACCAGTGAACTCAGTACACATGCACCAAGCAGTACTATGACGTCACGCACCTCAGTGCATTCTCGGTACATTTCGTGACGTCACCGTAACGTAACGACGAAGTCGACTAGATCATTTAAAATGATAAAAAAAACACAATCGCCTCCGTAGCGTAGCGGTCAGCGTGGTTAGCTGCCGCCCCGGAGGTCCTGGGTTCGATTCCCGGCTCTGCCACGAAATTTGAAAAGTGGTACGAGGACTGGAACGGGGTCTACTCAGCCTCGGGTGGCCCAAATGAGTCGAGGGGGTTCGATTCCCCCTCAGCCATCCTCGAAGTGGTTTTCCGTGGTTTCCCACTTCGTCTTCGGGCAAATGCCTGGATGGTCCCTACAGTGAGGCCACGGCCGCCTCCTTCCCTCTTCCTTGCCTATCCATCCCAATCTTCCCCTCCCTTCCCTCATGAGGCCCCTGTTCGCTTTGCAGGTGAGGCCGCCTGGGCGAGGTGCTAATCCCACCTCACCAGTTGTATCCCTTCCGATTAGATGTTCCCAGCTCTAGGACACTGCCTGGATAGGCGGTAGGGGTGAGTTCCCTCGCTGAGTCCCTGGGAGCCACCACCCTGGAGGGTAAACACGATTAAAAAAAACACACAATACATAGACTTTCATCGCACCTTATTTGCAAACGGTACTAAACACTGAAAGCGGTTTAGGTATGTTTGCTTTGGAGACAGTAGCCTATGGACAAGCTGATTTAGCCGGAAGATATGTTTCTAGTTACCATGATGCAATGATATGATAGCATGAGCTAATAGTTGCAGTTCTTAAATATTCTCGCTTTCATCTTAACGGTGTGCACTAAGCTGTGTGATACAAAACAGAGGAGAGCGGGCTTTAATTCCCACTATTAACCATTCTAGATGGTTTACCAGTTTTGCACTAAAGAATCAACAACAACAACAACAAGAACAAGAAGTTCCGTGACGAACTAAAGAGCCTACTTTTCTTAAAATTTAAGATTCATGACAATGATTAATCTATGTGGATCTATCTAGAATAATGACGAAATTAAGTTGGTATTATCGAAATTTCTAATTATTTCCAAATATTGTATACCTGGCATAATGTAGCCTAATAGAGAACTACAGTTGGCAGCCCTGGTAACTGAATATATCCATAGTTCCAGCTCTTAAGGTACAGAATACAAAATTTGGTGTAAGTCCAATGGATAGCATGGACGTTACATGCAGTTAAACATCGGATCTAACAGTGCGCGTAAAATCGTGTTGACAACAATGACATACATGTATTGGTCAGAAATAATCTGAAATAATATGATCTATTGTTGTGTCAATTTTGAATGAAATCCATTTGTTAGTATAGAAGTTACATGCATTTTAAAATTGGACCTATCAGCAAGCTTATAATGATGTTGGTAGCACTGACGTATATAAGTTACTCCAAATTAATATAGAATATCAGGTACTATACGTGTGCATAGTTTAAAGATGTCGGCTTGCATACTTTCTGATATATGGGTATTTGGATTTAAAAAAAATTGAGAGCATTTATTAACAGTTGGCAGTCCTGGTGGCTCTTAAGAATACGCTCAGTCATATATATTTATGTACACATAGCACATACGAAATTTGGTTGAAATCCAATTGATAGAGTAGAAGTTATATGCATTTAAAATTTGGACCTATCAGCAGGCTTATAATCAGTTTGGCAACACTGCCATACATGGCCTCCTGTAAATTAAACTGCAAAGTTATTATCTATACGTGTGCCAATTTTGAAATATCTCCCATTCATACCTTTAAGATATCCAACATGGAGCTCAAATTTCAATTGCAATTTTTCAGCAGTTGGTAGCACTGACATCATTTTCAAATATGGCCGTGAGATATTCAGATATAGATCTTTACTCCTACCAAATTTTGTTTCGATTGCTCCAGCCGTTTAGGAGTTGATAGGGGGGGGGGGACACACACACAGCCAGCCAGACAGATAGACAGACAGACAGAAGGACAGACAGACAGACAGACAGACACACATTTGCCCGATCTCATAAGTCTACTTTTTCCTCATTTTTGCAAAATGTGAAAAGTAGGCTAACAACTGTAATTATGAGAACCACGCACATGGCCATTGTACGAGTATATTAGCCCATTTGCATTATACTGCCACGTGTAACATTTAAACTGAATGAGTCACAATTACATGTTGATTGTGTTTCCACGCATGGCACTGCTGGAATAATTTACCTATTATTATTCTTATCGCACGTTAAGGGTCACTTAAACGATGTTAGCGAGTTGCTGAAAATGGAATGAATCACTTATTTTACGTCACAATATCGTGACTCCAATCTTGTGCTTACTCTGGTCCACTGAGGGACTAGCCCACTCATTACCATTGCATTTGGTTCACTTATTCCCTGCATCTGATTCGCATGCGATATGATTTACAGACCACTTCGTGGTGTTGGTTGGTTGCTTGCTTCGTAAGCTGTGGGCTGCGACAGCGCGGTCATGTACCCCCGTGTACTTTGGGTGTGTGTGGGAAATATCTGATAACCGGTGTTAATTGTGATGGCTGTATTAGTGTGTGTTAACTGTTTTAATTCAAGCAAGGACTGCAGATATTCGAATATAGATTTAGTTATTAGGAAGTCATTTTAAAGCCTTTGTCTGCAGTGTGGCGCTGTATGGAAGTAAAACTTGGACTATTGATGCAGCAGAAAAGAGGAGAATTGAAGCGTTTGAGATGTGGTGTTACAGGAGAATGATGAAGATCAGATGGGTAGATAGGGTTACAAACGAAGAGGTATTAAGACGAGTGGGAGAGGAGAGATGTTTCTGGCGACTGCTAATGAAGAGAAGAGATAGGTTGGTAGGACACATTCTAAGACACCCTGGAATAGGAACCTTAGTTATGGAAGGAAGGATCGAGGTCAAGAACTGTAGGGGTAGACCAAGGTTAGAATATGTTAAACAGATTGCCTCGGATATAGGGTGTGGTAGCTATGTAGAGATGAAGTGATTAGCTCAGGACAGGGAGGCAAAGAGAGCTGCATCAAACCAGTCAAAAGAGCGAAGACTCAAAAAACAGTAGTTCCAACTTTTGCTACCAAACGTCACCGTCAATGACCAACTAGTTCTGAACTTGGTTCCTAGATGCCACCACAGTCGGCTTCTGGCGACGAACGTTGGAACTTAAGAGTGTTAGTCAAATTTAACCTATAATTTAGCTTCTCACAAGTGTAATTAGTGGAAGGTTCTTTATCATGCCATAAGTCTATGTCATGGGACTGTCGGCTTTACTTCCCCTCCGAAGGAAGGCATACTTTAATGGCTAACATTCTTGGCTGTCACTCCGAGAGTTGGGTTTCGATTTCCGGCTCTGCCAAGAAATTTTACATTCTGGTCTGAGGGTTGGAATGGGCTACACTTAGCCTTGTGAGGCAAGAAGAGACGGAGTCGATCCAGGCGGTGGTTTTCCCTAGTTTCCCACTTCAATTTAAGTTATTTTACTTATTTAGCGTGTGACTTTTAGTGCCGGGAGTGTCCGGGCACATGTTCGGCTCGCCAGAGGCTGTAGCTGTGGATACGCATGGGGTGAGCTACAAGTTCCGTTCAATCTCAAGGAGCCTAGTTCCAACTTTCGCTACCAGATTTCACCGACACCTAGTCGTGAACGTTGGAACTTGGATATAGTGTTTCAACGAAATCTAACCTGTGAATTTAGCTTCACACAAGTTTAATTAGTGGAAGGTTCTTTTACATGCCATAAACCTATGCCATGGGACCTCCGGCTTTACTTTCCCTGCGAAGGAAGGCATACTGAGGGATTTTTAACGCTCTTAAAAATTCCGACAATTTCGACCGGGTTTGAACAAGCGACCTTGGGCATAGAAGCTCATCATGCTACCAACTAATCCACCGAAGCCGCCTTAATACAGGGTGACCCACTTAAAAGTTTCACCGCAAATACAGTACATCTGAAACAATAATAGACAATGAATATCAACGTTCACAGCCATGTTGTCGTTGTTGATTCTTTAGTGGCTTTGCGACATCGGGGGCATCTAGCCCCTTATACTTGAGTGTGTGTAGAAGTTTTCTGATAACCTGTAACGATATTTTTTTTCGTGTGGTCTCCTGAGAGGCCGAGTGCAGGTCTTTCTAATCGACGCCCGTGGGCGACCTGCGCGTCGGGATGAGAGATGGAATGGATGAAATTGGGCAAGGATGTGGATGGAAGCGGCCGTGGCCTATCAGAAGGTACCGTCCCAGCATTTGCCTGGTGTTGAAAATGGGAAACCACGGAAAACCATTTCAAGGACGGCCGACGGTGGGGCTCGAACCCACGCGTCTACCGAGTCAGCAGAGTGCTTGGCCCCATGACCTAATGCTGTGCTTTAGCCAGCGTAGACACTACTGTCGGTACCTGTAACGATGTGATGCCTATATTGGTGTGTGTATTTGCAATTTATGTAGGAGTTGGGTAGGAGGTGGGAATGGCCTTAAGTTAGGTACCATCCCCGCATTTGTCTAGAGTAGAAGTGGGAAACCAAAACAAATCTCTTCCAGGATGTTTGAGGTAGCAATCTAACCCGCCTCTTCTTAGTTTTGGCTCACGAGTCTGAATGTACCTCGTTCCATCCCTCAGAATTAAATTCCGGGGTGACAGCCAAGAATGCTAGCCACTACATCACGAAGTAGCCTTCGGATTATAAAGCAAGTCAACCAAATGTTATGGTAATGAGTGGCCTAGTCACAAGAGTGCCAGCCACCACGCAACGGGGCGGATACATTTAATTCTAGTCTGAGGGCAGGGACGCTGTTGACTTAGCTTCGTGACGTAAACCCGAGAAGAGGTGGGTTCGATTCCCACCTCAGTTACCCTAGAAGTGGCTTTTCTTTGTTTACCACTTCTATTCCAGTCAAATACCGGGATGGTTCGTAACTTAAGACCACGGCTGCGTCCTTTCCAACCCTCCCTTGAATTACAAATACGCACACTAATGCAGCCATTACAATAACAAAGGTTATCAGACAGAAATTACACACACACCCAACTACACGCAGCTAAATAACCACGATGTCCATCCACCTCTAATGAAACAATACTCTTACAATACAATACTCACGTTACAAATTCTCGAAATGTAAAAACCTATTACGATGCAATAAACGCCATTTTTAAAGTGGGTTTTCCATGTTATCAATTATTGAGCAATAAATAATACGGAGTATCCACTTAAACACTTGGTTCAAGAAAAGAAAGAGCAAATTATACACATGGAGGAGCCCAGGAGACATTAACAGATATCAAATAGACTACATACTTGTTAAACAGAGGTTTAGGGGCAGCGTGAAAGACGCTAGGACTATGCCGGCTGCCGATATCGACTCGGATCACAACCTTTTGGTTGCAGACATCAATACAAGGCTGAAGAGGATTCGACAGTGTGGGAGGAGAAAGCAGAGATGGGACCTGGAAAAGTTAAGAGTGAACAATGAGAGAGTAGGAGAATCATTGGAGCAACAATTTAGAGAAATGAGAGGTGAAAATGCAAGTACAAGTGTGGAAGTGCAATGGCGAAATGTTAAACTGGTAAAGTTGAATACTTTAAAGAGTGAAGTTGGGAGGGAAGCAAAGAGATCGAGGAAACCTTGGATCACCAATGAGATGATGGAGAAGATGGAGGAAAGAAAGAAGTGTAAAAATATAAACGAAGAAGAATACAGAAGACTTCACAATGCACTCAGGAGAGAAAGAGACAAAGCCAAGAAAAAGTACATAAAGAAATGTGCGATCGATGACATAGAGGAACTACAAAGAAGAGGAAGGTACGACCTCATGTACCAGAAAACGAAGGAGCTGGGAGGAAGCGAGAACAAAGGAGTAAGGCAATTCGGAATAGAGGACTCCTAGAGGACAAATGGTTTCTGAACAAGCGGGAGTGCTGAAAATATGGGAAGAATACATATATTAACTCTACGATAAGGAACACCGTCCGCAAGACATCGACATAGAGAAAGAGGAGGCGATTGATGAAGACGAGAAAGGGCCCAGCATACTGACAACGGAAGTAGAGAAGGCAATTGAGGACATGAAAAAAGGGAAAGCTACAGGAGAAGACGACATACCAGTGGATTTGCTGAAAGAAATCAGAGACGGAGGTCTGAAAGTGCTGACACAACTTATCAACAACATTTATGAAAATGGAGAATGTCCTAAGGACTTTTGGACGTCAGAATGGTTCCTCTTGAGAAGAAAAAACAAGCTTCGAAATGTAGTGATTACCGAACAATTAGTCTGATCTCACATGTGGCGAAGATCATTGCAAGAATACTCAATAGACGACTGGAACACAAAATTGAAGAAGTAATGGGAGAGGATCAATTTGGATTTGGGAAAGGAAAAGGAACCCTAGATGCTATCGGTATAGTGAGGATATTGTCGGAGAGAGTTTTGACTGTTAACGAAGAAGTTTGCGTTTGTTTTGTAACGATTCGATCCCATAGCTGTTATATTTAAAGGGTTATTCATTTATTATCATGTTATTATTATTATTAACTAGTACATCCATGAGATGATTTTTATATCAGATAATTGTAAGCGGTTTTTATTATTTTAGTCAGAAATATTTTTATTAACAATTATTTGTAAAGAGACGAAGTAAAATATATAATGCAACAAGATTGCCAAATAGGATCAACCCAATGCGTCACAAACTGAACGACGTAGTAAGAATTTCACCACGGCAAACTGCGTCATTTTCGAGATGCTATGAAACCCAATATGAGTAACCATCACGTGCGCACAATCTAGTTCCTTCGAGAAGGATTGGAACATTATATTTCACGTATGGTGCAATCAATACGTCACTAATGGAGCCAAGCTACGCGTCAATGAATGGACAAGCCCCAGGTAGAAGGGGTGACTTGACTATGAAGTGGGGGCTGCTTACTACCACGTGACAAGGAAGATATAACCGCACACTCGCATCTACAGAGTGATTAGTGAATGACAACTCATTAGTGGCAGAACAGCGACAGAGATCCACCGACTGCTTTAGCATACATCATGTCTCGACATAATAACCACAATGTTGACAATATATATATAAGCTGACCATGGCTTATAGTTGAATACTACAATTAATCTAGAGATGGCAACACAATGGAACGTAGTATGCTATATCAAATAACATACTACAACATTTTTTTAGAAATATGAAACGCAACATCGAGATCATCTTGCATACCTTTTTTTATGATACTTCAAAAGGGTGAGCAAACAATTAAATATCCGACGTCTCTGTAATAAGTAACTTCAAGATAGATTCAATTCATTAATGTTTATTTCCTTTTAAATTAATTGCCGCATTGAGTAATTTTAAATTCAATTGTGTGACTATCACTATTCTGTTTTATTAATATTTTGTTTTTGCATTTAATAAATTCATTCTCTTCAACGTAATGCCTATTTCTTTCATTGTAGTTAGTACTTTAAGGCAATCATACTCCTTGATTAAATACTGGATTGGTTAGATGACTTTGTCTCACTACGGCCCGGGTAAGTGGTCTCGACTCTACTGCTGATAGCCGAGGTTAAATCAATAAATTTCGATTCACTGTCTTAAATAGGAATCTGGCGCTCAACAACAACTTATTATATTATACTATCGCAGGTAAGGTCACACCACAGTGTATATAATTTATTCTTATTATGTTTGTTTTTATTGAACCACAATAGTCATCTACCACGATTAACGACACAATAAAAAATGTTACATTTGGCGCCACAAAGTAGGACACGAAAACCATTCGGTATTTAGGAGAGGAGTGTATAATTTCAGTGCAAATTGTCAGTGCTTTTGGGGGACAGTGAAGTGAAGTGAAGTGAAATTTTGGAAGGGCAATTGTTATACGGTGTACTTCGAGATGTCGGAAGAGGAACAGGGGCAGTTGAGAAGTAGGAATAAAGTCGAGAAAGTTAATTATAAGGAGGTTGATAGCAGTAGCGATGTTGAGAGCGTAGAGAATAATACCAAGATGTCGGAGGTAAATCTTGAGACGAATACAGAGGTACATCCTGAGACTAGTGGTAGTCTAGAGAAAGAAAAGTCTATAGAGATTCCTGAAGATCCATTAACTGTGTTTATGAGGGAGATGAGAATTAATAGTAAGGAGACGAAAAAAGATAATTTAGAAAGTAGGAAGGAATTCAATGATAAATTTGAGAAATTAGATAAAGATATGAATAAAAATATGGAAGAGAATAAGAAAGATAATTTAGAAAGTAGGAAGGAATTCAATGATAAATTTGAGAAATTAGATAAAGATATGAATAAAAGTATGGAAGAGAGTAAGAAAGATAATTTGGAAAGTAGGAAGGAATTGAGTAGAGATTTAGGTGAGAAATTAGATAAGAGTAATCAAGAGATGAGAGAGGATATGAGTAAAATAAATCAGAAGCTGGAAGAGAATAATGTAAAACTAGACAGTGTGGTTAAAGTCAATGAAGGGTTGAGTAAGAAGTATGATATGCTGCAGGAGAGTATTCAGGGGGTGAAACAGAAAATCAGAGGTGAAATTAAGGAGGAGATAGAGATGAAGGCTAAATATATTATTAAGACAGTAGATAAGAAATTAGAAGCAACAGAAAGTAGGATTCAGGAAAGAATAGTAACTGTGATTGAAGATAAATTAGCAACTCAAGGTGAAAGTTTTAGCAAATTGGTAGAAGTGGAAACTAGGCAGGTGGTAGAGACAGCCTGTAAGGAGACTGTAATTGAAAGCAGATTGGAGGTAGAGGAAATTATAGTTGAAAACAGATTAGAGTCATTGGAGATTGTAGGTGAAAGCAGATTGGAATCGGAGGAGATCTTAGGTGAGGAACGGCAAATAGCGGAGATTTTAGGTGAAATCAGATTAGAGTCAGACGAGATTTTAGGTGAAAGCAGATTGGAAGTAGAGGAGATTTTAGATGAAAGTAGCTTAGGTAAGGAACAGCAGTCAGCGGAGATGATAGATGAACGCAGGATAGCTGTAGAAGAGACTATAGAACGTAGTGAAAAAGAAGAGAAGATGAAAGAAAAGATAGGGATAGAAGTAGGTAAGATAAAGAAAGTACTAAGCACCCAAGAGATTAAGATGCAGACAATAATAGATAAATTAGATAGGCAAACTAGGGAAGAATTTAGTCCTGAGATAGAGGAAGTTAATATGAAATTATTAGTGGCAGAGAAGCGTGCGTTAAGTCATAGTCAGAAGAACATAATTAGTAAACAGGTTAAGAGGAGGAGAGAGATAGATAAGAGCAGAAGCAATAGTCCACGGGTAAAGAGAACATTAAGTGATAGTAATGGAGAAGTGAAAGGAAGACAGGTAGGTAGATATTTTAGAAGTAAAATGAAAGAGAAGAGAATCAAATTGCTAGAGGAGAAAGAAATCAGGATGAAGGAGAGAAAGAAAGCATATGATGTGCAGTGGCGTACTGAATTAGCCAGACTTGGGGAAGTGAGAGGGGGAAAGCCGAAGTATAATGTTACTGTTGATGAGTGTAGTCCGAAAGAGGTAGAAAGTAATGTTATAAAAAGAGAAGAAAAAGGGATTATAGTTAAAGATAGAATTGAAGATGAATGTGGTAAGAACGGTGAAATGCCAGTGAACGTAGTTATGTAAATTTATATTAACGATAGTTACTGTTCCGTATGACTTAAATATTAAGTAATGAAGTTTAGTATGATTTAACAGAGGTAGATGAGAAACCTGCTGTGTGTAATTTTAATTCAGTCGTGAAGTTAGGATGGTAAGGGGCGCGTAGTGCCTACGCTTATTGATTTAGATTGACTAAAATCATTTAATTTGGAAGACAGAGTTTGTCGTGCTATTGAGCAATTCAGGTAAGTTGAATGTGGGTCCTTAAGCTGCAGGTAAGTTGGAGGAAGTGAGGATTAAATTTTAAAAAAGTAGGAAGGTTATTACATAGGTAAGTAATCGAAAGAAAGTAGTAATAATTATTATGGCAACCATAATTATGAATATAGTGGTAATAAAGATTTAATTCAAAAGTGAGTGAAGATAAGATGATACAGTGGTAATAAAACGAAAGAGTTGAAGAATTAGGTATTGATTTAATAAAGAAGTTTCAGTTGAGGACAGCGAGGTTATCAGTGGATATATTTTGAGAAATTTATAAGTGGTTTAGAATTGTTAATGGTAATGCGTTGTATGAATTAACCAACATCGGGTTGAAAGAAGGAAATAGTAACTAATTAGGACATGTGGTAACTTACTTGGTGACCGATATGTGTGTGTGTATGTGTGTATTTTCACGTAAATGGACGTGAATTTGAAGTAGTAGGCCAACGAAGGTAATGCCGTTGAGCAATGTGGTTTTAAGTTTTTGGTAAGATGCCAAATGAAGTAGGTTGGAGGATGAAGTAGGTCAGCGAGGTATATTCCGTTGAGCAATGAGATTTTTTATGGTGTCTACGGGACTACGTGAAGTTAATGTTGGGAGTTTTTTTTAAATATATATGGATGTATGCACACAAGGTAATAAGAGATTACAAAGGTAATATGGTCCAAGTTTTAGTTACGTTTACGCACGTTTTAAAGATGTTACAAGGCTTGTTATCGAGCTAAACCACTTTGTAGTAAAAAGTTATTGATGATTAATAACGAATTAAGGATGTGGTAGATTGTTGTCCTACACACAGGTTAAAGTAAAGATAATAATAATAATTATATGGTTGGCATAATATTTTCTAGAAGTGAAAGGAATTTGTTATAATTCGATGTTTTGAGGATTTTAAAAAATAAATCTTTTTTTTTTTTAGTAAACGAGAAATTAAAGTTTTATTTATGTCATACGGAGTTAGTAAAGAGAAGTTTAATATTTTGTAGACAAGAATGAGTTAGTAAGATAAGTGTATACCTAAGGGGTAATAAAGAAGTTTCAATTAAAGGCAGGTGTAATTTACGCATTTAATTTGGTAGAGCAGAGAGTGTCTGAACTGTGTTAGAACTCAGGACTTGCTTTATGAAGTGATTATGGGAGAATATTTGCCAATTAGGAGTGTCGGTGTTATTGACTATCAACTGGAACACTGTCATTATTTTAGGAAGACAATAGCTAGGAAATCAATGTATGATGTTATTATTCCAAGGAATTAGTCGAAGCATGTAAGATTTTTTAGCTGAAATTTAGTGTGTTATTGGTCAGTAAGAGGTGACCTGTAACAGTAAGAAGATGTGGGATTATACCACGAATAGGGGAGGTTTTTTGTATGTGACGTGTGATGTCACGATGAATTGTTGAGAGTTCTGAGAGATTCTGGTGTAGTAGGAATAAGCTATACTCCAGGCGGTCAGAACAAGTAGGAAGTGATGTCTGTAGGACTTAATTAAGAGTTTTGAGAGAAAACTAAGTTTTTTTTAGGTATTCAGCAAGAAGTCAAATCATGAATAGACTAAGTTTAAAGTATAAGAGCATTAATATTTTGTGGAACGAAATATTTATTCCGAGGAGTTTGTCGTGTGTTTTTGTGAAATAGTTTAGTGATATACGTAATTCAGGTATTGAGTAGTATTTTGTCCAAGTCTTAATCATTTTGTTATGGTAAGTAAGGAATGACAATACAGTAAAGTTATATCTTGACGCTAAGTTAAATTTTATAAAGTGAACGAGAAGTCAGATTTTATGTTTATTGGTGATTTTGAAAATTCAAGTTATTGTTTTCGAGAAGTAGTGAAGAGGAATTATGGTTTTATGAAAAGTTAAGAAGTCGTGGAGACTTAGGAAGTATTAATTTGAAAGGAGCCGGCCGTGGCCTAAGTAAGAATTAAGCCACGAAGGCAGGTGAGTAGTAACTTGGATATTTATGTGAACTGTTTAATAACTGCTTTAAGGTATTTCGATGTCATTATGTATTTGGGGAAATATTTACATGTATGACATATGCACTGAAATTGGAATTGCCTTATGTATCTTGCTAAGTTATTTTTTTCTTCAATTATTGAAATTTTACTGCATTTGAGTAATCCCTTTATAGAGACGAAAGGAATATTGCATTGTTTGCATCCTATTATCGTGTGCTGTAATAGTTATTATGGGTTAATCAGCTGGTATTACAACAATGTACTTCTACGCCAGACTGATATACAAAAACTACGTTCAAAAGAGATGAAGCCAAAATTGTATGTCATGCATACGATCACCGAAATATAAACGAGTGCAGCGTTGACATATATGTCAAAAATAAAAGTGAAGGGCATTTTATATGTATATTTTTTACAGCTCGTTTAATACATAAAGAAGAATGTATGTAATTATGAACACTTGAGAGAGCATATTTTGTCTCTACGTGTATTTTGTGAAGAGTATATTTCTTGTATATTTTTTTTATGTATTGTTGAAGGGTATTATTTGTATGTTGTCGTTATGGGGGTATTAATATTTAAATTTGTATTCATTTGTGTAGGATGTGTAGTGATATAAATAATGTTACATTTTATTTTAAATTATTTATATCAGGGGCGATTGTAACGATTCGATCCCATAGCTGTTATATTTAAAGGGTTATTCATTTATTATCATGTTATTATTATTATTAACTAGTACATCCATGAGATGATTTTTATATCAGATAATTGTAAGCGGTTTTTATTATTTTAGTCAGAAATATTTTTATTAACAATTATTTGTAAAGAGACGAAGTAAAATATATAATGCAACAAGATTGCCAAATAGGATCAACCCAATGCGTCACAAACTGAACGACGTAGTAAGAATTTCACCACGGCAAACTGCGTCATTTTCGAGATGCTATGAAACCCAATATGAGTAACCATCACGTGCGCACAATCTAGTTCCTTCGAGAAGGATTGGAACATTATATTTCACGTATGGTGCAATCAATACGTCACTAATGGAGCCAAGCTACGCGTCAATGAATGGACAAGCCCCAGGTAGAAGGGGTGACTTGACTATGAAGTGGGGGCTGCTTACTACCACGTGACAAGGAAGATATAACCGCACACTCGCATCTACAGAGTGATTAGTGAATGACAACTCATTAGTGGCAGAACAGCGACAGAGGTCCACCGACTGCTTTAGCATACATCATGTCTCGACATAATAACCACAATGTTGACAATATATATATAAGCTGACCATGGCTTATAGTTGAATACTACAATTAATCTAGAGATGGCAACACAATGGAACGTAGTATGCTATATCAAATAACATACTACAACATTTTTTTAGAAATATGAAACGCAACATCGAGATCATCTTGCATACCTTTTTTTATGATACTTCAAAAGGGTGAGCAAACAATTAAATATCCGACGTCTCTGTAATAAGTAACTTCAAGATAGATTCAATTCATTAATGTTTATTTCCTTTTAAATTAATTGCCGCATTGAGTAATTTTAAATTCAATTGTGTGACTATCACTATTCTGTTTTATTAATATTTTGTTTTTGCATTTAATAAATTCATTCTCTTCAACGTAATGCCTATTTCTTTCATTGTAGTTAGTACTTTAAGGCAATCATACTCCTTGATTAAATACTGGATTGGTTAGATGACTTTGTCTCACTACGGCCCGGGTAAGTGGTCTCGACTCTACTGCTGATAGCCGAGGTTAAATCAATAAATTTCGATTCACTGTCTTAAATAGGAATCTGGCGCTCAACAACAACTTATTATATTATACTATCGCAGGTAAGGTCACACCACAGTGTATATAATTTATTCTTATTATGTTTGTTTTTATTGAACCACAATAGTCATCTACCACGATTAACGACACAATAAAAAATGTTACAGTTTTATAGACTGGCAGAAGGCCTTCGACAGAGTCAACTGGACAAAATTGATGAACATCCTTAAGGAGTTAGGATTCAACTGGAGAGACCGGAGACTAATTTTCAATTTGTACCTGGGACAAAGAATAAAGGTGCGACTGAAATACGGAGAAACGAACAGCGTGGAAATAGGAAGAGGAGTCAGACAAGGATGTTGCCTATCGCCAAGTCTCTTCAACCTGTATGGTGAATGGCTGGTGAAAGAAGCTTTGAAAGGATGCGGAAATTTCAGGATAGGAGGACGCCTCATAAACACCATCAAGTATGCAGATGACCTAGTAGTGCTCGCCAAAAATCAAAGACAACTGCAGCACATGATGAACCGGTTGGTGGAAACTGGAAGGATATATGGCATGGAAATCAACATCGAGAAATCAAAAGTGATGCGGATTTCAAAAGGGGAGAAACCTTTGAGGATAAACATCGACAATCAAGAATTGGAGAATGTGAAGCAGTTCAAGTACTTGCGAGGCTTAAAGACAAAAATGTTCAATGCACAATTCGCGCCAGAATCGCCATGGCCAAAGCCGCATTCAACAAGAAGAGGACTCTGATCACCAGCAAGTTGAGTTTAGAACTAAGGAAGAAATTGGTGAAGTGTTACAACTGGAGCATTGCACTGCACGGGGCAGAGACGTGTACAATGAGAAAAAGCGAAAGAAAATACTTAGAAAGTTTTGAAATGTGGTGCTGGAGGGGAATAGAGAAGATCAAGTGGACAGATCGGGTGACAAACGATGCTGTACTGAGAAGAGTAGGTGAGAAGAAAACTTTTCTGAATACAGCTTTTCAGAGGAAGGCCAACTGGATCGGACACATACTTAGACATGAGGGGCTCATGCACGACGTCATTGAAGGGAAGATCAAAGGAACGACAGGACGGGGAAGAAGAAAAATTCAACATCTGGATGATATGAAAGATGGAAAGAGTTACAGCAGACTGAAGAAAGAAGCTGAAGAACGGGAACGTTGGCATCAGAAATTATCTGTACGAAGACATGGACCTGCCACTAGGCAGAATACTGTATAATAATAATATCCACTTAAAAACACATAAGTTTGTGTAGAATACCATATTTGCTTACGTTTTTGAAAGATCCATATTATTTGCTTTAATGAGCCCCTTCCCTGCCCTCAATATTACAAACATACACAATAGCATAGCCATTACAATGACACAGGTTATCAGACAAGATTCCAATACATACAGAATACTTAGGGTAACAAAACTACCATGTAGCAAAGCCTCTAAATCAATCAACAACAACTACAGCATATGTGATTTATGTTTTCGTATTCAAAGTTCCCCGATGCTCTATAATGAAATATTTACCCTCATGGAAAAACAACCAACCACTTCCCCTGCATTTATTTCCAACGCCATTCATGATGGAATGCTATTGTCAAATTATTTGGCAGTTTAATCTACTTCTATCAAACTGGAAGCCATGCAAACACGGGATGAAGCTAAAGTAACGTCTGATGTTGGACAGCAGTTGATACGATAAGCCCACAAAAATGACACCAGTTTACTTTGGGCTTTAATTGTAACAACGAATGGGGATATTGCTTTCGATCAAAATGAAACAAAGAATCGATTTTAGGTCAAGCTAGTCTCCTGCTTTGATATTATACCTCCATTGTCTCAGTGCTTGTTTCTGCAAATAATTAAGACTAGAGGCCCCGTGCGAGAAATCTCGCATGTTCATAACCACAATTTCCCCAATAAGTTTATAATGAGAGACTTAAGAAGAGAGGTTGTTATGGTTTTATTTCAACCAAATGATTATAAAAGACTATTTACATTTCAGTTAGATTTCCAAGTTCTACGTTCCCTAACTTAAGAAGGCAATCACTGAAAATTGGATCATCATAACACTCACTGGTTATTCGATATTTAAGAAATTATACGTTTTGAGTAGACTATTCATTCCTTTGATTTACTGTTTCTGAAATCCATGAAAAATGATAAAAGAAAGACAGCCGTCACAGCGCCCAAAATGTGAAGTGGAAAACAATATTATGGAGCGTAGTTTCCTACAGCAACAGTATCTGCGAATCGCACATTTCTTACTTTTTAAAGTAATTTTTTAAAGAAATCTAATATAACTTACAGTATAAAAGTGAAAGTCTGTATGTGGGTATGTACGTATATTTGTTCCGCATATAAATCTACACCGTTCCACCAATCACAACCAAATTTTGCATACACATAGTTTAGAACCCAGAAGAAACCGCTGGCTACATGAATTTTCGATAGTATTTCTCATTCTTTTGATTTCGGCCTTTTGGCACTCAAGCAAAGGCAAATAAAGACAGAAAATAAACTCATCGAAGAATGGCAAGGCCGGTCGTTTCCATGGCAATAGTAGCTCAAGACGAGACTGCCAAGTTTCCGCTATTCACACCATACAAGACGAGACACCACAGCGACCTGCCTAACAGACGTGTGGACAGTGTCTGTCCCTTTCTCCGCTGTGCCCACGTTTGCGACACACAGCGCGCTGCTGCAGCGCGTTAGTGCGACTAACGTTTTGATCCACCTTCGTATTTACATGACGCTGAAGCTATTTCAAATATTTAACCATTAGTCTTAATTACATTTTATTTCAAGAAATTTTAATAAAATGATTTTATAGAATTTCCCCTAATAGAGGGGCCTCGTCATTTGTTTTGATTGTTATATTCTACTCTTCGTATGAATTTAGAGCGGAGGAATTCAAAGTCTTTATACCGATCATCCGCTCTTGAACTCTACAAAGAAATATGGTTCATATTCCACGTAAAAATGCAGCTCCGTTGGTCATTATCGCAATATTATTGGTCACCTAAAGCTACAAGCTTTCTTCTGGCTTGAAGTACAATCAACATGATGATGAAGAAGAAGTATTCTGCGCCATGTGTTGATGAGGATGTTTATCTAATTAGGTATGCATTATTCACATCTGATACAGCGGGTGCGCTATCAAAACAATGTCCGCTCAAGCGGGCACTGTTGTGTTATGTTAAGCATATGTTTGTGGACGCCCGCTTTCTTGTATGCATAAGTGTGCACTCCAATGCACTGAGTGCCAACAAGTGATACACATGACTTAGGGTATCTATGTTTGTTGTTGTGGTAGTTGATTCATTTGAGGGGCTTTACCATCATAGCCGTTTCGTCCCATGTATAAGGTGCGATCAAAAAGTAACGAGCCGGAGGCATAATTACAGAAACCAGTACCTGTATGTTAAAAGTATTGGCCCTGGCTGTTGAGGCACTTGTCCCACAGTGACACGAGGCGGTGAATGGCTGTCTCATAAAATCCCATGGGCAGCGATGTAAACTAGTTCCGCACATACAGCTGGACGTCGGCGTCCGAGGTGAATCGCTGGCCCCACAGAGCCCTTTTCATGGCGTAATCACAGGGAGAGAGGTCTGGACTGTATGGAGGGTGGCCAAGAACCCCCCATTTGAAGTTCTGCAGGAGTGCCGCGACTGCGTTGGCCGTATGAGGTCGTGCATTGTCGTGGAGCGACCACGGTGGCTATGGCGTTCACTGTCACTCGGAGGTCCTGGGTAATGAGTGCATCAACCAGCTGGACATTATCATCGGTAATGCCCGGGGGTGCCCCAGACCGGGCATCATCGGCTAACGACACCCATCTTTCGCTGAAGCACTTGTCCCACGCCTTGACCCTTGCAAGGGACATGCAGTGTTCGCCGTATACTTGTGGCATTCGGTAATGAATGTCCGTTCCCCCTACTCCTTCCGCTGTCAGAAACCGAATAACACCTCTTTGCTCTTCGGTTGACGCCTCCATGTCACTGTTTGCAATGCGACTGGCAACGTTGGACGATTGATGCATGCTACTGCTCGCTTTGTATCGTCACGTGACGTGCACGCGTGTCCTCTAGCGATGGGCTGTGGCCTTCCACGCTCTGATCGGATCCACACCTCGTTACACACGCCACGATTAGCCGATGTCGTCACCGGTTTGCGCATTTCAGCCTCCGGCTCGTCACATTTTGAACGCACCTTATATTTGGGTGTACGGAGAATTTGTCAGATAACCTGTGTTATTGTGGTAACTGTAGTGGTGTGTGTGTGTTTGTAATTCAAGTAAGGATTTACTAAAAAGCGACCATTGTCATAAGTAATGAATCTTTCCGGCATTTGCCCGGAGTAGAAATGGGAAACCATGAAAAGCCACTTCCAGCATGACTGAGGTGAGAATGTCCTCGTCTTAGTTTTGCCTCACGAGGCTAAATGTAGAGAGGTGTGCAAATTATTAGACTAAATAAATAATTTAGGTCAGTCAATTTCGAATTGATATTTACAATTATATTGTTAATTATTATAGTTATGATTATTATTATAATTTGTGTATTTCTTTTGTTATTAAAATTGTATTTTTATGTTTTTCTTCCTATATTTATATTTTATTTTTACACTGTAATTGTTAATGTTTTTAGTTTTAATCTTTTTTTTATTTTTTTTCTAACACATTACGTCAAGTAGATACGTACCTATAAGAATCAGTGTTTTTTGAAAGGGCGTAGGTGAACAAAAGGAAATTGTTGGAAAACGAAATAAACTTCCCCAAAGGCTCAATTTTTATTTTTATTTTTATTTTAAAAGATATTGTTACTAACAAGTTTTTGTGGAACATGTTCCACTCTCTATAATAATTGTATAAATTTTTGTCCGGAAGATACGCGCAAAAGAAAATCGTGCAACTACGCCCTTTAAAAAAACAACAATAATTAGACACAAAAATGTTCATTAAATTGTTCGAAAATGCAATCTATTTGTTAAAGACAGATATTTACACAAATATATGGCAGAGATCGACACAAAATATAATGGGTCATTGTTAAATATCAGTTTAGGACTTAAATTTTTTTTTTTTTTTTTTTTTTTTTGCAATACTAAGTAATTAGTGCATATCTAAAGCACATACATTGTGTTCAGATGGATTTGATTTTTACAAATACTAACACTTCGGCATGCAAATTCTCCGAAATTTGGCTTAAAGATTCAACTAACAGCATATTTGGAAGAAAAAAAATGTCCTTATGACGGGTGGTTAATATAGAGGGTTTTAATCATCAGGAGAAACTTTCACCCTCAACGTAAATTAATATGCCAAAATTTTGTTGAATTGTAGTACAGTTTTGAAATAAAAGCTTATAACCTACAAGTTAGACCCTTAAAATAAGTCTTTATCAGGCAATGAACTTTCAAACAATACACGATAAATCGTTATGTGATTATTAATTTTCTCTTTTAACTCAACTGCAGGGAATAGATTCCCACGTTAAAGACTTCCAAGCGCCGTGACAAAGTGATCTAGTCTTTGAATTAGAGCTGAATTTAAGCCATACATGGAAATTTTAACTTTTATGTGCCTCTCCATGAAGGGAATGTTGGGTCTCCCACTGTGCCTAAGTGTACACTTAAGCCCAACAAGTGGCACACACGATTTAGAGTGAGAGAAATTATGAACCATTGCGTGATGTTGCGCCAGGCTTCGTGCAACAAGTTGCTACATGCTAATGTAGAGCTGTTGAAAAGTTTATCTCAAGAGATCATCAACATTCCTGGTTTATACTCCGATGCCTAACAGAGTACAGCCTTCTAACGTACGCCCACAAAGTAGGACAGCAAACAATAGCATCTGAGCCATGAGGTCCAACAAGGATAGATTTCGCGAATAATAAATACTCAGCTAGAAATATGAAAAAATTAGAATCGACAGCCTGCTTCCAGACGACCGATCGGGTCAGGGATGGAATGAATGAAGCCCCCATCTAGCTGCGAGGATATGGACTGTGCCGGCTGCCGAAGCCTGTCGCACTCCTCTGAGGCAATGATTAAGTGAATGACAGATTATTATTTGTTGATCGTATGGCTTTTAGTACCGGGAGTGTCCGAGGACATATTCGGCTCGCCTGAGTCTGTAGCTGCTTCCAGTGGACACCCTTAGGGTGAACTACAAGTTTCGTTCAATTTCAAGTAGTACCAACTTTCGCTACCAGATCTCACTGACACGTTGTGGTGAACGTTGGAACTTGGATAGAGCGTTCCGACGAAATCTAACCTAACAATTTAGCTTCACACAAGTTTAGTCTGTGGAAGGATCTTGATCATGCCATAAATCTATGACATGGGACCGCCGGCTTCACTTCCCCTCCGAAGGAAGGCATAATGAAGGCCAGGTTTGAACCCGCTATCTTGGGCACAGCAGTTCACATGCTACCAGCTACGCCACCGAAGCCACTGATTGACAGATGAAATGAAATGATAGCGGAGAGTTTTGCTGGAAAGAAATTTTTGACATGGAAAACCGTAGTACCCGGAGAAAAACCTGTATGCTTCCGTTTTGTCCAGCACAGATCTCACATAGAGTGACCGGGATTTGAACCACGGACCCAGCGGTGAAAGGCCGGCGTGCTGCCGCCTAAGCCACGGAGGTTTCAGCTAGAAATATATGGGGTGCTAATAACAAAGTCTTTGTCTGGAGTGTGGTACTCTATGGAAGTGAAACTTGGACTCTTGGCGACGCAGAAAAAAAAAATAGAATCGTTTGAAATGTGATGATACAGGAGAGTGATGAAGATCAGATGGGCAGATAGAGTAACAAGATGTTCAGTAAAGATCATATAGCCTACTTTCTCCCAAATGCATGGGTTATAACTCTTTGTCCTTTTTAGGAGTATAATCATTGAATGTTGGTTGTAGTAGCTTGTTGAAATACAACATGCTATACGGATATTAAACATGAATATGAAGTGCCCTTTGCTAGTGCTACCTCTGTAAAAAATTCATTCAATTCGGTTTCACCGTGTTTGAATTGATATGGGGAATAGATTTGCACACATACATGGCCGCTATCTGAAAACTATTGGGCTGATGACCTTGTAGTTCAGTCAAAAGATGCTTCCCACAAAAAGGTATAATGTTGCAAAATTTGGTAGAGATCAAATGATCAGTTTGGTCGTAATTTGATTTAAGCATTTAACATTGGAGTGGCCGCCATTCCGTTTCCGTCAAGATGGCGGCCATATAAAACATGACACTGAGGTGACGTTATTAGTACTACCTCTGTACCAAATTTCGTTCAGTTCGGTTTCGCCGTGTTTGAAAAGATAGGGGGAATCGATTTGCACACATACATGGCCGCCATCCACAAATTATCAGGCTGATGACCTTGTAGTTTGGTCGAAAGATTTTTTTATACTTAACGGTATAATGTTGCAAAATTTGGTAGAGATCAGATGATTAGGTTGTTCGTAATTTGATTCAAGCTTTTAACATTTGGATGGCCGCCATTACATTTTCGTCAAGATGGCGGCAATATAAAACATGACACTGGAGTGCTCTTTGCTAGTGCTACCTTTGCACCAAATTTTGTTCAATTCGGTTTAATAGTGTTTGAATATATAGGGGGAATCCATTTTCACACACACATGGCCGCCATCCACAAAATACTGGGCTGATAACCTTGTAGTTTAGTCAAAAGGCGTTTGCCATATCAATATATGTTGTTACAAAATTTGGTAGAGATCGGATGATTAGGTTAGTCGTAATTTGATTTAAGCTTTGAACATTTGGGTGACCGCCATTAAAGTTTCCGTCAAGATGGCGGCGATATAAAACATGACACTGAGGTGCCCTTTGCTAGTTCTACCTCTGTACCAAATTTCGTTCAATTCGGTTTCACCGTGTTCGAATTGATAGGGGGGGGGAGGGAGGGGGAGGGGGGGGGGGGCAGACTTTCAGAGTACACACACTCACACACACACACACACACAGACAATCAGACAGACACACAATTTTCGGCCCTGTGACGATCTCATAAGTCTACTTTCATTTTTAGCAAAAATCGAAAGTAGGCTAACAAGAGGTATTCAGACTAGTGGGAGAGGAGAGATGTTTCTGTCGGCTGCTAATGAAGAGACAAGATAGGTTGATAGGACACTTACTAAGACACCCAGGAATAGCAAACTTAGTTATAGAAGGAAGGGTCGAGAACAGGAACTTTAGGTGAAGACCAATGTTGGGATATGTTAAACAGATTGCATCGGATATAGGGTGTGGTAGCTGTGTAGAGATGAAACGATTAGCTCAGTGCAGGAAGATATGGAGTGCTGCATCAAACCAGTCAAAAGACCGAAGACTCAAACAACAACAACAACAACAACAACAATAACAAAGATTGTTGTTTATCTTTGAAATACAGAAGATTTAGATCGTGAAGTTAGGTCAGATTAAGATACTTAAACGATGAACCACAATTCCCATAAATGTCTACTGCGTAAATTTGAAATGCGTTCGTACTTCGACATTTCTTGACTTCAACCAGAGATTTAGTTCTTAGAAAGACATTTTTATAAAAATTTGTCTGAACCGTAGCACCTCAATGTTGTCCCTAATTCATTTACACACACTATTACAATCATCACATAATTACTTTAATCAAATACGTTCCTCACTCACATGACTTAAATGTCCCAAATCCCTAAAATCAATAACAACAAGTACGTACATCAGAACAAAGGCACCGATATCCAAGGTAGTAACAGCTTTGTGAAGGAGTCTTCTCCGTGTTCAATTATTCACCACTGTATATCGATCCGCAAGAATTGCGTTCTAACCGCTCCCACGTGATCAACAAGTGTGTGCGATCGATTGGTCATTCTGCCTGAAGACGACCCCAACTACATTAATTTTGGTTCGTGACAGGATAACGAGGAAATGTCTGTGAAACAAATGGACAAGTGGCCTATATGAGGGTCGGAATCTTAGAACGTTTCAACTTATAAAGCACTGGATAGTAACGCCTTATGATCTGGTCTGCATGTTGGTTAATGGTTGGTGCTTGTAGAATCTGTCTGATAACCGGTGTTAATTGTGATGGCTGTATTAGTGTGTGTTATCTGTTTTTAATTCAAGTAAGGACTGCAGAAAGATGGTATATTGGCTTTCACGGCCAATATACCATCTTTTTGGAAGCCTTCATAGGGAGGTTGAGGCTGCTTGGGTTTTATTTCTCGCAGTCAAGAGGTGCAGTGGCACCTTATATAAAGGGAGGTGGCGCGCAGTTCGCTACTCCAGTGGGGGTCCCGGCGGGGACACCAAGCGCCCGCCGATGAGCCAGCCTGGTGTCCTAGGCGAAACCCCACACAAGACACGGCACAAACCTAGAAGAATTGCTGAGTTTTAAGGACTGCAGACATTCACTTTTCAAGTAGTTCCTTCTTTTGCCAAAGCTTGTTACTAGATACTGCCACAGTCGGCTCCTGGTGACTGAACGTTGGAACCTAAAAGCGTCAGTCAAATCTAACCTATAATTTAGCTTCACACAAGTGTAATTAGTGGATGATTCTTTTACATGCCATACATCTATGACACTGGTCTGCATGTACTATCACGTTCTGATTGGCTTACAAACTATTTTAGTGTTGCTGTTATTGTTTCATTGAGGGTCTTCGTGGCATCTAAGTCATGTAGTCCCGTGCACTTTGGTGTGTATTCGTAATTGGGTTTAGGATTTGGGTGGGAGGTGACCGTCACCCTCATTTATGTACCATTTCGAAAATTCCTTGCAGTGAAAGCAGGAGACAACCAGAAACCAATCCCAGTAGGCTACGGTTGAGGTGGGAATCGAGCCCATCTCTTCTTAGTTCTGGCCCCCTCAACGTAGCCACACTCATTAACACTTTGTAGGTCAGTTGTCTGTATATGTACCACCTACTATAAGGACAATTCATATCGTCAGAGATACAAATGATTGCACTTTCAACAGGTTCAGAGGTGGCCAAATTATTATGGAAGAGCTCATTAGAACCAAATTCTTTATTCCAAATTAAGATACAATGCATTACAATGGAAGATTTTATTTGGATCTGAGTCTCCGTTGAGGGACATTTCTTGGTTGTATTTTGTCTGTATTCACCAAATGTTTTACGAACCAACAACATATGCATTTGGTAATATTTTTCAGTTCTAACTTATATATTTTATCTTGTACTGTATATTTTACAATATACATTAAAAGTGCAATCTTTAAGAAAGCTAAGTGGTGTGGTGTTGGAACTTTCTTTATCTCAAAATTTAATCTGCCGTCGTTTCTTCTTTTGTATGGCATACGAATGTTTTAAATGAAAACGATTATTTCACATGAAATTAACTACTGTAAATCATTAATTAATTTAATTTCCAGCTGCGTTAGCTGCGGCTAAGACTGATCTGATGAAGATGCCAAAAAGCACCTTCTTTTCAAAAGGGTAAAATAAATCTATACGTTGTTGAAGATTCTGTGAACCAATTAGCAATTAGGAATTAGGTTTTGCTTAGCTTTAGCATAATAATCTGTCCACCTGTGTAAATATCAACAATATTTTTAATTGGAAGTATTAATATTTCTGAAAGCCGTATATTAAACCTAAGGTGCTCGAAAAAATGTTTTAAAATAATAATGATAATTAAAATTAGACAGTGAAAAAATACGAGAAAACAAATTAGAATTTAAAATAAATATGCTTGTAAAAATTAACAATATAAAAAATAATATTACTGTATAGAAATTCTATAATTTTAATTTTTAGATTATAGAAGTCTAATATACAGTAGTTTAAAAATTATTAAAATAGATATGAACATTAAAATGTAAGAAAAAATTAATAATAATTACAATTAGGTTAAAATAATTAAAATGACATTAAAATACATACAAATAAAACATCTTCAATAATATTCGGCCGTATAAAGTTTTAAGTCATGCACCATGGCCGTGGGGGCAGCTACAGTTCAACTTTGGATATAGCAGATTCGAATCTCGGCGCTGATGGCAGCTATCGTGAGTGTGATATTTTGCCGGGTTGCTATTTACACCCTCCGTACTTAAAATTACTGTTCTTGTTTACCTTGGTTTCCCACTACTACTTCTACTGTACTCCAAATGCTGGGATGTTTCCTAGAATCAGGCCACGGCTGTATCCTTCCCAATTCTCAACTGAATTACAAGTACACACACTAACACAGCCAGGACGTGGTGGAGCAGTGGTCAAGCTGTTGACCTCCCACCAAGGTTGACTGGGTTCAATTCCTTTTCAATGCATGTGAGATTTTCGTAGTGACGTTCTCACCTGCTGTTCCCAGGATAGCAGTCAGTTGGCATTTTACTATGCAAAAATGTGAGGGAGCCGTGTCAGTACACTTACTGACACGTTAAAGATCGCCTTCGGGGCGAAATTCCGCCACCCCGACGTCTCTAAAAGCCACTGTAGTTAAAAGAAACGTAAGACTTATAACATGATTATTATTATTATTATTATTATTATTATTATTATTATTACAATTATTATTATTATTAATAATAATAAACAACAACGTCATCTATATCCTTTGGGAGATTATTTTTGTAAATCTTGTTAGCTGGGCGTTCTGCACAAATTGCAAATAAATATTGATAATAATATAATAAATGAAACGTGCTTGGAAAAGTACATGGACTAATATTATTTACAATTAACTCCCGCATGCCTCTAGATACAATATCAATATGGGCTCTGTCTGTACGCACTCGCTGCAGGGATGGATGTGTCCTGGAGTAATTACATTTATAATTGGATTAGTGTATCGCATGGAATACTGTGGCTGTTACCTGAAGAACTATTGGTGCTTCATTATTGCATATACTGCATATCCAAATACATATTTAGCCTATTTTCATTTATGAACAAGATAGACTTATGAGATCACCTTTTGTCCATGTGTGTGTGTATGCGTGTGTATGCGTCCGTGTGTGCGCTCACCCCCACCCCTTAATAACATCTAAACGACTAAAGCGATTTCAATGAAACTCGGTAAGGTCATAGTACTATTTCTGACGACCCCGACCGTGCCCTTTAAATTCTATAACATCTCACCAATCCAATATGGCGGCTGTACGAAATATTTCACTGGCATTCTATATCTCCGAAACTATTACCGATATCTCCCTGAAATTTTACACGTTGATAAAACGCACTACTAGATATTCACCTATGTGAATTTTACAAACCTGTTAACCATAAAACGAGCATGGTGGCCAAGCGAACTTGACACATTTAAATAGACTTTTCTCGCGATTTAACTTTCTGAACGCAGTGAAACTTGGTACAGCCAAATGACTATACAAATTACAATGCACTGACATCCGATTTAGTTCAATTGTTTGCATAATGTCAAGATGGCAGCCATGCAAAATTGTAAAATTAAGTTTTTATTTCTTGGGTTCTAATCATGCGATCGAAATCAACGTCTGAAAAATGAACTTACACAACAATCTTCATCTAATAGTTTATAACTCTATGGCCTACGTATATTAAAATCCAACATGGCGACCATTCGAAATATTTAGACGGTGCTCAATATCTCTTCATCTATGACAGCAATCAAACTGATTTTTTTATGTGTATAGAGGCTATACACATAAATTCACCTACAAGACGTTCAATAACCTGGTGAGCAAAAATTCAACATGACGGCGACGCGAAATTTAAATATTGAAATGGACGTTTCTCGCGATTTAACCACCCGAGCGCAGTGAAACTTGGTACCGTATATACTTATACAAATTGTAATGCACTGGCATCTAATTCATTACAATGGTTTTCAAAACTAAAGGATGGCGGCTGTGCAAAATTCTAAAATCTCGTTTTTATTATTACATGATTGTGTCCAAACCATGCGATTGAAGTTTGAATAATACACCTACACAATAATCTCAATTTAAAAGTAAATAACTCTAACGCCTACATATATAAAAATTGAACATAGCGACCATCTGAAATATTTAGACGGTTCTCAATATTACAGCAATCAAACTGAAATTCTGTATGTTGATAGAGGCAATTAACACAAGTAAGGTATATGGGAATAGGTTGTATAGTTCTTCATGGAACTACTTGTTTTAAATCAAATTAATAACTTTAACTGACTACTAACCTTATTTATATTATCAAAAAAGACCTACTCTACTTGCTAGGCTATCGTGAAATGTCGGCATTTGCGTTCGGTTACTTCATATCTTACAGAACAAATGTCAAATTAGTGATGTTATCTTTAACAGCCATTTCCTGTTTATGATCTCCATAGCCATGTAACACCAGGACGTGGGTTTTATTCGAATTGTCGTTAATTTGTTTACATATTTACTCACTCTCCCACAATGTTACTAATTAAATTAAACATATACTCACTCCTACACTCACCCACCCACTCACTCACCCACCCACTCACTTGCTATCTCACTTGCTAACTCACTCACTCACTCACTCACTTTCTAGCTCACTCACTCGCTCACTTACTTACCCACTCACTCTCCCACTCACTCACTCACTCACTTACTTACCCACTCACCCACCCACTCACTTACTTACTCACTTGCTAACTCACTCACTCACCCACTCACTCACTTACTTCCTCACTTGCTAACTCACTCACTCACTTGCTTACTCACTCACTCACTCACCCACTCACTTACTTCCTCACTTGCTAACTCACTCACTCACTCACTCACTTTCTAGCTCACTCACTCGCTCACTTACTTACCCACTCACTCTCCCACTCACTCACTCACTCACTCACTCACTCACTTACTTACCCACTCACTCACCCACCCACTCACTTACTTACTCACTTGCTAACTCACTCACTCGCCCACTCACTCACTTACATCCTCACTTGCTAACTCACTCACTCACGTGCTAACTCACTCACTCACTCACCCACTCACTCACTTACTTCCTCACTTGCTAACTCACTCACTCACTCACTTACTCACCCACTCACTCACCCAATTACTCACTCATTCACTCACTTAGTTACCCACTCAATCACCCACTCGCTCACTTACTTACTCACTTGCTAACTCACTCACTCACTTGCTTACTCACTTGCTAACTCACTCACTCACTCGCTATCTAGCTCACTCACTCGCTCACTTACTTACCCACTCACTCTCCCACTCACTCACTTACCCACTCACTCACCCACCCACTCACTTACTTAATCACTTGCTAACTCACTCACTCACCCACTCACTCACTTACTTCCTAACTCACTCACTTACTCACTCACTCACTCACCCACTCACTCACTCACCCACTCACTCACTTACTTCCTAACTCACTCACTTACTCACTCACTCACTCACCCACTCACTCACTCACCCACTCACTCACTTACTTCCTCACTTGCTAACTCACTCACTCACTTACTCACCCACTCACTCACCCACTTACCCACTCATTCACTCACTTAGTTACCCACTCACTCACCCACTCACTCACTTACTTACTCAATTGCTAACTCACTCACTCACTCACTCACTTGCTTACTCACTTGCTAACTCACTCACTCACTCACTCTCTCACTTACTTACCCACTCACTCACTCACTTGCTTACTCACTTGCTAACTCACTCACTTACTAACTCACTCACTTACTCTCTCACTTACTTACCCACTGACTCACTCACCCACTCACTCACTTACTTACTTACTCACTCACTCATCACTTGCTTTCTCACTTGCTAACTCACTCACTTACTCTCTCACTTACTTACCCACTCACTCACTCACCCACTCACTCACTTACTTACTCACTCACTCATCACTTGCTTACTCACTTGCTAACTCACTCACTCACTTACTAACTCACTCACTTACTCTTTCACTTACTTACCCACTCACTCACCCACTTACTTACTCACTCACTCTCTCACTTACTTACCCACTCACTCACTCACTCATTCACTTGCTTACTCACTTGCTAACTCACTCACTCACTCACCCACTCACTCACTTACTTACTCACTCACTCAATCACTCACTCACTCACTTGCTTACTCACTTGGTAACTCACTTACTAACTCACTCACTCACTCACTCACCCACTCACTCACTTACTTACCCACTCACTCACTCACTCACTTGCTTACTCACTTGCTAACTCACTCACTCACTTACTTACTTACTTACTACTTGCTTACTCACTTGCTAACTTACTCACTCACTCACTCACTCACTAACTTACTTACTTACTCACTTACTTACTCACTTGCTAACTCACTCACTCACTCACTTACTTGCTTACTCACTTGCTAACTCACTCACTCACTCACTAACTTACTTACTTACTTACTTACTCACTCACTCACTCACTCACTTACTTACTCACTTGCTAACTCACTCACTCACTCACTTACTTGCTTACTCACTTGCTAACTCACTCACTCACTAACTTACTTACTTACTTACTTACTTACTCACTCACTCACTCACTTACTTACTCACTTGCTAACTCACTCACTCACTAACTTACTTACTTACTTACTTACTTACTCATTCACTCACTCACTTACTTGATAGCAAACACTCGTCTCGAGTAGGTTGGCCTTCCAATACTGAATGACTCTTCATCGATGAGTCCGGAGGTGACTAAAAAGCCCAATGCGGGAGAGACACAGTTTCCCGCAGTGATGACAGGTAGTATCAGGGTCAGGTGAGACATCCGCATTCATTCCCTGTCTTCTAATGAACACTCTGTTCTTTCTGCGTTGCCTCCGATCTTCTATCATACGTCGGCGGTTTTCTTCAAAAAGTATCGCACCACGATGAACAATTGATCTCCAGGATGAGCGATCAAGAGCTAAGGTCTCCCAGTTGTTGATATTAATATGGCACATTTGCATATTAGCCTTTAGTACGTCTTTGAATCGCTTCCTCGGACCTCCCACACAGCGCTTGCCCTCAGTTAGTTCAGAGCAAAACACTTGCTTGGGAATGCGATTATTGGGCATGCGGATTACGTGTCCTGTCCATCGCAGCTGACGTTTTAAAAGAATGGCTTCAACACTGGTAGTCTGTGCTTCTTCGAGAATGCTGGTGTTTGTGCGTTTGTCTTGCCATGTGACACGAAGAATTCTCCTCAAACAACGCTGGTGATATTGCTCCAGCTTTTTAAAATGACGTCTGTAGCATGTCCAGGATTCAGATCCGTAAAGTAAGGTGGGAACTACAACCGAGTTGTACACAAGGATCTTCGTTGCAGCATTGATATCATGGTTGTCAAAAACTCTAGACCTCAATCTTGCAAAGGATGCCCCAGCACGGTTAATCCTGTGTTGGATTTCGGAATCTATATTTGCACTTGATGACAGGGTGCTGCCAAGATAAGAAAAGGCGTTAACTTCTTGAAGCTTCGCTCCGTCGATGGTGACATTGATGTTTCTTTGTCCTTGTCCAGGGGCTGGTTGGTAGAGGACTTGGGTTTTACTGGTGTTAAGTTTCAGCCCAATCTTTTTGTAGGCTGAAGAAAAAGCATTCAGGATTTTCCTAAGTTCGTCCTCTGATTGAGCTACTACTGCATTATCATCAGCGTACTGTAACTCAACCAATGCAGCAGGAGATGTTCGAGTCCTTGCCTTTAGACGGCTCAAATTAAAGATCTTCCCATCCATCCTGTAAGTTATCTGTATGCCTGTAGGAAGATCATCTTTGACTAACTGCATGACAGTGGCAACGTACAGAGAAAACAATGTAGGGGCAATCACACAGCCTTGTTTAACGCCGGTATTAATATGAAATGGTTCTCCAATCGAGTCGTTACCAATGACATTTGCCTTCATATCATTGTGGAGTAGTCTTAAGATGGTAATAAATTTCAGTGGAAAACCATACAATGATAAAATCTTCCACAAGGCTTCACGGTTTACCGAGTCAAATGCCTTACTGAGGTCTATAAAGGCAATATAAAGAGGTCTATTTTGCTCTCTACATTTCTCCTGAAGCTGACGAACAGTGAATATCATATCTGCAGTTCCTCTAGAAGGCCTGAAACCACATTGGCTCTCTGGGAGTATTTTCTCCACCAGGGATAGAATACGATTCGCCAAAATACGAGCAATAAGCTTTCCAAGGCATGATAACAAAGATATACCACGATAGTTGTTGCAGTCTGCACGATCACCTTTCTTAAATATGGGAACTATCAGACTATCTCTGAAATCAGCAGGCATTTTTTCAGTTCTCCAAATTTTAATGATAAGATCATGTATGTGGCTTATGAGTTCCTCACCTCCTTCTTTGAGAGCTTCCGCTGGTATTCCATCACATCCAGTAGCTTTGTGTCGCTTTGCTTGATTAATAGCACACTGAACCTCATCTAGTGTTGGCAGGGTACCGAGTTCTTCTTTGATGGGTGCTTGTTCTAATATATCATACACCTGCTCATCAATAACTGAGTCCTGGTTCAAGAGGTCTTCAAAATGCTCCTTCCACCTATTCATGATGGAGTATTGATCTTTTAGAAGTGTACTTTTGTCACTGGACCAAAGTGGATTTCTACCAAACGTGGAGGGGCCATAAATCGCTTTTGTGGCTTGGAAGAACTGTCGCGAATCTTTGTCTGCTAGATATTGCAGCTCTTTAGCTTTGGATGTCCACCATGCATTTTTGAGAGCACGAGTTCCTCTTTGGACATTTGCCTTCGCAAGACAAAATGCTTCTTTCTTAGTACGGGAGTTCATATCTTTTCTCCAAGTTTGCAAGGCTTTTCTCTTTTCTGAGATTAATGCTTCTATTTCTTCATCATTTTCATCAAACCAGTCTTGATGTTTCCTGGTCTTATATCCCAGCGTTTCCTTGCAAGCATTCTGAATAGCGGTCTTCAGACTCTCCCAGTGCAGTGTTACATCTGGATGGTATTCCTGTGGCAGTGTCTGGCTAAGCAACTCTTTATATTGGGAGATATGCTCTGACTTACCAAACTTCTCGGTATCAAAAACATGCCTACAGCTCTTCTGTTGCTTCCTCCTCTGTGTGGACAATGGTATACGCATAACTGATCTGATAAGCCGGTGATCTGTCCAACAGTCATCGGCTCCTGTCATTGCTTTGGTGATAAGAACATCTCGTAAATCTTTCTTGCGTACAATCACATAGTCAATAAGATGCCAGTGCTTCGATCTAGGGTGCTGCCATGATGTTTTAAAGCGATTCTTTTGGCGAAAGATAGTATTGGTGATTACCAATTCATGTTCAGTGCATTTGGAGAGCAGTCTGACACCATTGGAGTTTTCGCTACCAACTCCCTCCTTACCAATGACACCATTCCAAACATTGTAGTCCCTGCCCACTCTAGCGTTAAAATCTCCGAGTAAGATGATCCTATCTTCACGGTTGATGTTTGATAGGACGGTATCCAGATCTGAATAGAACCTTTCCTTAATGTCATCATCAGCATCTAGTGTGGGGGCGTATGCGCTGATCACCGTGGCATGCTGGTTGTTATATAACCGAAGTCTTAGTGTCATGAGGCGTTCATTATACCCAGTTGGAAGCTCTGACAGATCCTTGAGAAGCTTGCTCTTAATGGCAAAGCCAACTCCATGTATTCTGTGTTCGTCCTCACGTTTACCCTTCCAAAAGAAGCTGTACCCTGCACCTTGCTCATTCAACTGACCTTCCTCAGCAAGACGGGTCTCCTGAAGTGCTGCTATGTCAATGTCATATCTCCGTAGCTCTCTACCCACAATAGCTGTTCTCCTTTCAGGTCTCTCATTTGCGGGGTCATCAGTGAGTGTTCTTACATTCCAGGTTGCAAAATAAAATTTGTTACTTATACATTTTCGACCGCATGGAGGTGACACCTTTGGACGCGGCTATCCAATCGGTAGTATAAGTGGCTGACTGTGTTTAGGGCACCTTTTCTAGCCCCTTCCCCATGTGGGGTGAGCAGAGTGGACCCTAAATAGGACTGCTCAGTCGTAGTTGCAGCGGCCGAATTGCTCTACAGCCACAACCCTAAGCAAGACGACCGATCACACATCTACCGCCTACGTGCCAAGTTATCACTAGAGGCTCCCAGACATCACAATCCTGCCCCCGTCGCAACTTCTTGATCGCCGCAGGACTTTGAAGAAAGTCAATGTTGTTGGAAGACTGCTGTGCGTGAAATCTTTTTACGTGAGAATGTTGCTGCACATCAACAAACGCACATTACTTGATGACTTAGGAAAGATGTTCAATGGCAAGCAAATGCAAGACGATTGAATAAATCCTAGTCACTGCAGCCTTCATCCGCCATTCCAGCCAAGGAGGGACTCATTGCCCTTATGCCTGGTCCGCCGTTGAGGACTTTCTATGCCGTTGACCACAGGTGGTTCATCCGCCTTTAGGGAAAGTTTCCTGTCCCAAGGGCAAGAGAGTGCCCTAACCACTACCAGCTCATTCGCCTCCCTGGGGAGCCGGTGGCATGGTAGTGGGGGACTCCTTATCCCGGGAGTCACTCGGTCGTCAGAGCCTCGTTAGTCTAAAGCAGGGTGCACCACGTGCAGGTGAGGTTGACATTTGAGTAGAAAGCCTACCCCTTACACCCCACTCACTTACTTACTCACTTGCTAACTCACTCACTCACTCACTTACTTGCTTACTCACTTGCTAACTCACTCACTCACTCACTCACTAACTTACTTACTTACTTACTTACTCACTCACTCACTCACTTACTTACTCACTTGCTAACTCACTCACTCACTCACTTACTTGCTTACTCACTTGCTAACTCACTCACTCACTTACTAACTCACTCACTCACCCACTCTCTCACTTAATTACTCACTTGCTAACTCACTCACTCACTCACTCACTTACTTACTTACTCACTCACTCATCACTTGCTTTCTCACTTGCTAACTCACTCACTTACTCTCTCACTTACTTACCCACTCACTCACTCACCCACTCACTCACTTACTTACTCACTCACTCATCACTTGCTTACTCACTCACTCATCACTTGCTTACTCACTTGCTAACTCACTCACTCACTTACTAACTCACTCACTTACTCTTTCACTTACTTACCCACTCACTCACCCACGTACTTACTCACTCACTCTCTCACTTACTTACCCACTCACTCACTCACTCATTCACTTGCTTACTCACTTGCTAACTCACTCACTCACTCACTCACTCACTCACTCACTCACTTACTTACTCACTTGCTAACTCACTCACTCACTCACTCACTTACTTACTCACTTGCTAACTCACTCACTCACTCACTTACTTGCTTACTCACTTGCTAACTCACTCACTCACTCACTCACTAACTTACTTACTTACTTACTTACTTACTTACTTACTTACTTACTTACTTACTTACTTACTTACTTACTTACTTACTTACATTGTAAATCATTTCTCGTAGGATTTTGAAAGCTAAACCATACTGAAAATAAACACTGAATCAATGTTTGAGCCATCTAGAGTAGCGGTGCTGCATGAGTGTTTCAAGATTCACTCTGCGGTGGCATACCTCATTCTAATGCAAGACCAGGAGCTTGTTAACGCCATCATTGTAACTGTTTGTAATTATGCAATAGTTGGGGGATTATAATCCATTTCTCCGCTGTGACTTCATTTATATTTGATGACTGGGATATTACTTGTAGAATGAGGTCAGAGTACTGGCTCTGCAACTTGTTGGATCAAGCAAGCAACAGGCTTCTCCTGTGGATGCCAATAGCAACTGGTGGTTTTGGCAGGCGCTTCTGGAATGAAAATCAAGAAGCAGAGAGACCCACTTTTGTTCTGGTAGAGAAACCCCCCTCACATACAAACCGACCATCTGAGTTCGTGCTTTTGCTCTCCCATCGCCACCCAAAAAATATAATATAGCACACACCCGAGCCAAGAGAGAGAGGGAATGGATTAAATTGGCGGTCTTCCAGGCTTAGAAGGGAAAGATACGGCTTGCCATGTAATGGAGACTCTCAATGTAATAGAAAATAAAGTGGAAGAGGGTTGTAACTGTTTAAATGAGGCTTCTCGAACAATTTATGGGCCTAATAGAAGATAAAATATAAACTCAAAACGAAGGATTCTTGGCCAGATGGGACTGAAGGCAATTTGTCTCTGTAAAACCAATGTTTGAGCTATTTTCGGAATAAACAGTATAGTTAAATGTGACTATAAATGAGTAATTTTCTGTCAGATCTTGATCTGCACCTTTTAATAATTAGCCTACATATTTTATATCCAGCGATTTCCATGTTATAAATATTAAATCATATGCAAGAATATCATCTAGAACTCCAAAAGAATGACAAACTTCGTATCTGTCACATAGTTTTTTAAGATTTTGTATAATTGTAGAGAGTTAAAATTATATGTGTGTATAAGTCATCCTTTGAAATTTGAAGCCATTTTTCAGTGTTGCCTCAGTAATCGAAATGTAATGTTTTTCATTAGGTCAATACGATTGTACCCAATTGTACTGGGTGTATCCTAATCCTGAAAAAGAATACGTGAGATTAATGAGATTAATGAGACAGTCAGACTGAAAGACTGGACTTTATATCACTTTAAATGCTACAAATGCTGAAAAATGCTAGAAAGGCTGGAGGCTTCTCGCTTCGCTCGAAGCCAAAGACTCTTGACAAGTTAGATGATCAAGAAACAATCAGATCGCTAGAAAGTTACAAGTCATGAGGGTGCTGGAGCGCGTGGTGAAAGGAGGGAGCTGGCTGGATGACGTCACGCTCGTCGTGACGTTGCCGTCTCGTAACTCCAGAGCTCACCAGTGAACTCAGTACACATGCACCAAGTGGTACTATGACGTCACACACCTCAGTGCATTCTCGGTACAATTCGTGACGTCGCCGTAACGTAACGACGAAGTAATGATAAAATGATAGTAATGAATTGATTAATCTCATGTAATTTATTTCAGGATTAGGATACACCCATTGCAATTGGATATTATCGTGTTGAATGAAAAACATTTAATTACGATCTGGGTTTTTCTTATACAATTTTGTGTTTACATGAGCGTGAAGCTTAAAATTCACAGAAATAACCCTCTTTCATTATGAAGTTAAAGAGACTATTTTTAGTCATATTTATCTTAAGGGGGCACCGGATTGGTGCTTGCCACGGTGGGTGAGTGGATAGCGTGTCGGTCTACTAACCCCAAGATTGCATGTTCGCCCCTGGCCGTGGTAAGTGATTTTTGAAAGGCGGCAAAAATACGATACACATGTCATACGATGTTGGCATGTCAAAGAACCCATTTGAATTCAGTAGGCCGAGTTCATAATGGCAAAATTAATCTCGGGAGTTTCCGCCAACACAAAGTTCCTCCATTCTCTACTTGAAAGCGCTGTAGTGTCAAGGAACTTAGATATCTAACCTCCATGACTTTCATAGCGTTCAAAGGAACAACGAAATTCGACATGCAAGCTACCCTCTGGGTGTCAATTAACAAAGCTTGCACCAGGCACCCGAGGCCATACGATATTTTATTATTATATTATACCGGATTGGTAAAAAACCTTATAATGTTTTTCTTTGGTCCTTACTAATATTACGTACCCTTAGTTTTCCAACGGTACATTTATTTTCTTCATACTATACGTGTGCATAGTTTAAAGCTGTCGGGTTACATACCTTCTGACATATTGGTATTTGGATAAAATAAATTGAGAGCATTTATTAACAGTTGGCAGCCCTGGTTGCTCTTCAGAATACGCTCAGTCATATATATTTATGTACACATAGCACATACGAAATTTGGTTGAATTCCAATCGATAGTGTAGAAGTTATGTGCATTTAAAAATTGGACCTATCAGGAGGCCTATAATCAATTTGGCAACACTGCCATGTATGGCCTCCTGGAAATTAAACTGAAATATTATTATTATTGTTATTATTATTATTATTGTTATTATTATTATTATCTACATGTGTGCCAATTTTGAAATAGCTCCGATTCATACCTTCCAAGATATCCAACATGGAGCTCAAATTTCACTTGCTATTTTTCAGCAGTTGGTAGCACTGACCTCATTTTCAAATATGGCATTGAGATATTCAGGTATAGATCTTTACTCCTACGAGGGCCGATAACCTAGTTGATAGGCCCATTAAAACAACAATTATCATCATCATTACTCCTACCAGAGCCTCCGTGGCTTAGGCGGCAGCACGCCGGCCTCTCACCGCTGGGTCCGTGGTTCAAATCCCGGTCACTCCATGTGAGATCTGTTCTGGACAAAACGGAGGCAGACAGGTTTTTCTCCGGGTACTCCGGTTTTCCCTGTCAACATTTCATTCCAGCAACACTCTCCACTATCATTTCATTTCATCTGTCATTCATTTAATCATTGCCCCAGTTCATATCCTCGCCGCTAGATGGGGGCTTCATTCATTCCATTCCTGACCCGGTCGGAGACTGGAAGCAGGCTGTGGATTTTCATTTTTTCATTACTCCTACCAATTTTTGTTTCGATTGCTGCAGCCGTTTAGGAGTTGATAGGGGGACACACACACACAGCCAGACAGACAGACAGAAGGAGAGACCGACAGATCGACAGACAGACAGAAGGACAGACAGACAGCAGACAGACAGACAGCATACATACATACAGACAGAAGGACAGCAGACAGACAGACAGCATACATACAGACAGACAGAAGGATAGACCGACAGACAGACAGAAGGACAGACAGACAGACACACATTTGCCCGGATCGATCTCATAAGTCTACTTATTCCTCATTTTTGCAAAATGTGAAAAGTAGGCTAACAATTCTTTACAAAACAAAAATGTGTTGTGGAAAGAGAGAAATTCTATGGATGTTCTACAAAAATCGGAAAAAAAATTGATTCCAGTTTCTCGCTAAAATGTTTATCTGAATATAAAAATTACCTTTTTGGAAAACTTTTCAACTTGCAGAGCAAATATTTGTTCAACTAATTTATCCCTGTATGTCTTAAATTTAAATTCAGCCGTTTCTGAAAACATATTTTACTTCAGTTTTTTTTTTTCAGATGAAAATGTTCATGAAAATGTCGATATAATTACGGCATTTTATAAAAATTCATGATAAATGAAAAATGTATGCATTTAAAAAACCTTCGCTACAAGTGAGGTGAGAGCCTTAAGGAACATTCCTGAAAATTAGTTTATTTTAATAGTTTGTGAGATGAAGGTAAATAATAAGTTGAAATCTAAAAAGTCAATTCTCTTTTCAGTGTTGCCAACACAAATTGACATTTGTCTCTTTTCAGTCGGTCAACACGATACAAGATACAAATATATAGATACACTTCTGGGGGGAAAAATGCATGTTTTTGTTAATATTCACAATTAAATGGGTCAATTTAGGATCTTGGCCGACACGCCTGAGGATTTGAATGAGTTTTTGAATGGCATGGACTCCATCTTGAGGAAAGAATTCATGATGAAATTGAATAAATATAAAACAAAAATACTGGAATGCAGCCGAAATAAATCAGAAACCTCTATGGACATCAAATTGGCAGGTGAACAGCTAAAGGAAATAGGTGACTTCTGTTACTTAGGAAGCAAAATAACCAGTTATGGACGAAGCAAAGAGGATATAAAATGTAGGTTAGCTCAAGCAAGGAAAGCATTTCTACAAAAAAAGGAATCTGTTGACATCGAATATATATTTTGGTATTAGGGAGTCATTTTTGAAAGCCTTTGTCTGGAGCGTGGCGCTCTATGGAAGTGAAACTTTGACTGTTGATGCAGCAGAGAAGAGGGGAATTGAAGCGTTTGAAATGTGGTGTTACAGGAGAATGATGAAGATCAGATGGGTAGATAGGGTTACAAACGAAGAGGTATTAAGACGAGTGGGAGAGAGAGATGTTTCTGGCAACTGCTAATGAAGAGAAGAGATAGATTGGTAGGACACATACTAAGACACCCAGGAATAGCAAGCTTAGTTATTGAAGGAAGGGTCGAAGACAAGAACAGTAGGGGTAGACCAAGGTTGGAATATGTTAAACAGATTGCCTCAGATGTAGGGTGTGGTAGCTATGTAGAGATGAAACGATTAGCTCAGAACAGGGGGATGGAGGGCTGCATCAAACCAATCACAAGACTGAAGTCTCAAACAACAACAACATTTAAGATTACGCGTTTCGGCCCTCATATCATCAGATCACTGATCACTGTGTCAAATTTTAAATTTTCTCTCATGGAAATTCACTATTGCAGTACAATAGTATCGATACTTGGGGGCCACTTGAAGGTCAAAACGCGTACTCCTAAATTGCCCCATTTAATTGTGAATATTTCCAGGAATGTATTTATATACACACATCAAAAAAAGTTTTGCATCACCTCGGTTCCAAGAGTTCCGGAACCTTTAAATACAAAGGGAATAGAGATCAACACAAACAACATTTCAGCTCGTTTTATTGCTCATGAGACCCACACATTGCATGTTGTACCATCATACAGCTAGACTTTCAGCATTTGTGGTCCAGATTGCAGTACACACCACTACCTCTAATACCCAGTAGCACGTCCTCTTGCATTGAGGCATGCCTGTATTCGTCGTGGCATACTATCCACAAGTTCATCAAGACACTGTTGGTCCAAATTGTCCCACTCCTCAACGACAATTCGGCGTAAATCTCTCAGAGTGGTTGGTGGGTCAAGACGTCCATAAACAGCCCTTTTCAACATATCCCAGGCATGTTCGATAGGGTTCATGTCTGGCGAACATGCTGGCCACTGTAGTCGAGCGATGTCGTTATCTTGAAGGAACGCATTCACAAGATGTGCACGATGAGGTCGAGAATTGTCGTCCATGAAGACAAATGCCTCTCCAATATTCTGCCGATATGGTTGCACTATGGGTCGGAGGATGTCATTCAGGTATCGTAAAGCCGTTTCGGAGCCTTCCATGACCACCAGTGGCGTACGTCGGCCCCACATAATGCCACCCCAAAACATCAGGGAACCACCACCTTGCTGCACTCGCTGGACAGTGTGTCTAAGACGTTCAGCCTGACCAGGGTGCCTCCAAACACGTCTCCGACGATTGTCTGGTTGAAGGCATATGCGACACTCATCGGTGAAGAGAACGTGGGGTCCATTCAGCATGTTGTTGGGCCCATCTGTACCGCGCTGCATGGTGTCGGGGTTGCAAAGCTGGACCTCGCCATGGACGTCGGGAGTGAAGTTGCGCATCATGCAGCCTATTGCGCACAGTTTGAGTTGAAACACGACGTCCTGTGGCTGAACGAAACGCATTATTCAACATGGTGGCATTGCTGTCAGGGTTCCTCCGAGCGGCAATCCGTAAGTAGCGGTCATCCACTACAGTAGTAGCCCTTGGGCGGCCTGAGCGAGGCCTGTCATCGACAGTTCCTGTATCTCTGTACCTCCTCCATGTCCGAACAACATCGCTTTGGTTCACTCTGAGACGCCTGGAAACTTCCCTTGTTGAGAGCCCTTCTTGACACAAAGTAACAATGCGGACGCGATCGAACTGCGGTATTGACCTTCTAGGCATGGTAGAACTACAGACAACATGAGCAGCGTACCTTCGTCCTGGTGGAATGACTGGAACTGATCGGCTGTCGTACCCCCTCCGTCTAATAGGCCCTGCTCATGCATGGTTGTTTACATCTTTGAGCAGTTTTAGTGACATCTATGAACAGTCAAAGGGACTGTATCTTGGATACAATATACACAGTCAACGTCTATATGCCGGAGATCTGGGAACCGAGGTGATGCAAAACTTTTTTTGATGTGTGTATATATTTTGTATCTTGTACCCCGCTCATTCATTGGGCACCGACTGAAAACCTACAAAAAGTCAAGGGTAATATAGGACATTCTTAATCAACTTACCATTATCCTTGGAAATTTGAGGAATTTAATTTGATTTGATCTTTTCATACTTGCATGGCACCGCTAGCATACAGAACCAGTTGTCCCATTTTATATGCCAACTAATCAATAGGTCATAGTTCTGAGTGCAAAATTCAGAATTCTTTATAACAGTGGCTACTTAAAACGTTGTTATTAATACATCACACCTGTCTGTGGATTCTTTACAGGAGGGTAGCTGAAGACAAGTAGAAATCTAACAATACGATGCCCACTCTTAATTACTTCGACCTATATGGACTGTAAATATTTTAAGCTAAAGAGTAACTCCTGCTAAACCAGGCTAAAGTTAGTCACCAAAGTTTACTATGCCCAGAAATGAACAACTTGACCTTTTTGTTTACCAGCCCTCTTGTGAAGCAAGTCTGTGTGGGTCTGGCTATTGACGGAGTCTTACTGCAGAACTCAATATTATTGTAATCGATTGCACACTACAAAATATGTCACTTAGAATAAACAGTAGATGCATGTAAGGTAAGTATTTTGTTGGCCAATAGATTACCGAAACGTTCCCAAAAAAATATCAAAAATTTACCTTCAAAAATACCTGAAAGTAACTTTTCTTCTTGTATTGACTTTTTCAGAAACATTTAATTTGATCCATCTATCTAATAAGTACGGTATCGATTTATTTGGCAAACCATTCACCTAACCTCACCCAGAAAATAAACGCAATTTACGACCTACAATAATTCCTTGAGTTATGTTTCACCATGAGAGTAAAAGAAATATCCCTAATCAACCACCTTGGTAGCACTAACGCCAATTTCAAATATGGCCGTGAGATATTCAGGTACAGATCTTTACTCTTACCAAATTTGATTTTGATAGCTGTAGACTTTTAGGACTTAAGTGACTTAAATGGACATGTTGGTCAAAATAAGAATGGTTATAGTTGTCATGGTGGAAATGGCTATGGTAGACGAAATGATGACGGATACCGAGTCCTTGACTTTGCAGAAGCAAACAGCCTTCTCATAAGCAACACTTTCTTTAAGAAGCGCACCAGTCATCTCGTAACATACGCCAGTGGTGACAGCAGAAGCCAGATTGACTTTGTACTGTTACGGCGATGTAACTTCCGAACAGTCTTAGATGTGAAGGTTATACCATGACGAATAGAATACATAGTGTTATCACTGACCGAGTTCAAGCGCGCCCCGCTGTTGGCTAGCGCTAGCGGCGCAGACCCCCAACGCTACACAGTCAGCCGCAGTCAGCTGTTCAAATATGGGATACGCGCTGGGCTATGTAAACCTCTTTACGAAGGATGCGGTTACGCCGATTACAACAAATTGTTTGTTTAGACTTATGAATAATAAGTTACCGTGAAAAAGTTTTTATTAATATTCTCAGTCCCCATGTAGAGCTATCTTTTTAAACCTTCCGTTAGTCGTGCATTGGTCTGACAGTTCCGTGGTTCGCTTTAGTTGTAATATCAAGCCAACAGTTCAAGTTATAATCTTATCGTCTCGGGACATCATACACCATACCTTAATAAGCATTTTCCTGGAGTTGTCAAATGACGAGCCTAAAAGTAACTCTACACGAGTAAGTGTGTCGCCTTCTGCTAAAAGATAACGAATCGCTAGTTCATGAATCAGTAATTTCGAAGGAATTTGTGACTGATACTGAATACAAAGTTGAAACAAGATCCGAAGACTCGGATACTACCATGATTTTGATCAGGAGGACGGTAACGGAAGCGAAGAATTGGATGGCCGTTTATTTTATTGGCAGGTTGGCCATTATTATTAGTATATGTCCGTCTCATTCTTGGCTATCACCGCAGAGGCCCGAGTCGATTCCCAGCTCTGCAAAGAAATGTAATTCTGGTCTTAGGGCTGGAACGGTGTTCACTCAGCCTCGTGAGGCAAAACTGATAAGAGGCGCGTTTGATTCCTACCTCAGCTATCCCGGAAGTGGTTTTCCGTGGTTTCCCACTTCTACTCCAGGCAAATACCGGGATGGTACTTAACTGAAGGCCACGGCCGCTTCCTACCTAAATCCCACCTCAATTCCGAATACACACACTACTACAGACATCACAATGACACAGGTTATCAGACAAATCTACACACACCCAAGCACACAGGGCTACGTGACCACAATGTCGCAAATTCCCAAAAGAATCAACAACAATTATTATTTCAGGCCTATTATTATTAAGACACGGATTATATATTTTTTCGTTTTAAGTAAGGATGGCACGAAGTAGAACAAGTAACCATGAAAGGCTGCCTTCATTCCTTATCCTACTGGGCGTATTCGTGATTTTAACACAGTGGATAGATATTTCGATAAATTTTGAAAAAATGTGAGGTACTATTCCTGATTTTAATTTCCACTTCACGCGAGGAAGTTCCACGTTCTCACAGTTCACTACGAAACAGTCCGCCTTTATAATAATTAAATCTTCCGAAAAACGCACGTCACAGATTCTACCTTTGATTGACAATTGCTTACCTTTCAGCGGAATAACTCTCGCCCATTTCGCAAACAGATTTGTTTCTTTTGGTGGTGTGAAAAAATGTCTACCATCAGATTTTCTTCCGTAACCCGATTTACATCCAGGAACGAAACAATACGACATTTTCCCGAAACAGCAGTAAATTCAGTTGTTTGCACTCACAAAGCAGTGCACAGACATTCGTAAACTATTACAAAGAAACAAATTCCCTCGCATAATATGACTTCTCGCGCACCTCGTGGACTACTTGTCACACGTGCTTATGGTTCGGCGCGACTTCCGCGCCACACACTGGCTGGACCATGAACTACAATGCTTAAGGAGCGGAGTGATGACACTGTTTATTTCTATTCGTCATGGTTCTACCTTCCGATTGTGTTGCCACCCAACACAAACTACTCATTGCAGACCTGAGGATCAGTAAGCGCAGGATAGGTGGATGTACAAGAGTCTCAACAAAAGTAAAGTGGTGGAAACTACGCGACCAGAAATCAGCATTGGTTAACAGTATAACATTTCCTCTTGTCATTCCAAATTCCATCGACACCACATGGACTGATCTCTGTGAGTCAGTGACTACTGCTGCAGCAGAAACATTGGGTACCACAAAACCAGGGCGTCGCCTTATTGACAAGCAGACATGGCTATGGACAGATCAGGTACAAGATAAGGTCCGTGATAAGATGAAAGCATATAAAAGCTGGCTTTCTCTAAAGACAGACGTGAGCAGAGAAAGGTACGTCACTGCTAAACGAGAGGCAATGAAAGCCGTGGCTGAAGCAAGAGCCAACCACTACAACAACCTCTATCTTAACTTGGACACCAAAGATGGTGAAAAGGATCTTTACCGTCTGGCCAAAGCCCGAGCAAGAACACCAAGGGATATTGAACACTATGTGTGCATAAAGAGCAAGGAAGGCCAAAGACTACACAACAAACATGCTATTCTCAAGCGATGGAAAGAGCATTTCGAGGAGATCTCAAACATAGAGTTTCCACATCCAACAATCCCAGAAGGTGTCCCAATTAGTGGGCCTATCCCCCAAATCACTCCACAGGAAGTTACCACTGCCCTAAAAAGCATGAGAAACAATAAATCTCCTGGGCCAGACAACCTCCCTGCTGACTTCTGGAAACTTCAAGAACTGCAATCTACTGCGATAGATTGGCTTGTTACCTTTTTCAATGCCATATTGGACTCTGGCCACATCCCTATTAACTGGGCTACAAGCATTACAGTACCGATTTTCAAGAACAAAGGAGACCCAGCGGAATGTTCAAACTATCGCCCAGTACGTCTTCTCTCACATACAATGAAGATCTTTGAGAGGATTCTTGATCGACGCCTACGTGCCATCACCGAAATCAGCTCCAACCAGTGCGGGCTTGTCAAGGGGGCTGGAACCGCTGACGTCATCTTCGCAGCACGGTTACTGATGGAGGAGCACCGTGAGAAAAGAAAGCCTCTGCATATTGCCTTTCTTGACCTTGAAAAGGCCTTCGATCGTGTTCCTCATGAGTTGATTTGGTATGCGCTCCGCAACCATGGTGTGCCAGAGTCATTTGTAAATGTGGTCAAGATGTTATACACGAACACCAGCAGTAGAGTACGTTGTGCTGTTGGCACCTCGGAAAACTTTCCTGTAAATGTCGGCGTCCACCAAGGCTCAGCACTATCACCGTCCCTTTTTGTTCTTGTGATGGACACCATCACTCGTGATCTGCAACGGAATGTTCCTTGGACCCTTCTGTATGCAGATGATATAATGGTTGCAGATGACACCCGAGAAAAACTCCAATGTCAAGTCGAAGATTGGAATAACCGCCTCTCCCAGTACGGCCAATGTCTGAATGTGAAAAAGACGGAGTATCTGGAGTTAAACCCAAGCGACGGTACCATTCAAGTCGCTGGACAAAATCTAGTCAAGACAGAATGCTTCAGGTACCTTGGATCTCATCTTCAGAGTGATGGCAACTTCAATGATGAAGTAAGAGCCAGCGTAAACGCAACCTGGTTGCGGTGGAAGGAGGTCACGGGTGTGCTTTGCGAAAAGAAAATGCCACTTTGTCTCAAATCGAAAATATATCGGACAGTGGTACGGCCAGTTGCGCTGTATGGAGTTGAATGTCGACCATCCGACAAAATTTCAGAACGTCGCCTGCACGCCATGGAAATGAGAATGCTCCGTTGGACAATGGGCATCTCCCTTATTAACCATGTCAGAAACGACACAATTCGGGAGCAAATGGGTGTCGCCCCAATTGTGGACAAAATGAGGGAGAGACGGCTCCGATGGTATGGCCATGCCCTGCGTATTGCGCCTAATACTGTTAATAACTCTGTCCTTCATTTTGAAGTTGAAGGCCTACGCCCCAGAGGACGACCGAAGCAGCGTTGGCAAGACACAATAAATGGTGATTTAAAAATTACCGGCCTAAATCCAGCTGACGCACAAAACCGGACAAAATGGAGGTCAATGACCAAAAAAGCGGACCCTGCAACAGCGGGACAACGCTAGGAAGAAGAAGAAGAGATTTAGGAGTTGATAGGGGGGACACACAGACAGACACATATATTCCCGGATCGATCTCGTAAGTCTACTATTTTATAATTTTTGCAAAATGAGAAAACTAGGCTAAAAATTACTGTCACACACACTACTTCAGCCAACACAGACAAATTCAACAAACATCCTAGAGCATAGGGTTGATGACAAGGATGTCCCTAGCCCTTGAAATGCACTAACAACAACAGCAACATGTACTTGACTTTAAAACAACACTCTAGTTGGTTGGTTGGTTCTTCAGTTTAGGGGCTGCGACAACGCGGTCATGTAGCCCCGTGTACTTTGGGTGTGTGTAGAATATGTCTGATAACCGGTGTTAATTGTGATGACTGTATTAGTGTGTGTCATCTGTTTTTTAATTCAAGTAAGGACTGCAGACTTTTGAATTTTTCAAATAGTTCCTACTTTTGCTGCCAAACGCCACCGTAAATGACTACTAGTTCAGAACTTAGCTACCAGACACCACCGCAATGGGCTCTTGGCAACGACCGTAAGAACCTAAGAGCGTTGTTTACATTCTTAACCTATACAATTTAGCTTCACAAAGGTGTAATTATTGGAAGGCTCTTTAACATGCCATAAATCTATGACATGGGACCGCCAGCTTTACTTCCCCTCCGAAGGAAGGCATACTGAGGGATTTTAACGCTCTTAAATAATCCGACGACTTCAGCCGGGTTTGACTCTAGTTAGTTTGGTTAATTATTGTTCGTTTCAGGGGCGGAACAACGAGGCTATCTGCCCCAAAAGCAGACACTAGCTTCGGCATATTATTATTCACCGTACAAATGAAACCTTTCGTAGCCTCTGTTCTTTTAAAATACGCTCATCTGATGACGTAGTAACTAGCATCCCTGCCTGTCACCATAGAGGTCCGCGTACGATTCTCGGCTCTGCCAAGATATTTAATTCTAACTTCAGTGCAGGAACGTGGTTCACTCAGTCTCGTGAGGTAGAACTGAGAAGAAGATGGTTGGATTCCTACTTTATGAAACCTAGAGATGTTCTTTAACAGTTTCCCCCACTTTCACTCCAAGCTAATACCAGGATGGTGCTTAATCATGGCCATAGTACTCTCCTACCAAAATCCAAGCCATAATTGCAAATACAGTGATCGCAATGGTGCAGATTATCATAAAGAACTCCACACACACAAATGCATGGCTCTATATGACCACGATGTTGCGAGGCCCCTTACAGTAATTAAAAACTGAAACAAATGCTGAAGAGATCTGCCTTCATTATCGTCCATTTCTTCCAAGACTTCCCACCTGCTGTTTTTGGCAGCAATATCAACTGCACTTTCAAAGTCCTCAGTAGTTAATGTTTCCTAGAACTTTGGGGTCAAAATTTAGTACTGTTAGTTAGTTATTGTTGTTTTAAGGGGTGGAACTACGAGGTCATCTTACCCTAATTTAGTACTGTGCATAGCTTTGTGTTATGGATAAGATAATCCGTCTTAGTCAGGTTATTTACGCCTACAGTTCCGAAATTTCATTCCGCTTCCACGTCAGGCAGTTTTCCGATTTACAATGTAATTTTACATAGGAAATACCTCCATTCCGAATTTTGTTCTCCCGTTCCGGTATATAGAGGGACCGGCTTATGCAGTTTTACTGTACTAGTTTCCCGCCTAATATAATTGGGCACTAATTGCGTTGACGGAGAGAAACGTTTTCTTTAGTTATTCATTTAGCGTGTGGCTTTTAGTGCCGGGAGTGTCCGAGGACATATTCGGCTCGCCAGAGGCTGTAGCTACTTCAAGCGGACACCACTAGGGTGAGCTACAAGTTCCATTAAATTTCAAGAAGTTCCAACTTTCACTACAAGATGTCACTGACACCTAGGGGTGAACGTTGGAACATTGATAAAGCGTTACAACGTAATCTAACCTAGAAATTTAGCTTCACAAAAGTTTAGTTAGTAATAATAATAATAATATAGTATGGCCTCGGCTGCCGGGTGCAAGCTTTGTAATTTGACACCTAGAGGGTAGCTTGCATGTCGAATTTCGTTGTTCCTTGAATCACTATGGAAGTCAAGGAGGTTAGATATCTAAGCTCCTTGTACACTATAGCGCTTTCTAGTAGAGAAATGAGGAACTTTGTGTTGGCGGAAACTCCCGAGATTAATTGAATGGGTGAAAACCATAACGGTATAAGTAACATTTTGTTCATTCAGAGAAAAAGCCATTTAAACATTGTAACGCTCATATAAGACAGGCTATTTGTAGTTATACCACCTATCACTAGAGGGCAGAACAATACCGCAATGACTTGTCCCTCTCTGCTATTCAAAAGATACATCCTTCCTGAGTTACATCTTGCACTTAACTCATTTTTTTAAATTTAAATGACACTTATACCGTTATGATATTCACCCATTCAATTTTGCCATTATGAACACGGCCTATTGATTTCAAATGGGTTCTTTGACATGCCAACATCGTATGACATGGGTGTCGTATTTTTGCCGCCTTTCAAAAATCACTTACCACGACCAGGAGCGAACCTGCAATCTTGGTGATTGTAGACCGACACGCTATCCACTCACCCACCGTGGCAAGTTGTTTAGTTAGTGGAAGGATATTTTACATGCCATAAATCTATGATATAAAACCGCCGGCTTTACTTCCCCTCCGAAGGAAGGCATTCTGAAGGATTTTAGCGCTCTTAAAAAATCCGACGACTTTGCTGGGTTTGAACCCGCGATCTTCGGCAAAGCAGTTCAGTTGAATTAGACAACACTCAAAAACAGCTTCTAAACCTTCAACTTGCTTACATCACTTTCATCTTCTTCCACTGGTGCATTTTCTTTCCTCTCTTGACCTTTTCTCCAAACAGATTTCTCTGTGTAGTAACACGCATACATTTTCCAATTTCAATATATTTTCCTTTCTTCTTCAACCCTCCACACATGCTCCTTTCCCTTCAGTTCCCTCGAACCATTTGTATTTATTTTCATGCTAATTCCTTACGCTTTTGTTCGTGTTTTTAATATGATAGCGTCTCGTCCTTTGTCCCCGCGTAGATATTATCGCGGAGCTCGCCTTATGCCCCTCCAGTGACCCATATTATCCCCACCCCCCTAGCGCCACGGGTCAGCACCATGGTAATGATCCGTCCCGGAATAAGGCCCCCGAGCCCCACTTCTAAGAGATGGCCGCCACACTCTGCTCCGCAAGTTGTGCTCTTAATGGAGGCTGCTGCAAGAATTACCTCGTCGCTGTTTCATTTTACACACATAGAGAAACCTGCATAAAGCAACCAGCCACTATTCTACGAAACAGTGGTATTTTAGAACTTTGTTACACAATGGTTTTCTATTCATGACACACTATAGCCTAGATTACCTAAACCTTAATAACATAACCCAATAACATGGTTGGTTGGATCCTTAGTTAGGGGCTGCCCCGTGTACTTTGGGTGTGTGTAGAATTTGTCTGAAACCAGTGTTAATTGTGATGACTGTATTAGTGCGTCTTATCTTTGATTCAAACAGAATGACCGAACTGAGTGCCAATAGAAAATCGCGAATGTTAAGTTTGAACCTAGATCATTACGACAACCTGGAAAAAGTGGACGGATGAGAGGAAGAGGGAGCATTCCGCGAGAATGAAGAGATCTTGGGAGGAGCGGAGGAGACACGCCTCCAAATGACATCATATTATCAAGTTTTATCGCTCTCATGTAGGGGAATTTTCGCTTAAACAAATAAATAATGTCATTGTTTTACTACTGAAGCTTTAAAGGACGGAAATTTTCCCGTAGATCTACTGACACGTCAGTTATATAGTTATTGTTGTTGTAAGGGGCGAAACAGTGATGTCATCTGCTTCTACTTTGTTTGATAGGATAACAATAACAATAATATAATACCAAGGGGGTTTCAGAAAGGGACGGTCATGTGCTGAGCAGATTATGAATCTGAAGTCCATCCTTTCATATCTGAAACTCAGGAACAGGGAATTCGTGGTGACCTTTGTTGATTTTAGAAAAGCATACGACTCAATTGATCGAACCACCCTATTGCAAATCCTTGAAGAGTTTGGCTTAGATAACAAGACACAATCAATTATCCAGCAAACCCTGACCAACACCACCTCCAAAGTGAAGTTCAGAGGAGAGATGTCCGATGCCTTTGAAATCAGGACAGGAGTGAGGCAAGGAGACGGACTCTCACCTCCACTCTTCAACTGTGTTTTAGAAAAGGTCATCCGAGAATGGCGGAAGGAAATGAAAAATTCAAGGGTAGAAAATGGGGTAAGGCTAGGGTACAAGTATATGAATCTTACAATCGACTGTCTAGCCTTTGCAGATGATCTAGTGATCTTTTCAGATTCCATTGATACGGCAGAAGAACAACTCAACCAACAGAAAAATCAAACACTGAAGGCTGGGCTTCAAATCTCCTTTGAGAAGACACAATTCATGACAAACATAAAATCAGCGCCCAGGGAACTGGAGGTCGGACTAGGAAAAGTTCCCGGCCCGGCCCCAGCAAGCGAAATCGGCGAAGCCGGTTTCGCTGCGTGAATTTATAGCCTGTCGGCCCGAAGGCCTTAAGAGCTCTAACAAAAAATTTCGAACAACTACAATTGAATGAGGGGGTTTTGGGTGATTACCGTGAGTCAAATTGGCCAGAATATGACCTGTTGCACAAAGACAATAGAAATACAGAAGTTGAATAGGATAGTAGAAGTGAGAAGTTCGTGAAAGTGAAATCGGAAGTAAAAGAAATTGTGAAGATAACGGTTCTGAAGGAAATAAAAGTGCTATAGTAGCATGGTTCAGAAGGCAGAAAAGTTTAAATACCTCGGTGAATGGATAGAGCCTAACCTATCAGAGAAAGAAGCCTTCGTGTCACGCATTAATAAAATGGAACTGGCATACAACCTGACTAAAGACATTTACAATAAGAGATCGATATCCTTAAACGCCAAAATTAGACATTACTGCACTGTTATTCGACCAGAGGATCTGTATGCGGCAGAGACTCTAACAATGAACAAGAAAGGTCTAATGGAAAAACTAGAGGCGAAAGAAAGGAAGATTTTGAGGAAAATCCTGGGTCCTATCAAAGAAAACAGCGAGTACAGAGGGCGTCACAACCACGAATTATACAAGCACGTGGAGAAGATCAGTGACACGATTCGAAAAAGAAGGATTGCCTTTTATAGCTAAGTGACACGAATGAGCCCAGGCAGGATATCAAAACGGATATTGACGTACTTTCAGGATAAGAAAACCAAAGGGGCATGGTTCACGGAAGTTGAGAAAGATCTACGTGAAATGGAAATTTCCCCTAAAGATATCCAGGAGCGTGTTCCACTTCAGGAAAAACTACGTACGCACAAAGGTTTCCAGAAAAAGCCGAAGCTGAAGACAGGGAAGGTGTGGTCCCAAGAGAGAAAAGAACAACACCGGAGACGAATGCGGGAACACTGGGTGGTAGTTAAAGCTCTGAAGAAGAGACAGTTGAACTGACGTGGTCCCTAGTTGGCCGAATCGAAGAAAGAAGAATATAATATTAATAATAATATCATTGTTTAACTAATGCTGCTTTTAAAGCCGGAATTTTTTCCCGTAAACGTAATGACGATTATATTTTTCAAGTAGTTCCACCAAAAGCTACCATCCACGACATCTAGCTGCGGACGCGGCTACTAAATGCCATCACAGTCAGCACCCGGTGGCGAACGTTGGAACTAATAGAGCGTTATCAATCTAACCTACACATTTTTGCTTCCACAAGTGTAATTAGTGGAAGGTTTTTTTTTTCATGCCATAAAGCTATGACATGGGACCGCCGGCTTTTCTTCCCCTCCGAAGGAAGCTATACTGAGGGATTTTAACGCTCTTGAGAAATCCGACGACTTCGGCCGGGTTTGAACCTGCGATCTTGGGAATAGAAGGTCAGCATGCTACCAACTACGCCATCGAACCCGCTACACACATAGAGAAACCTGCATTAAGCAACCAGCGACTGTTCTACGAAACAATGGTCTTTTAGAACTACATAACGCAACGTTTTTAGCCTATTTTCAATTTTGAAAAAATAGGCTTATGAGATCACCTTTTGTCCGTGTGTGTGTGCGTGTGTGTGTGTGTGTGTGTGTGTGATTCGTGTGTGTGTCCCCTCCTAATAAAATCTAAACGGCTGGAGCGATTTCAATGAAACTCGGTATGTTCATAGCACTATTCCAGGCGACCTCGACCGTGCCCTTCAAATTTTGTTACGTCTCACCAATGCAAAATGGTGGCTGTGCGAAATATTTCACTAGCATTCAATATCTCCGAAACTATTACAGATATCGCCCTGAAATTGTGTACGGTGATAAAGGGTACTACTAGAAGTTCAACTATGAGACTTTCAAAAATCTGGTGACTACAAAACCAACATGGCGGTCAAGCGAAGTTGAGACTTTTAAATAGATTTTTCTCGCGATTTAACTATTCACACGTAATGAAACTTGGTACAGCAAATGTTTATACACATTGTAATGCACTGGAGTCTAATTTAGTTCAATTGTTTACATAACTTCAAAATGGCGTCTGTGCGAAATATTTCACTGATATTCTATATCTCCGAAACTATTACAGATATCACCCTGCAATTTAGTACAGTGATAAAGGGTACTGATACAAGTTTACCTATGTATATTTCATAAACTTGTAAAGTAGAAAACGAACATGGCGACCAAGCGAAGTTGAGACTTTTAAATAGACTTTTCTCACGATTTAACCATCCAAACGTAATGAAACTAGGTACAGCAAGTGTTTATACACATAGTAATGCACTGGAGTCTAATTAAGTTCAATTGTTTACATAACCTCAAAATGGCGGCTGTGCGAAATATTTCACTGACATTCTATATCTCCGAAACTATTACAGATATTACCCTGCAATTTTGTACGGTGATAAAGGATACTGGTACAAGTTTATCTATGTATACTTCATAAACTTGTAAAGTAAAAAACGAACATGGCGACCAAGCGAATTTGAAATATTTTAATAGACTTTTCTCGTGATTTAACTCTCTGAGCGCAGTGAAATGTGGTACAGTAAATGATTTTGCAGATTGTAATGCTCTGCCATCTAATTTAAATCAATTGTTTACATAACCTCAATATGGCGGCTGTGCGAAATTTTTAAATTAAGTTTTTATTTCTTGTGTCGTAATCATGCGATCGAAGTGAAAGTTTGAATAATGAACCTAGGCAATAATTGTCCTTGATTGGTACATAATTCTATGGCCTATACATATAACAATCCTAAATGGCGAGCTTCCGAAATATTTAGACGGTTCTCAATATCTATGAATCTTTTACAGCAACCAAACTGAATTTTTTTATGTTCATAGAGACTATGAACATATGTTCACCTATAGGACTTTCATTAACCTGGTGAGCACAAATCCAACATGGCGGCGACGCGAAGTATAAATATTTAAATGGACGATTCTCGCGAATTAACTATCCGAGTGCTGTGAAACGTTGCACGTTAAATGCTTATACAAATGTTGATCCACTGGCATCTAATTTATTTCAATTGTTTGCATAATCACAAGATGGCTGCTGTGCGTAATTTTAAAATTTCGTTTTTACTTCTTGTGTTCTAATCATGCGATTGAAGTTTGAATACCACACGTACACAATAATCTTAATGTAATAGTACAAAAATAAAAATCCAACCTGGCGACAATCTGAAATATTTAGACGGTTCTCAATATCTACGAATCTGTTACAGCAATTAAACTGAAATTTTGTATGTTGTTAGAAGAAATTAACATGAGCAGGATATATGAAAATAGGCTGTATAGTTCTTTACGGAACTACTTGTTCTATTAATGACACACTAATGATCTGTGTGCCAAAACCTTAATCACATGATCCAATAAGTTCTACACAATTGAATCGGTCGGAGCCGAAAAGCATTAAGTCAACAAGTAGTTCCGTGAAGAACTATACAGCCTATTTTCATAAAATCCTACTTATGTTAATTGCCTCTTTCTATGTACAAAATTTCAGTTTGATTGCTGTAATAGATTCGTAGATATTGACAACCGACTAAATATTGTGGATGGTTGCCATGTTGGATTGTTATATGTATAGGCCATTGAGTTATGTACCATTAAAGAAAGATTATTGCGTAGCTTCATTATTCAAACATTCCATTCGATCTCATGATTACGACACAAGAAATAAAAACTTAATTTTAAAATTCGCACAGCCGCCATCTTGAGGTTATGTAAACAATTGAGCTAAATTGGATACCAGTGCATTACAATGTGTATAAACATTTCCTGTACCAAGTTGCATTGCGTTTGGATCATTAAATCGCGAGAAAGGTCTATTTAAAATTTTCAAATTCGCTTGGCCGCCATAATTGTTTTGTAGTTAACCGATTTTTGAAAGTCTTATAGATGTACTTCCAGTAGTGCCCTTTATCTCTGTACAAAATTTCAGGTTGCTACCGCTAATAGTTTCAGAGATATAGAATGCCGGTAAAATATTTCGCACAGCCGCCATCTTGAGGTTATGTAAACAATTGAACGAAGTTAGATGTCGGTGCATTACAGTGTGTATAAAGATATACTGTACCATGTTTTATTGCGTTTGGTTGGTTAAATCGCGAGAAACGTCTATTAAAAGTCGCAACTTCGCTTGGCCGCCATGTTGGTTTTGTAGTTACCAGTTTTTTCAAAAGTCACATAGGTGAACTTCTAGAAGTTCCCTTTATCACCGTAAAATATTCCAGGGTGATATCGGTAATAGTTTCGGAGATATTGAATGCTAGTGAAATATTTCGCACAGCCGCCATGATGGATTGGTGAGACGTAACAAAATATGAAAGGCACGGTCGAGGTCGACCGGAATAGTGCTATAAACGTACTTAGTTTCATAGAAATCGTTTTAGCCGTTTAGAAGTTAATAGGGGGGACACACACCATCACACACGCACACACAGAGAGGCACACGGACGAAAGGTGATCTCATAAGCTTTTTTTTTTTTTTTCATAAATGAAAATAGGCTAAAATGGTCATTTTTAAAATAATTATTATTCTGAAGTATTGACACGAAGGCCTTGGAACGGCATAGGAAAGAATTAAGTCAGCCTTCTGTTTAAGCCAGAAACCACTGTTACATGTAGTGTGATCAGAGGAGAGAAGTTTTAAGTCAAAGACTTGCTGCCTTTCAGCGCCGTATTCCGTACTTAATGTTGGCTTCACTGCAAGATTCCCGCGTGTTACAGTGCTATTGTAAGTTACATTTGTACAGGGCTTAGATGGTATTTATGTTACAAATCCATTTTTAAATAAACTATCATGGGAAATATTCATTCTGGATGGCTTAATGCCGCACTGAACTGACCACAGAGCTAATAATAATATCGTAGGGCCTCGGGTGCTGGGTGCAAGCTTTGTTATTTGATACCCAGAGGGCAGCTTGCATATCGAATTTTGTTGTTCCTTGAAGCACTATGAAAGTCAAGGAAGCTCCTTGACACTATAGCGCCTTCTAGTAGAGAAATGAGGAACTTTGTATTGGCGGGAAATCCCGAGATTAATTTTGCCATTAAGAACATGGCCTACTGAATTCAAATGGGTTCTTTAACATGCCAACATCGTATGACATGTGTATCGTGATTTTTGTTGCCTTTCAAATATCACTTACCACGGCCAGGAGCAAACCTGCAAGCTTGGGGTTAGTAGACCGACACGATAACCACTCACCCTCCGTGGCAAGCACCACAGAGCTGGAAGGCATTAAGTAACGTTTCTAAAATTGATTTGAAAAATATGTTCATTAAATTAAAATTGATTAACTGCTAACACAAATATAACCTGAATAGTTGTTTCACAACATAGATAACTAATATAGTGTGTTTGTTAAGTTCTGTCGATGATGTTTTATCTGTCTCCTGACTCAATACTTTTCAGCTCCGGCCGATTCAATTTATATCATGTCAAGCTTTTTCTATAATTCGATGATCCATTATTCGAATATTTTAATAACTCGAATGTTTTTTTTTTGTTCCCCAGATATAAAATATGTGATTTTATCTCAAAATTGGTGTGAGAATGGAGTTCAATTACGTTCTTTAAATTCGATCCTGACTATTATAACTGTACTATAATGAGGCTCATTATAACACTATTTTGCATTATGAAACAGTTTCTCCCACCAATCAGAGCTAAGGAAACAGTTGTTTGACCAATTAGATAAGGATAGCATAGCACCTGCGCTGAGTTCCCAGGCCTGCTAATTTAAATTTCACTGCGTGGCCTAGTGTCATAGTAGGGTAATCGAGGAGGCCATGGTCAAATACAAGATATTCTCTACGTCCCATGTGCTCTGTTCAGTACATAAAACTGGCGAAATCTCGACACATATTTCTGTTCGAACATAAAATAGTTCTAATAATTATCGTCGAATATAAACAGTCGTATGCAACTCGCCTATAATGGTAATTAAGACACTCGTATGGAAATTATAAAACACGCATACGCTCGTTTTAAAAAACATAATTATTGCCAATATAGGCTCGTTGCATAATGTACTATTACAGCAATTTTAATACTTTTGGTGCTTATTTTAATGGTTTCGAAGCTCATATTGTGGCAACACCGAAATTGTTTTGTGAAAAACAACAATAGTAACGAAACATGCTTAGCCTACAAACCGTTAAAAATAGGCTACATGTTAAATACCTATGTTAACACACACCCGAAAAGAAACTCCACAGCTGTAGAAATTACGGAGATCTAAGTTTTGAATCTCTGCGCTAACAGCTTTATCGGACATCCTAAGTATGAGTTCCTCATGTTTTTTTTCCGCATTCTCTCCAGGAAAATGCTGTAATTTGGGAGAATAATTTGATTTTGGAAATATTTCGTGATAAATATGATTTTTGTGATACTTTTGAGACAATACTGAAATTCTATGAAAACATTAGAATTGGCATAGGAATCTCTGTTTCGCGGGCTTATAGGTCGTGTTCCAAGGACATTTTGTCGTCCTGACGTTTCGCTGAATACTGCGTTCAGCATGTTCACAGCGTTCCTTCGATTCCCGTGGAAGACATTGTCGCCAATATTGAAGCGGCAATCCGTGAGCTACCATCTGAACAAGCAGATGAAATCCGTCATGAAGCCTCACGTATAATCAAGAAGGCACCAGCACCGCAGAGTAACCTCACACCTCAGGAGAGAAAGGCTATAAAGACTCTCAACATGGACGAGAGCATAATCATTCTTCCTGCAGACAAAGGGAACGCAACGGTTATCTTGGACATGGACGACTACACTGCCAAGGTTTTGGAACTTTTAGACCCGGGTACCTACCGCAAACTACTTAGAGATCCTACCAACCGGATTCTTCGTGAAACAAACGGCCTGATCAAGGTATCTTCGCTACCTGAAAACGTAAAGAAGGGAACCACCAGAAGTGAAGCTTTACCACCAAGACTTTATGGTTTACCTAAAATACACAAAGATAATGTTCCTCTTCGTCCTATCGTGAGTGCTATTGGATCACCAACTTATAGCATTGCCAAACATTTAGCTACCTTACTTCAACCACATATCGGCGGTACACAGTCGTTCGTCAAAGATTCCGGCCATTTCATTGAAAAATTGAAAACTATTCAACTAGAAGCTGGTGACTTACTAGTAAGTTTTGACGTGGTCTCTCTTTTCACGAAAGTACCTATAAAGGTAGCCCTGGAGTACATCGCACGGATTTTTCCTGATGATATCACCGCCTTATTCCGCCACTGCCTCACCGCTAGCTATTTCCTGTGGAAGGGTGATTTCTATGAACAAATTGATGGGGTCGCCATGGGCAGTCCCCTTAGTCCGGTGATCGCGAATTTCTTCATGGAACAATTTGAACAAATAGCACTAGAGACCGCACCTTTGAAACCTAAAGTGTGGCTACGATACGTGGACGATACCTTTGTAATATGGGGCCATGGTAAAGATCAATTAAATCTGTTTTTACAACATCTTAACAGCCAGAACTCGAACATTCAGTTTACCATGGAGTTAGAAAATGAACTGAAAATCGCGTTTCTCGACGTTATGGTAACGAAGACCGCAGATCTAACTTTGGGACATACAGTTTACCGTAAGCCGACCCATACTGACCGATATCTACATAAGACGTCCAACCACCACCCACGACAGAAATACGGAGTTATAAAAACACTGGCTGACCGCGCTAAAAGAATTTGTGAAAAGCAGTGCCTAAAACAAGAATTTGAACACCTCAACGAGGCCTTACGCGCGAATGGGTACAGCCAGAAAGATATCCAGCGAGCACTCCATCCGAGACGTCCAACTACAAGGGTAATTGGAGACAAGCAGCCCCTGGCTAGAGCTTTTCTTCCATATATAAAAAAGGTCACGGACAGAATAGGGAGGCTACTCGAGTCCCATGATATAAAGACCATATACAGGCCTACACGAAAAATTAAGGACATGTTTAGGTCCGCTAAAGATAAGCGACATCCTCATACCGCGGCAGGGGTTTATAAAATCCCGTGTGATTGTGGCCAAGTATATATTGGAACAACGAAAAGAAGTATTGCCACTCGCCTCAAGGAGCACGAACGACACAGCCGGCTGGGACAAACAGATAAATCCACTGTAGCAGCACACTCGCTACTTGCAGGTCACGATATAAGATATGGAGACACCGAAGTTCTGTCCACCACGGTGTCTTATCATGCCAGGCTACAAAGGGAGGCCATTGAAATCCTGAAGCATACTAACAGCTTCAATCTTAAGGAGGAAGCAGAACGTGTGAACAGAGCTTGGCTTCCAGTCCTTAATCCCCTCAAGCCTGCCCTTATTGACCGTCGTAGACGAGAAGATGCAACAGACGAGCAGCCCTGTCCTTGATGCATTACTTTTATGTGGTAAGCCGTTGCTATGGTAGCCTCTATGTGTGGGTTGTTGACTATTTATATATCTTCTGTTTACTTGTTTTACCTCGCTTTATGTAACCTGTGAACATGCTGAACGCAGTATTCAGCGAAACGTCAGGACGACAAAATGTCCTTGGAACACGACCTATAAGCCCGCGAAACAGAGATTCCTATTTCAACGCCGGTCGTGAAAGTCTACATTTTTACTTAATTAGAATTGGCGATTATTCACGAAGAAAACAAATACCACATACAAATACATTTCCAAAAATGTTATACCAAAATATTACACCCCCATCAAACAGTAACACTACTGTCGACCAAAATATTATGTGCACTCGAGTTTGAAGGTTGTTTGTGAAGTAACCAATAGACCTACATAATATCCAATGACATCATCATTTTCATCGTTCTATTTTACGTTAGTTCATGTAGGTTAGAATTTTTAATTTATATTTTAATATTTTGTATCGCAGTTGAAACACAAAAAGTGCGCGTTTTTAACCGTGTTTCAACCATGCATCACATTTAAGAATTATTATCACATAAACCCGTCATCAGATCGAATCCAAATTTTAACACAATATACATTGGAATGTTTTGTAACTGGTTTATTAATTTCAAAATGTTGTGTGTTCATGAAACAAAGTTGTTATCATTTTTGAAAGGTAACTTTTTCTTGGCTCGGGGTGGTTGGAAATTGTAGTTCTTGGTCGCATTGTATTCCTTATGCATCGAAAAGTTATGCTATATGATTGTGAAATACGTAAATGAATTCACTTATTTTATATCGGTTTGTATTTGTACGGAGAATTAAGACATGGTTCACCAGCTAGCCGCTCCGGGAAATGCTATACAGCGTTGCTGATATGGAGCCCATCACTTCCGAGCGAGGCACGCCATGACGCGTGATGGAGCCCATCTTGGCAACGTTGTACAGCTTTCACCGGAGCGGTTAACTGGTGAACCATGTCTTAATTCCCCGTACAAATACAAACCGATATAAAATAAGTGAATTAATTTACGTATTTCACAATCATACTGCTTAACTTTTTGATGTATAAGGATTACAACGCAACCAAGAAACACATTTTCCAACCACCCCGAGCCGAGAAAAAGTTACCTTACAAAAATGATAACAACTTTGTTTCTTGGGCACACAACATTTTGAAATTAATAAACCAGTTATACAACATTCCAATATATATTGTGTTAAAATTTGGATTTGATCTGATGACGGTTTTGTGAGATAATAATTCTTAAATGTGACGCATGGTTGAAACACGCTTAAAAACGGGCACTTTTTGTGTTCCAACTGCGATAAAAATATTAAAATATAAATTAATAATTCCAAACCTACACGAACTAACGTAAAATAGAACGACCAAAATGATGATGTTATTGGATTTTATGTAGGTCTATTGGTTACTTCACAAACAGCCTTCAAACTCGAGTACGCATAATATTTTGGTCGACAGTAGGCAATGTACAGGTCTGCAATAAAGTTGTGCAGTAATCGCGTTAGGGGCAGACGTGCATGCTATACAGTAGATACTAACATATCCGAACACGTATAGTGCGCCTAAATGGGGGGTCATAGACGGAGTTCAATGGTCAGCCCGACAGTGATCAGACCCGATGGTGCAACGGAAACGGCTGTTTCATGATATGCCATTTGGATAGCGGTCAAGAATTCTGCATGTGCAGTCCAAACTGCATGGACCTAGTATTAGAGGGTATGGTGTAGCACAGCAATGTTCAACTCGCTGCCCTCTGAGCTTTCCCCCCAGGGTCTCACATCGAGTTAGAAGTAATTTGGTGACCACGGGACCCCAGCTGAGTCTGGCATTGCTTCCACTTGCTTGTGCCGGGCTCCTCTCCGTCTTCTTTCCTGTCGACCTCTCTTGGTCAACTCTTGTTCTTTTCCGACCCTGACGGTATTAGGAAAAAAAGAAGGAAGCGTGTAGTTTAACGTGACCGTAAATCTCGAGATCATGAGCCACGGGACCTCCTTTTTACGTGGAATCCGAACCACAGGACATAGCATTTCACTTCGGACGGTATTAGGGTATTCGAGGCGTACGCACCAGGGACGAGGAGATCTTGAACTTCGAATTACGGGATGTACTTGGTGAGCCGAAGAGGAATGGCTAACAGCTGCAGCAATCCACCACAACCTTTCTGGTTACCGAACAAACTGGTGAATACCCTGGTTGGTTTTCTGGATCATCTCCGAAAAGAACGATGGAGACTCGTACAGCGGAAGTGTATCAACAGTGCTTTTGGCAAACTTTTATATAAATTCTAACAACATTCGTGTGGTCATCATTGTGCTACAGTCTTATGATGCTTGGTGTTTTGTTCTTGTGTTTTGTGTGTTTTTATATTTTGTTTTTTCTCAAAGACTACTATGAACTTAGAACATTACCTTGAGGAGGGAATTGTATTTAGTGATCAGTATTTGTAGCTGGTTTTTTTTTGTAAACACAAGAATGAATAAATCAATGTAATAAAAGAAAAGGCGTAGGAAGTCTTTCACTTCCCCGCCTCAATTGGCCTTTGTCTCAACTTTCCTGATCTCTCATTCTTCGAGGGATCGGACCTCTTATATTCTTTCATAGTATCTTTTGCCTTCTGCTCAAGGCCCTCAAGAAGGCAGGGTGTGTGTAGCCCCACCACTTATGGTGCACCCTGGATAGTGCTACACCCTCGAGTGCTCACGTCTGGTGAGTTCGAGCATTGGTGAACCCGAGGGCTTCCTGAGCTGGGTCCGGTTTTTCTCCGTCTTCCATTGCCTTTGGGGCGGTCGCTCTCCTCTTTCCTCTCTGCCTTCCCTGGTTCTCCTTCCTTCCAAGTCCCTCAATTCTCATCCTTCGAGGGTTGAGAGCATTTCTCTTCCCCCTGTCTTTTATTTACATTCTTTACCTTTTTGTTTCCCATTTGCTCTTCTAGTTTGTAAGAGAATAGTTAGTTTTATTTGTAGGTTTCATTTGACCATCTTTCATTTTCACTATCACCAAAACCATTAGGGGCCGATAACCTAGATGTTAGGCCCCTTAAAGCAACAGTTATCATCATCATCATCAGCGGTAATGTTCTCGCCTGCTGATCCCAACATAACGGGATCAAATCCCGGTGCAGTCTGTTGGCTTAAATGTGAGGGAGCCATGTCATTAGATTTACTGGCACGTTAAAGAACCACTTCGGGGCAAAATTTCGGTAACCCATCGTCTCTAAAAGCCACAATGGTTAAAAGAAACTTAAAACCCATAACATTATTATTCTTTATTAAATTAAATTAAAAATTCACGTAGTGGTACTTCTGGGTGCAAGAAACCTTTCAGTAATTTTAACTCCTAACCAAGGGAGCGTTCTTCACGTACAGAACCGTCTTGAGGGTGGAAATGTCTCTCTTGAAAGGGGCAGAAGACACATCATGACAGAGCACTGCTAATATAAGGAAAACCTCAACTCGTTTGGGAATGTGAGTGGTATTTAGAGCCAGGTCTCCCCTTTAATTTCACATGACTTCAGAACGTCGATCTTTCATTTGTTTACTCTCGTCTTTTCTCTACTTCTCCTGTAAGAGAGACAAAGAGAATGACTTCCCTTTTCCTATTTCTTCTTCTTCTTCTTCTCCCCCCCCCCATCCCCCCCCCCTCGAACTTTTTTTTCTTCCTGAAAACTCGGCTGAAGTCAGGTGAGAAATTGGGGGAACCCCCGCCCTCCCAGCTCTGTCGCTCTTTTATTCATTCGTGGTGCGCGCTACCTCCCTGCCTCGTAGCACACAGGCCCACTTCACACAAAACGAGAAGGAATTTCAAACTGCTGCTGTTGGAAAAAAAATACTCTCTAAGCGACGAATTCTCCATTTCCCTCGTACGCTAGTCTCTTTTTATACAAGAGAAATACTAGAAGTTGAACTTTTGCTCTTTCCATCTCTATTCTGCTTTTATGTTCTCCATCTACTCTTCTAACCACAAAATTAAAGGCTCAGCTTATTATTTTCAATATAACGAGTTGTACTTGTAAAACCTTTCCCCCCTTATGCCCCCAAGTTGAATAGAGCTTTATATTTTGAAGTTTCTCGTTTGACCCCGGAGGTATATTTGCACTCTGTGTATGTCGTGCTGCTGAAACAAATGACCTGTGAGGCAAATGAGCTCGAGTCAAGTAACTTCAAACAATATTTAACAAGGAATAGTCCTTGTCAGGCTAGGACGTTCTATGGAATATTTTCAGTGTTTATACTTAGGAGAGTTAAAGAGACTCAATGCCCAATACAGTTTGGCTCATGTTTTCACCCCTTGTTCGCACACGTAGGGCTCACAGGTGAACTAGTGATCGACAATCACACAAGCACTATTCTTTCGTGGTGAGGACTGGAATATCACAGCATAAATTAGCTCCAGCTCATAAAGTTTCGACAACCTAGCAGTGGAATGTACCAGACTCCATTTTCATTACAGACTGGCCATCTACTAGTTCTGACCTAAACCCTTTGTTCTACGAATTGTGGTCTTCCGTGAGATTAATTACAATAGAACGACTCGTTATATCTCGGAGCTGGAGCACTCTCATTTCAATACAGTGGCGGATTATTCTGTGGATACCTTACATCATTCAATTGATGACTGACCACGGAAACATATCAGAGTGTTAAAATTATTATTATTATTTATTTTGCGCATGCGCTTATACATTCTCAGCATATTTACTGGAAAGAAAACATTTACAATCCCAGATACCATATATATCATAAGGAGCAAATTCATGGTGACTGCATTCAGTAGGCTAGTTGCTTTACGCTTTTCTCCCACTCCTTCAGGCCTGATTGCCCAAGAACAGCCTTACTACGCGACACGTAGAAAGTATGACAGTTCTATGCATCAGTTTGAAAAGGCCAGGGTCTAATTTCATCTCAGTGAGCGATTCCTTTAAGTTGTTGGGAATCATGCCAGTGTTGGAGATGATAATAGGAACTGTCCTGACTTGTGCATGTGCCATTGCTTCCTTATCAGTTCCGAAAGCTCTGTGTATTTTGATAGCTTTTCAACATGCTTTGTTAGCATGTTGCCACTGTTCGGGATTGCCACATCTATGAAGGTAGTGTGCTTCATGCATTTGTCAACAAGAACCAAATCAGGTCTGTTGTGCACAGCTGATTGGTCTGTCAATACAGTACGATCCCAGTACAACGTAAAGCTGTCATTTTCCAGTACACTTTCAGGAGCATATTTGTAGTACGGCACTTTCTCCTGGCTCAGCAGTTGAAGGTGTAAAGCCAGTTCTTGATGAACTATCTTGGCAACAAAATCATGACTCTTCCTATATTCTGTCCCTGCAAAATGGCGAAAACCAGATATAATATGCTGAACAGTCTCCGATGTTGGGCAACCGTATCTGCAATGGTCATCTTGCACAGATGCATCCTTGATAATGTACTTAAGGTAGTACCTCGTGGGGACAACCTGGTCCTGAATAGCCATCATAAAGCCTTCTGTTTCAGGAAACATCTGCCCAGAAGTCAACCAAAAGTTCGACGCTAGCTTGTCGACGTGAGTTTGGATGACTTCATTGGGATGTCTTCCGTGCAGTGGCTTGGACAACCAGGCATTGAATTCGAATTATTATTATTATTATTATTATTATTATTATTATTATTATTATTATTATTATTATTATTATTCGTAACATACCCTATGATATATTTATTTTGTCATATTGTTATAGTAAGACTATGTATTATGAACCCGTCAACCAGGGGTGTGTTGATATGGTATAACTAGTGACCGGAGTTTTTGAAAATGAATATGCGCATATGCAAACGCAAATTTTGTGGGTCTATTGGATTTATCACATATTCTGAACATAACAGCATAATTTAGCAAATACATTTGAAATTAGGCGTAATTTAAAACATCTTGAACAAAATCGGTTTCGCCTGTGTGTTGGACTTCCCTCAGAGTAAACACTGTGAGGAGTCAAACAAAGTGTGAGTGTTAGAATATGATGGAGCAATGAGTGTACATCGAATTCTGATATAAATTCAGGGAACAGCAACTGAGACGCAGGAAAATTTGGTGCAGGTGAACGAGATGGAGTAGCGCCTCCCACCCGGAGACCCCGGATTCGATTGCTGGCTCCGTCAGGGATTTTAGAAATTGACATAAGGGCTGGAACGTGGTGCACTAAACTTCGTGAGGACAATTGAGTAGATGTCTGACATTGTGGCAGCGCTCTGGTCACAAAAAACAAGATTAACGGCCGAGGGGACCCGATGCACTTACCACGCTTCACCCCAATATCTACAGGCCAAATGGCTGGGCAGTGATCGCTTGGTATGCCTAGGCTGTAGTGCCAGGGATTACTATTTATGAACGAGACGGAAGTCGTAAAAAGAAATAAGTTTTCGATTGCTTCGAGTGCTTCTACGAAGGGAAGCAAACGAGTGTTGATTAGCAACGTTTGGGTCGGCCGTCGATAAGATGAACCCTAGAAATGCTTTAGTGAGTACGACACATACAGACACGAGATAAATGAAGTTTGTCATGAAAGGCGTACATTTTCTAGACGGGGTGATTATCCAATAGCCTGTACAAATTTTCTGTATCCAATTCTCAAAAAAAGGCATTTGCTGATAGTCTAGAAGCTGTAATAATGTTTCAAACCGTTTGCTGTGGTGGAATTCCAATGCGAAGTCCAATAACAGTAGTCTGTTTAAATCTTCTGTAGGAGTGTTATTTTCTCTACCTACTAAATCTTTTCCAAAATAAAAGATTATCCTTCCGCCATAGTATTAGTGAACTGGGCTGCAGAAACAAACATTTAGAAAACAAAGTTTGACTTCTATAGAATTCAAAAATTGGTTTTGATGAATAAAAAGGCTATTATCTGGAGAACAGACTATGGTCCTTCATTAAGCAGAGATCTAGGAACACCAGATTACCAGTCTCGCTCGAGTATGACGGACGTACCAGTACTGATGCAAACTCTGCCTGTGAGCTGTTTTCTGATTATTTCGAAACCTTATTCCTTCCTGTAAATTCTATACCGCCACCATTACCTGATCTGCCACCCTCCAGTAACGACAGCATTTCGTACTTCCATATTTCCGAAGACTGCATCAAGAATAAATTACATAATCTATCCTCTGGCAAGTCTCCCGGTCCTGATGTCATTCCTATAGAAATAATTAAATCTTTATGCCACCAGCTATCTCGTCCACTTTACATCCTATTCAACCAAGCCATCAGTGAAGGAGTGTTTCCGGATTACTGGAAATCAGTTCATATCACCCCAGTGTTAAAGAAAGGCTCCAGGCAGAAGGTAGTAAATTACAGGCCAGTAACACTAATGTCTATTTTCGCGCGAGTCTTTGAATCAATTGTTCGAGACGAAGTGTACTCTCACGTGTCACCATTCATCACTGAACTTCAGCACGGCTTTCTTCCTAGGCGATCCACTGCTACCAACCTAGCAGTCTTCACTCATGATGTATCCACCTTTATGAATAACCGTGGTAGTGCTGATGTTATCTATACTGACTTCTCTAGGGCTTTCGACAGCGTTCATCACAACCTACTGCTTCTTAAACTTTCAAACTTTGGTATAACTGGTAATCTTTTACGTTTCTTCAAAAGCTACCTCTCAAATAGAACCCAATCAGTTGTAATTAATAATAATAAGTCTAAATCTGTTAACGTTACTTCCGGTGTCCCTCAGGGTTCTGTATTGGGCCCTCTGCTTTTTATACTTTTTGTAAATGATATCCCTCGTATAATTCATAATTCTAGGTGCCTGATGTACGCTGATGATCTTAAACTGTATATGCCCATCAGTACTATAAATGACTGTGAGTTGTTGCAACAAGACCTACACCAACTCAGTGAATGGTGTGAAACATGGAAACTGAAACTGAATACTGAAAAGTGTAAAGTGTTGTCAGTTTCATTGAAACGTAACCTCCTACCCAGGTTTAATTACTGTATTAAAAATGAAACGCTACGTAGAGTGTCAACCATTAAGGATCTAGGGGTGACAATCACTAATAATTTCTCGTTCGATGAACATATTTCAAAAATATGTCGTGAAAGTTTCCGGATCCTGGGATTTTTAAAAAGAAATTGTTTAAATTATTTTTCGGACATAACTCTATCCAAATTATTTAAGTCACTCATTCGGCCTAAATTAGAATACTGTAGTGTGATCTGGAATCCCTTTCACAGTAATAAAATTGACGCCATCGAACGTGTGCAAAAGAGATTTATTAAATGGCTCTGTTACAGGGGTGGACGACCGTACCATAGAGCTGAGTATGAGAGTTATTGTAACGTGTACAGTCTTCCTCCACTTAGCAGTCGGCGCACAGTGGGTGACGTGAGATTCCTTTGGAAGCTGGTAAATGGCGGAATTGACTCTAATCAGTTGCTAGCTGACTTGGGTTTTCACGTCCCTCAGAGAACCACCAGACGGAAGCACACGTTCGATGGGGTCAGATCGAGAATTAATGTGCACAAAAATTCATGTCTGATCCGGTTGCAGTCAACATACAGCTTGATGGAGAGTAGAAGTGCTACTGATATTCACTTCGACTCTCTATTAACTGTTATGAGAGATATCTCAAGTGGGCTGTAAAATAGTGTATTGCTTTTTGGGTTAATTTCTATTTGCGTTGATTGATTGAACATGTGGTCGAATGAATGGTTGATTGATTTTTTGATTGAATGTACGAGTGAATGAAGTAATGTATTTTTTGTTTGCTGTTATCTAGATCCTTGAATGTCGCTCTTGTATTACTTTCCCTAGTTTCTGAACTTTGTCTTCTTATCTTTTATTTTATGTTTTTGCCTGTTTCTGTTTACTGTTGATAGTTTTTTTTCTGTAATAATTATTGTAATGTTTCTTGTACAAAGGGATTGCATGAATGAATGCTTGAGATTGGATGTTTGAGTGCGAGTCTGTATGGTTGTGGTTGTTGATTTATAATAGATTAGTGTATTGCTATTTTTGTACGTGTTTGCTGTTTTTGTTTTGTTTATAATTGTAAATTTTATTGTTAATTATTATATTGTCACTAGTGGAGTCTATCTGTCTGACAATAAAGAATACATACATACATACATACATACATAATTCCAGGCATCTGCAAGAGCGATAGGAAGTGGGTCGCGGGGACCCCGGCATACCGTGCGGGAGTGTTAATCACTACAGTTCGGTGCTGAGAGAGATCAAGATGACATTCCAGCCCCGATAGTATGACCAAGTGCCCATTACGAGAGCTATTGGTATTTAATCTAATGTGGCGTGTCAATAGCACAAGTCATGCGATAATATCAATGGTATCGTCTAATGCTAAATTATACGCAGCCTACATTCGAATCTGCTGCATACAGTGTTGGAAATATTGATTGCATAAATGTTCATTTTTAGCATATTTTCATTTTATGAAAAAAATAGGCTTATGAGATCACCTTTTGTCCGTGTGTGTGTGCGCGCGCGCGCGCGCGTGTGTGTGTGTGTGTCCCCCTAATAACTTCTAAACGGATGGAGCGAGTACAATGAAACTCGGTAAGATCATAGCACTATTCTGGCCGACCCCGACCGTGCTCTTCAAATTTTATTGTGTCTCACAAATCCAACATGGTGGCTGTGCGAAATATTTCACCAGCATTCAGTATCTACGAAACTATTACAGATATATCTCTGAAAATGTGTACGGAGATAAAGGGTACTGATACAAGTTTATCTATGTAAGTTTCATAAACCTGTAAAGTACAAAACGAATATGGCGGCCAAGCGCATTTGAAACATTTTAATAGACTTTCCTCGTGATTTAACTCTCTAAGCGCAGTGAAATGTGTTACAGAAAATGATTAAGTTTTTATTTCTTGTGTCGTAATCATTCGATCGAAGTGAAAGTTTGAATAATGAACCTAGGCATTAATCGTCCTTGAATGGTACATAACTCTATTGCCTATACATATAACAATCCAAAATGGCGAGCATCCGAAATATTTAGACGGTTCTCAATATCTATGAACCTTTTACAGCAATCAAACTGATATTTTTTTATGTTCATAGAGGCTGTGAACATATGTTCACCTATAGGACTTTCAGCAACCTGGTGAGCACAAATCCAACATGACGGCTACGCGAAGTATAAATATTTAAATGGACGTTTCTCGCGAATTAACTATCCGAGTGCAGTGAAACGTTGCACGTTAAATGCTTATACAAATGTTAATCCACTGGCATCTAACTTATTTCAATTGTTTGCATAATCACAAGATGGCAGCAGTGCGAAATTTTAAAATCTCGTTTTTTCTTCTTGTGTTCTAATCATGCGATTGAAGTTTGAATACCACACGTACACAATAATCTTAATGTAATAGTACAAAAATAAAAATCCAACCTGGGGACCATCTGAAATATTTAAACGGTTCTCATTATCTACGAATCTATCACAACCTTCAAACTGAAATTTTGTATGTTGATAGATTCAATTAACCTGAGTAGGATATGTGAAAATAGGCTGCATAGTTCTTCTCGGAACTACTTGTTCATTCTTGTTGCTTATTTTATAGTGTGTAAGACATCGTGGTCATGTAAAAATAATAATGTTATAGTTTTTAGGCTCACGATTGAATGGGGACAGCTCTGTGAATGAAGATGTGCGAGCACGAATCAATGCGACTTGGATGCGATTCAGAGATGTCACCGGTGTTCTTTGTGATAAGAAGATGCCTATCCGCCTAAAATCAAAGATATACCGCACAATGGTGAGACCAGTTGCATTATATGGTACCGAGTGTTGGCCAGCACCTAGAAGTGCTGAGCACTCGCTTCATGTCATGGAAATGCGGATGCTGCGAAGATCATTAGACATTTCTCCGCTCGACCATATCCCCAACACAACGATTCGACATACAGCTGGCGTGGCTCCAATCAATGAGAAAATGCAGGAATGGAGACTCCGTTGGTATGGGCACGTAGTCCGTGCACCACAAAGTTCAGTCATCGGCTCGGCCTACCATCTAACGGTCGACGGCCAGAGACAGCGTGGGAGACCAAAATTTCGGTGGCTCGACACCATTAACGCCGATTTACGATCAAGAAACTTGATATAACGCGAAGCATTAGATCGCAATAAATGGCGTGCATTGATCCAAAAAGCGGACCCCGTTCCTATGGGATGACGCTAAGAAGAAGAAGGAGAAGAAGAAGAATTTGTATGTCCCTTTTAACAGCTGCGGCTATTAGAGACGCCGGGGTGTCGGAATTTCGCCCCGAAGGAGATATTTAACTTGCTAGTAAATCTACTAACACGGCTTCCTCGCATTTGCGCACCCTCAAATGCTAACTGGCTGCGCCAGCATTCGATCCTGCAACCTTGACCACAGCAGGCGAAAACTTTACCGCTGAGCCACGCAGCACGCTTGTTTGGGCCGTTCTTTTTTGACGGTGCTGTGAATCAGCACAGTTACCTTAACATGTTGCAGGACTGGTTTGTTCCCCTCTTGGCGGAGCACGGAATTAAAGAGACTTGTTGGTTCTAGCATGATGGGGCACCTGCCCATTTTGCCATCGCAGTGCGCGAATACCTTAAAAAATGACAGTCAGTCTGAAAGACTAGACTTTGTATCATTTTAAATGCTACAAATGCTGAAAAATGCTAGAAATGCTCGCTTCGCTCGAAGCCAAAGACTCTTGACATGTTAGAAAATTATCTGCATAATACTTACCTTGCTTATCATGTTTCAAATTACTCACGAACGGCAAGTGCAAACCAAGTGCAAGGTCAAGCGCTCCCCTTCCATCCAGTCTAAATCACTTACAGTGGGCGATGTATTGAAGATAGAGATATGCTCTTGCGGACTTTTTTTTGTAGAACTTTTCATGCTGACCAATTCTTACGCTCATAGTATGTTGATATGTTTAACAGTTTGCCCAGCGTAAGCTTAAGAAGCGCACGGACGCCAAGTTTGTTTTCGACTTTTTCACTAAAATCGTTACTGCTTGGCTTCCTTTGATCATTCATAAATTATTTTCTACAGAATCTTTCCTCCAGATATTCTTTACAGAATGGTGAAAACCGCATCAAAATCCATCCAGTGGTTCTCGAGATTACCCGTGACATCCAAGAATCGGGGATTTTTGTCTTATACTAACGAAGTGGAGATTGTCGGGGAACACATGCACCAAGCGGTACTATGACGTCACACACCTCAGTGCATCTGGGTACATTTCGTCCCGTCACCGTAACGTAACGCCAGACCCCAGCGTAACGACAAGATCATTTAAAATGGTAAAAAGTTCTTCCAGGGCGATGGATACGTCGTGGTTCTCCAGCGCTGCCGGCTTCACTTGCCTGGCCACCACGAAGCTCAGACCTTACCACATGTGATAATGCGCTATGGGGGTTCATAAGGGGTATCGTTTCACAAAGCAGTTGCAATACCACGGATGAACTGAAAGATGTTGTGAGACAAGCTTTCACTAAAGTCACACAAGCAATGCTCCGAAGAATGTCGCACAGAACTTGGCGCCGTATTATCCTTTGCCATGAAAATGATGGTGCACAGACTGATGTTTTGGACTCGTAATGGCGTATATTCACAAGAAAACTTCTCATAGAAATGGTGTACAACTTATTTAACTAGGTTTATGGGGTTCTATTGGTTATAAGGTAACGGGACTTTGTGCCCAACCTGTACAAACTGCTCAGACAACCACTGTCCTGAGGTAAAAACAAGTAGTTTAGTGAAGAACTATACAGCCTATTTTCATATATCCTACTCATGTTGAGGTTATGTAAACAATTGGACTAAATTAGATGCCGGTGAATTACAATATGTATAATTATTTACTGTACCACATTTCTCTGCGCTCAGAGAGATTAATCAGAAGAAAAGTCTATTAAAATGTTTCAAATTCGCTTGGTCGCCATGGTCGTTTTTTACTTTGCAGGCTTATGAAAGTTACATAGATAAACTTGTACCAGTGCCTTTTATTAGCGTACAAAATTTCAGGGTATGATCTGTAATAGTTTCGGAGATATGGAATGCCAGTGAAATATGTCGCACAGCCGCCATATTGAGGTTATGTAAACAATTGAACTAAATTAAACGCCAGTGCATTACAATGTGTATAAACATTTGCTGTACCAAGTTTCATTACGTTTGGATGGTTAAATCACGAGAAAAGTCTATTTAAAAGTCTCAATTTCGCTTGACCGCCATGTTGGTTTTGTAGTTACCAGGTTTTTGAAAGTCTCATAGGCGAACTTCTAGTAGTGCTCTTTATCACCGTACACAATTTCAGGGTGATATCGGTAATAGTTTCGGAGATACTGAATGCTGGTGAGAAATTTCGCACACCTGACATGTTGGATTGGTGAGACACAATAAAATTTTAAGGGCACGGTCAAGGTCACCCAGTACGGTGCTTTGAACTTACCGAGTTTCATTGAAATCGCTCTAGCCGTTTAGAAGTTATTAGGGGGACACACACACACACGCGCACATCACACACACACGCACACACAGACACACAGACAAAAGGAGATCTCATAAGCCTTTTTTTTTTTCAAAAATGAAAATAGGCTAAAAAAACAACTTAACGAGCCTTACAGTATTTGCATATGATGTGTAACATCTGACATAGAAGAAACCGGTATTTTATGTCTACCCCTTATTATTCCCGTTTACCTACGGGGTCGGGGATGAGATGCGATGGAAGTATTTGTGGCGGATGTTTTTTTACGGCCGGATGCCCTTCCTGACGCCAACCTCACGAGAGGAGTTAATGAGATATGAAATGAATGATAGTGAATGAAACTGGGTAAGGATGTGGAAGGAAGCGACCGAGGTCTGTCAGAAGGTACCGTTCCAGCAATTGCCTTGAGTTGAAAATGGGGAAACCTCGGAAAACCATTTCAAGTACGGCAAATTGTTGATACACCGGTATCTTATACTATTATTGGCACAAATATTAATTTATTGTAAAAGGGAGTGTTTTACAGATATTGTAGTTTATAATACGGAACTCATTTTATTAGAGGTTTCGTAGCTTCCACCAGTACTAGCCTAAATAAAGAATACGATAAGGATCTACTAGATTAATAGACGCGACACCGCTCATAACCTTAAATTACCTATAAATAGGCCAACTTGCGAGTAAATGCAATGTGCACAGCAATAGATCATGAAAGGCTTGCCCAGTTCCCGGACCTCTTGATTCACAGACCAACATGTAATTTCGTATGGATTCTGTTAAAATGAGTCATATTGATATGATTAATATCGTTTAAAACGATAATCTGGTAGCAAAACTATCTAACCCGTCCGGGATTCAAACCCGAGATCTCTAGATTCACAGTCAATGACGCTAACCCCACGGCTATTTCGACCACACGAATATTAGGTGCAAGATGGTGACTTATTTTCACGTACCAATAATACTGCATCACGGAATTAAGTTTCATTTATATTTTGCGTGTTTCGATAATGTTCCAGCGTGAAATTGAGTTTAAAATGCATTATTAATAGGCCCTCTTGTGAGTAAAGAGAATGTATTCAGCAAAAGTACATGATGGCTTGCTCGCTTATAAACATAACGTATTATAATACAGTATATTGATGACTGGATTACCGTCATTTTTTTTTTTTTTTTTTTGTCGTTTACCCTCCAGGTTGGTGGAACCCACGGACTCAGCGCGGGGACTCACCACTACCGCCTCTACGGCCAGTGTCCTAGAGCTGGGAACATCGAATCGGAAGGGATACAACTGGTGAGGTGGGATTGGCACCTCGCCCAGGCGGCCTCACCTGCAAAGCGAACAGGGGCCTCATGAGGGAAGGTAAGGAATGGGTAGGATGGATAGGCAAGGAAGAGGGAAGGAGGCGGCCGTGGCCTTGAAGAAGGTACCATCCCGGCATTTGCCCGAAGACGAAGTGGGAAACCACGGAAAACCACTTCGAGGAGGGCTGAGGGGGAATCGAACCCCCTCTACTCATTTGGGCCACCCGAGGCTGAGTAGACCCCGTTCCAGTCCTCGTACCACTTTTCAAATGTCGTGGCAGAGCCGGGAATCGAACCCAGGACCTCCGGGGCGGCAGCTAACTATGCTGACCGCTAAGCTACGGAGGCGACTATTACCGTCATATGGGTTAATATTTGAATAGCCATTGTGCCGAAACATAATACCGGCAATGCCGACTACTTACAGTGTTTGATATTAAAGCATTTTATCATTTAAATACTGATACGAAGACTTTGAACATGTGCCATGTGCTTTGTTTCAATCACTTGACACCAGAGTTCGCATGAGCGTTTACCGTCAGAATGAAAGTGTTCAGCAATGCGATTCAGCTGGCAGTGCGTCTTACACACTTCCGTTCAATCCACCACTGCCAGCTGGATCGTCCTATCTACTTCCGTCCCATTTTTCAAAATCACTCCCACAAATATCCAGCAACCGAGTGGAAAGATGTTACTCATCAAAATACAATCTGTATGAGGAACCACCCGCAAATCACCAATATCAAGATCAACTTTTGAAATTTGAGGTACTCTTATAAAATCAGATTGTGTAATAATGAAATATTGAAATTCATAATAAAGAAATGAATGTATACGTAGTTTCTACAATGCTATTTATAAAGAATTCGTGGATTTCATTCCTACTGAGCGCTTTGTTCAAAATGCAAATGGGAATCTTTTAAAGCCAGGACTTGACATCGGTGACCTTAACACTACTGCTTCATCTGTTATCCTGCCAGCCGGAAGTGTTGAATTCTGTGAGAGTGCAAGCTTGGATCGTGATGTGAATTCTAGTAGCCAGCAATCTCCATGGCAACGCCTGCTGAAAGACGGGCTTGACTGTTAAGCCAGGGGGACCAATTCTCTGTGTCGAACATGCTCTGATTAATTTGTAATCACGTGCCAGCCCGCAGAGAGCACAATGAAAGAGTAATATCCCCCTCATTCCATCAAAGCTCTGTGTTAGATTGGATGTATCCTTAAAGTAGCATACCTTTTGAAGAATCAGTACGATGTTTCAATAGTCGTCGTTGTTAACATGGATAGAAACGGGGGTTGGTCTGTGATTAGCGTGGACAAATCCGGTGGTTACCATGGCAACAAGTGCTCATTATCCATCAGTAGATTTGCTCGTAGAAGGACGAGACATAGTTAATTTCTAGCGTGTCAATCTGAGGAGCAACATTTCAAGAAGTGGGAACCCCAAAATCCATATTTTATGGCCCTAAAACCAACAGTTTCGGAGATACTTCGTTTTCCCATAAAACTATTCCCGGTCTGCGAAATGATAAAAGAATGGACAAACTCAACAATGACAACGCAATTTCATTGAGTCCCATTGAGCTTTCCGTCTGTCTATGTATTTAGTTATTAATTTGTTGAGGGTTTAAGGGCCGGAACAGCAAGGTCATCTGCCCCGATCTGTCTATGTAGAAGATATATTTTGCGTGGAGGAGTAACAGCTCTGCAGACTCCAGTGTCGAAACCTTGCAATCAAACAGTGTCACCAGCAGTATAAAAATATACCCCTAATTGTCCCCAATTTAAATAAAAGTAGGCCTATGCATAATAGCATTAAATGACAAGTTAATAAACCTCACGTTGAATAAAGTCCCCATCCACAGAAAGACGCCATGTGGGGCATGAAAATTCAGGTTTCTTAGTCTCCAATGGCAACAATTCTTAAAAGCCGTAAAGGATACGTTTTCAATGCAGGGATGTTGGAAAATAATTTTGATGTTTGCAGGTATAATATACCCTGCGTATGACACATCGCATGTGACTGCTATAAGAACATCATAGCCTAGTTCTTATTTATTTTACACTAGGTTGTTACGGCTATCGGAAGCGAGGTAATGTAGAGTAGTATGAACTCGCAGTGTTTGACATCAAGTCCCTAAAGTTAATGTATTAAAAGTTGTTCAAAATTTAATTTGTTTTTCTTGTAGAGTGTTCGAGTGTCATTGTATACTTTAAAAATTGCTACTAACATAATATTTTAGTGTCAACAAAAATCCCTAAAAGTTACTAAATTCAAATTTCTTCGAAATTATTATATTACGCCTAAGTATGCGAGTCCTCCGTAGCGTAACGGTCACCGTGGTTAGCTGCCACTCCGGAGGTCCTGGGTTCGATTCCCGGCTCTGTCTCAACATTTGAAAAGTTGTATGAGGACTGGAACGGGGTCTACTCAGCCTCGGGTGGCCCAAATGAGCAGAGGGGGTTCAAGTCCCACCTCAGCCATTCTCGAAGTGGTTTTCCGTGGTTTCCTACTTCGTATTCGGGCAAATGCCGAGATGGTCGCTACGGTGAGGCCACGGTCGCCTCCTTCCCGCTTTCTTGCCTATCCATCCCACTCTTCCCCTCCCTTCCCATCCCTCATGAGGCCCCTGTTCGCTTTGCAGGTGAGGCCGCCTGGGCGAGGTACTGATCAGTGATCACACTTCCTCAGTTGTATCCACTCCGACCAGATGTTCCCAGCTCTAGGACACTGCCCGTAGAGGCCGTAGTGGTGAGTTCCCTCGCTGAGTCTGTGGGTTCCACCAACCTGGAGGGTAAACTCGATTTTTTAATGTGTAACATCTTTCCGCTCGGTTGCTGGATGGTTTTGTGGGAGTGATTTTGAAAATTGGGGACGGAAGTGGATCGAACGGAAGTGGATCGGACGGAAGTGAAGATGCACTGCTAGAAAAATGGGACGGAAGTGAATCGGGCGGAAGTGGATCGAACGGAAGTGGATCGGATGGAAGTGAAGACGCACTGCCAGCTGGATGTACAATTGAAAATGTGTGTATTGGAAACAAGGCAGTGTGTGCTCTGTAGCGCGAGAATGTTATGGCAATACAATAGGCAGTGCATTTAGCAGGCACTGGTTTGACGAGCACAGTGGCAAATGTTTCACCGACTTTCATTTGTCATTGAGCAGTTTATAAAGCTTCACGTTCAAGGTTGAATATCACATGGGGTAGGACAAAGACGACAAATGACATTTAAGTAAGCGGCATTATTGTCAAGCTGTGGGTGAGTTGTCAAATATTAAATGCATAACAGAATGTTGTTATATGAGTGGAATAAAAGCTGCATTTTCATCATACGAGAGACTAGGTTATTTCGTGATTGTAGGAAGCCATGTTTTGATTGTTTACGACGAACTGTATGAGAACCTTGAGAATAATGAATGTTATAGTTACTGAGGAATGTGCTCACAGTATTTGAGAGTACTGTCGACGTTGTGTGTCACTTTGTTATTATGAATTATTAATGTAAAAGGAAGGAAGCTTGTAGTTTTGCGTGTCCGTTAATCTCACGATCATGATCCACGGTACCTCCCTTTTACGTGGAATGCGAACCACAGGACATGGCATTTCAATTCGAAAATCTCACATGTATTGACCGGGAATCAAACCCGGTCTACCTTGGTGAGAGACTAACAGCTTGACCGCTGCGCCACAAATGTGACAGTAGCATATCTCCAATTCAATCTATACATTCATCATAGTACCAGTCTGAAAATGGAGTGTAAATTAACATTTTAAGAATGTCCAAGCTGTGTAGTATACGAGTAGAATAACATGTCAGATGTTACACATCATATGCGACTACTGTAAGGCTCGTATCTTTATTAGCCTACTTTTCACATTTTGCAAAAATGAGGAAAAAGTAGACATGAGATCGATCCGGGAAATTGTGTGTCTGTCTGTCTGTCTGTCTGGCTGTGTGTGTGTGTCCCCCCCATATCAACTCCTAAACGGCCGCAGATATCAACACCAAATTTGGTAAGAGTAAAGATCTATATTTGAATATCTCACGACCATATTTGAATTTGACGTCAGTGCTACCAACTGCTGAAAAATCGCAATTGAAATTTCAGCTCTATGTCGGATATCTCAGAAGTTATGCAGGCGAACTATTCCAAAATTGGAACACGTATAGATAATAACATTCCAGATTAATTTTCTGAAGTTCATGCATGCCAGTGTTGCCAATATGATTCTAAGCCTGCCGGTAAGTCCAATTTCTAAATGCATGTAACTTCTATATTATCGATTGGATTTCAACTAAATTTCGTATGTACTATGTGTACTAGAACACATATGACTGTGCATATTCTAAACAGCCACCAGGGCTGCCAACTATTAATAAATGCTCTCACTATGTTTCAACCCTAATGTCAATATGTCAGGAAGTATGCAAGCCAACTGCTCTAAACTTTGCACACGTATAGTACCTGATATTCTACCCAAGTTCGGTGTAACTTATATACATCAGTGCTGCCAACACGATTCTAAGCCTGCTGATAGCTCAAGTTTTTAAATGCATATAACTTCTATACTAACGAATGGATTTCAACCAAATTTCGTATGCTCTTTGTGTACCATAACAGTTATTAGTATGCTTATTCGTAGCAACCAGCAAGGCTGCCAACTGTTAATAAATGTTCTCTCTATTTGTTTAACCCTAATGTCAATATATCAGAAAGTATGCAAGCCAACAGCTCTAAACTTTGCACACTTATAGTACCTAATATTCTACCCAAGTTCGGTGTAACTTATATACTTCAGTGCAGCCAACACGATTCTAGGCCTGCTGATAGGTCAAGTTTTTAAATGCATATAACTTCTATAATAACAAATGCATTTCAACCAAATTTCGTATGTGCTTTGTGTACCATAACAGTTATGATTATGCGTATTCGTAGGAACCAGAAGGGCTGCCAACTGTTAATAAATGTTCTCTCTATTTGTTTTTTAATCCTAATATCAATATATCAGAAATGTATGCAAGCCTTCAGCTCTAAACTTTGCACACGTATAGTACCTGACTTTCTAGATTAATTTGGATTATCTAATATACCTCAGTGCTGCCAACATGATTCTAAGCTTTCTGATAGTTTCAATTTTAATTAAATGTAACTTCTATACTAACAATTATTACCAATTGGCACTAGACTATAATAGATCGTATTATTTCAGATTAATTCTGAGCATCACATACATGACATTGTTCCCAACACGATTTTACGCGCACTGATGAATCCAATATCAAGCAGCATGTAACGTCCGTACTATCCATTAGTCTTTAACCAAATTTTGTATGTGCATTCTATACCTTAAGAGAGGGAGCTCAGAATATATTCAGATTCACCAGGGCTGCCAACTGTAGTAAGTTACTGTATTAGGCTACATTATTTTAGGTGTATTTCAAACTGCAGTACTTAGAAATGTTGGTATTAGGAACTTGATATCGTTATTATTGCAGATAGGTCTATATAGATCGGCATGAATCTTACATTTTAAGAAAAAGGAAGCTTGTAGTTTAACGTGACCGTTAATCTCGAGATCATGAGCCACGGGACCTCCTTTTTACGTGGAATCCGAACCACAGGACATGGCATTTCACATCGAAAATCTCACATGCATTGACCGGGAAACGAACCCGGACCGCCTTGGTGAGAGGCATTCAGCTAGACCGCTGAGCCACCACGCCCCCATTTTAAGAAAAGTAGGCTGTTTAGTTCGTCACGGAACTACTTGTTTTTTAAGTGTGCGAGTGATCAAGACCTACAGTATATGGTTATCAAGGCAACAAGGGTCTCAAAATGGGCCATTACTATGATTTACATCAGAAGTTGCCGTATAATAACAATATATTCATTTGGAAAATGTAATTCTCCGTTACTGATATTGAATAGACATGTACGAAAACACGAAGATTGTTAACCAAACATCGAATATACCACTTGAAAATTTGGTAGAGATTGATAAAAATATCTATTTTGAAACATGTTTAATCAAAATAATAATAATAATAATAAAAATAATATTTTTTGGGCCAGTGTCTATAGAAAGAGTGAGGATGTAAAAAGAGATTTTACAAGTTATACCAACATTTCGAGAAAATATAAGCCACCATTAGAAAAATACGATTAAAATTTTATGGATATATTCAAAGAATTGATAATGAAAGATTTACTTACAGAATGCTAGCCATTGCTCCACCACGTGGTCAGACTGATAATTATCAGTGCAAATCATAAATCATCAGGAATGTACTATATGACTTGGAGTGATAGACATTGCCCACAAATCAACATTGCGGTTGAACCAGGTATTCTACATCCTGTGACCGTGGAAAAAGACAGGGCACAGGTATTTAATAACAACTACATTAACTATGCGTATGAAAATTGTTTTTGGCTACTGTGGTTACAGCCCTGCTCTGCAGCGGTGGGACGACATAATTTATACTCAAAAGTTTCAGCAGAGTGCGTGTTTAAACCTTTGTGTAATTTGGTGTAGCACTGGCGTGACAAATACCGGCGGGAATTAGCCGAGTATGTAGCGCTTAATGCGCCATTACCATTGTCACTCGTTCTTTGTTTCTGTATTATTTTACTTAATTGCACACTCACTTCGTGTCAGCTGTTTCCAGACTCAAGTGGATTACTAATTTGGATTTACACATCGTTTTAATACTCTTATGTTAAAAACAAAATTCCTCCATCGCAGATTCCTAAACACAATGTAGGTCTACCGGATGAGTTAGCCGTGGTCGTTACGGCATGACTGCTGGCAGTCGCTCACATCCGGGAGGCGAGGAGGTTCGAATACCCCCGCCGGCAACCTTGAAGATGGTCTTCTGTGGTTTCCTATCTTCCTTCCATGCAAATGCCGGGGTTGGTCCCTAACTATAGGCCACAGCCGCTACCTTCCAACTCCTCGTCCTTACATTCCAACTTTCCTCCCCAACGGTACTTGTAGCTCACCCATTGGGTGTCCGTCTCAAAGCAGCTACAATACTGGCGAGCTGAACATGTCCTCGGACACTCCCGGCACTAAAAGCCATACGATAAAAGAAAAAAATGTAGGTCTACAACACGTTTTGAAGTCTTGGATTTTAGGATTGGCTAGTGTACATTAACACAAACATACAATGCAACATCACACGGACTACTGTCGACCAAAATATTATGTGCACTCGAGTTTGAAGATTGTTTGTGAAGTAACCAATAGGCCTACATAAAAACAATTGACATCATAATTTTCGTCCTTCAAGTTTACGTTAATTTGCGTGGGTTTGGCACTTTTTATTTATATTTTAATATTTTTTATCGCATTGTGAATTAGTTTCTAAAAACCCGTCATCAGATCGAATCTAAATTTTAACACAGTATACGTTAGCATGTTTTATAACTAGTTTATTCATTTCAAAATGTTGTGTGTCCAAAAAAGAAAGTTTTTGTCATTTTTGTAAAGTAACTTGTGCATTCAGTAAAAACGTGGATTCGATCTGATGACGGATTTTTGAGAAACTAATTCTTAAATTTGACGCATGTTTGAAACACGCTCAAAAACGGGCACCTTTTGTGTTCCAACTGCGATAAAAAGTATTAAAATATAAATTAAAAATTCCAAGCCTGTAAGAAACTAATGTAAAATAGAACTAAAAATATGATGATGTTATTGGATTTTATGTAGGCATATTGGTTAGTTCACAAACAACATTCAAACTCGAGTGCACATACTATTTTGGTCGACAGTAGAGGCCCATTTCTACCATTACATATGTTGAAGTTATACAATTTATTTACATAATTCCTTCTACCAGAGCATTCTATTTGCAAGATATTATTTCAGCGCAATTGACTTCATTGCTTTTATATGTCTGCATCACTGGTAAAGTATTGAAATATTGTGAACATTTCCATCGTTACTACTGGATTCCAACAACAGGTTTCATTTTATTCATAACTATTGCTACCGTACTGAACCAATACCTTTTGTGGTGTCTTCCTGATTGCGGTTATTCCAGATTGCGTTCACCTCAATAGTAGTCCAGATTGCGGTCACTTTCATTTTAGGGAAGAACTATAAACATTCCAGCGTCCAGATTGTGATCACTTTTCTTGGGAGACCGGTCCGGTTGTAACTTCCCTGGGGATTTCCTCACCTTTCACTTCCACCCCTCTTGCCAATGTTGAGGCACATGCCATGTGTCAGTTCTCTTTGGTCCTGGTACACTACATTAGCTGCAGCCATAGTGTTCAATTTTTCTGTTTACTAACCGTGTTCTGTATCGTTATGGAGTTTATTGAAACGGAGAAAGGTAAGCCGTGTGTTTTACTGAAAAATAGATATCTCGCGCCTCAAATGGGAGAGGAGGGGCAGAAATTAAATATTATACCCTGTAAGTATAAGATTTCCCGTTACATCAATTTTGTTGAAAGTGAAGGTAGTTGATTCCGATCCTGAAACGTTCATGTTCTTAAGACTAAAAATGTTATAATCATTGCTTGGGAGGGTACTTGATTTTCTTAAGCGAAGTTTTATGGGGTGTGCTCAGCTGAACACTGAACTGTATTCTTTGGTTAGGTAGTGAAATATCAGTTTCCCCTTGTTATCCACAAAACTTACGGAAGGTGTGAGTCAGTCGGGAAGAACCAAAAACCAAGGACGGGTCTCCCAAGAAAAGTGATCGCAATCTGGACGCTGGAATGTTTATAGTTCTTCCCTAAAATGAAAGTGACCGCAATCAGGACACACACCCTTTTATGTTTCATTAACCACAGTGAAGCGTGTGTTTATTTTCATAAATTTGTCTCGTCGATGAACACTTCTGAAGATTTGACCTACTCAGTTTTACCCTATTGAAAGTGTTCCCAGTTTATAAGACTTTATACTAATTTTTTTTCCTTTTTAGTAGCAGTGATCTGCAAGAAAATCGGGAATTTATAGAGTTTTAATTCAAATTTGTTTCAAATGATTATTTTAGTCATATTTTCATACATCATTTTGTGTTGATTTAGGCCTTCAATTTCCCATCTTTTTTTATGGTGCACCATATAAGATTTAATGACAAGGGAGTTTTTAGTGTTACGCTATACATTTATCTTTTGTCTTTGACATTTATTAATTCATTCATATCGGCTGATGAAGGGGCCAAAAATAATTAGGCCTCGAAACATGTCCCGCCAATGACCATACAGTGATCTTTATTTAATAAAAAGTATTGATTAGGCTGAACTTCCAACCTATTTATTACTCAGTGTAGGAAATATAAAAGAAAGATTTCCAGTCGATCATCACAAATTTTGCACAATTACATTAGGCGAGAAAATAGGTATTTTTATACCCTAACCAAAAAGAAATATTACATGAGATATTCATTACCAAATAACACGCTTTTATGTACAAAAATGGGGGGGGGGGGGTGTTTGATTGGATGACATATTCCTATCGTCAAGCGATCATCATCATATTTACCTCATTTAGACTTAATGTACGATGTCTATGAATTACACCTATGCACAAATACATATACAATGTATAGATTGAATACTCTTATGTTGAAAATAAAATTCCTCCATCGCAGCTCCCTAAGCACAATATTATAATTATTATTACAATTGATTTACCAAAAATTGTGCCTACAAGTTATGGACGGCAGATAGAGAAAGGGCAAGCCCCACATACACAGTGGTGTCTCCATCTCCGTTCATTAAATCTATACAAATCTGATATGTTACATATTTACAACTTTACATTACTATAAACATAGTCTGCTGAGCATGCCGTCTATATCATACAATCTCTAATTATGTTAGTATAAAACAAAGTCCCCGATTCTTGGATGTTACGGGTAAACTCGACAACCACAGGATGGATTTTGATGTGGTTTTCACCATTCTGTAAAGGATATCCCGAAGCTGGTTTCTGTAGGAAATAATTTATATGTGTTCAAAGGAAGCCAAGCAGTAACGATTTCAGTGGAAAAGTCGAAAAAAAACCTGGCGTCCGAGCGCTTTGTAAGCTTACGCTGGGCAAACCGTTAAACATACAGTATCTAAATACTTTGAGTGTAAGAATTGTTCAGCATGAAAGTTTCTACAAAAAGTCTGGGAGAGCATATATCTATCTTCAATACATCGCCCACTATAAGACTTTTACGTTTTAATTTCTTTCAGCCATGTCCATTCAACTACTGAGGCGACAGTTTACGAGCTAGCTAAGGGCGAGTCTATCATCCCTGTTACAGCCTAGCTAGCGGGCGAACCTATTGCCCCAGATACAGCCAGCGGCAAACAGTCAAGTCGTGTTGAGTTAAAACTTCTGAGAAGGGTGGTTGTGTTTGGAGTTTCCCTGGAAGTGCAACACGGGATTTCTTCAGTTCCCCTGTGAAACACAGTCAAGTTTAGATTGGACGAAAGGGGGATTTGAGTTTCATTCACCTCGCCATTCCCTGGAAGTGCAACTCTCATTTAGCCTGTAAACTTTTCGTTCCTCAAAATTCACAGTCAATTTAAGATTGGACGCAAGGGGAATTATATTGTATGAAATTATACTGATTGCCGTATAATCTCTACTTAGAATAAAACGAAGTCCCCGATTCTTGGATGTCACGGGTAATCTCGAGAACCACTGCATGGATTTTGATGCGGTTTTCACCATTCTGTAAAGGATATCTCGGGGAAGGTTTCTGTAGAAAATAATTTATTTATGATCAACGGAAGCCAAGCAGTAACGATTTCAGAGAACAAGTCGAAAAAAAATTCTGGCGTCCGTGTGCTTTTTAAGCTTACGCTGGGCAAACCGTTAAAAATATCAATATACAATGAGTTTAAGAATTGTTCAGCATGAAAAGTTCTACAAAAACGTACGCGAGAGCACATCTCTATATTGAATATATCGTCCACTATAAGTGTTTTTAGACTAGACGGAAGGGGGATTTGTGTTTCATGCACCTCGCCATTCTTAAATTACGTCTGGCAAGAATTTGTTGCACATGCATCTCCATGATAATATAATTAATAGTCCAGTCAGTGATTTTAACCCATCATGCCGAGACTTAAAACGGATATAGATCATAGTTCATTGACATCGTAAAGAAGCGCTTATCATGTAATGCATTCAGAACGGTTCCCGGGCGAAGCCGGGCCGGGTTGCTAGTTCTTAAATAAAAGTGAAGATACACGCACGCACACATGCTTGCACACACACGTGCAAACATACATACACACACGCACCCACTCCCACTCACAAACAAAGTTACATTATAGGGCTATATAAAATCAATTTACATGGGGTTTTACTTCCATTAGAGCCTTCAATTTGCGACAAAATTGTCGTGGAGGAAGATCTTTTATTGCATGAAGCAGGTCATTCCAAAGTCGAGCAAAGCGATTGTAGAATCCAGAACAACACGTTTTGAAGTCTTGGAGTTTAGCGTTGGTTAGTGTAAGATATATAAGGTGCGTTCAAAAAGTAACAAGCCGGAGGCTGTAATGCACAAACTGGTGACGACATCGGCTAATCGTGGCGTGTGTAACGAGGAGTGGTTCCGACCAGAGCGTGGATGGTCACAGCCCGTCGCTAGAGGGCACGCGTGCACGTCACGTGACGATACAAAGCGAGCAGCAGCTTGCATCAATCGTCCAACGCTGCCAGTCGCATTGCAAACAGTGACATGGAGGCGTCAAACGAAGAGCAAAGAGGTGTTGTTCGGTTTCTGACAGCGAAAGGATTAGAGGGAACTGACATTCATTGCCAAATGTCACAAGTGTACGGCGAACACTGCATGTCCCTTACAATAGTCAAGGCGTGGGACAAGTGCTTCAGGGAAGGACGGGTGTCGTTAGCCGATGATGCCCAGTCTGGGGCACCCCCCTGCATTACCGATTACAACGTCCAGATGGTTGATGCACTCATTATCCAGGACCGCCGAGTTACAGTGAACGCCATAGCCGCCGTGGTCGGATTGAGCGTCGGAAGTGTGCACACCATCATGAAGGAACGACTGCACTTGCGGAAAGTGTGTGCCCAATGGGTGCACCACAGTCTTCAACCACACCAGGAAGAATGTCGAATGGCCTAGTGTCTTGTCTTGGTTGGACGATTGATGCATGCTGCTGCTCGCTTTGTATCGTCACGTGAACTTTTGTCAATCTTATTTACACAGTGTTCCGTTTATGTTGGCCAACTGGAATGCTTTCTTTAATAGAACTACGCAAAACTGAAGAATGGCTTCTAGCACTTCAATTCAATTTTCTCCTTGATTCTTTACTCCGACTTTGAATCTTTTTCCAATTTCCTTCATTGCTTGTTCAATGCATAGATTGGAAAGTAATGGTGCCTTTATTGTGGCGAAGTTAGGGCTCTATGCCCTCTCTTACACTTAAGCACACACAAAGCACTTTACATCAATACTCACATGTGTTATCATTAACCTACCAAACTTAAATACGAGGGCTGCTTTTTAAGTAAGGGCCGTTGTTCGTTTTAAGCCCGTAGTTACTGCGGACGCCACAACAAGCGCTACCTCCCGGCATCCTTTGTGAACAAGCAGGCGTCAGTTGCAGCTGTGTAGCTAACCTGTACGCTGAACTGTGCATCTTTACAAAGTTCAAGATTATTGATTCGCCCACCGCGTGTGAGGTACGATCTGTGATGCGTTTTTGAGTGCAAGAAACAAGTCGGCTGCAGACATTCATCGTCGGTTTTGTGAGGTGTATGGTTATAATGCAATGACGGAAGGTAAAGTGCGAAAATGGGTACGCGAGTTCAAAAGTGACCGTGAAAATGTTCATGACAATGAACGCTCAGGTCTGTGATCACAGATGACTTGGTGACTGCAATTGACACGAAAACTCACGAGGACTGAAGATTCATGATAACCACTCTATCAATGGATTGTCCTCAAGTGTGAATTCTTGGTTGTCAGAGCAGGCAGCAAACTTTTATGCAGAGGGATTTCAGAACTTAGTTTTAAGGTATGACAAGTGCCTAAATAAACAAGGCAACTATGTAGAAAAATAGAGGAAGGTATGTAAAACCTAAAAATAAATGTGGTTTCAATATAAAATGTTCGGTTAATTTAAATTAAAAAAAACTGCCCTTACTTAAATACAGCCCTCGTACTAGGAACACTTCAATACTAGAATTAAATTGGCGACTGCGTGATTTACTAAGCTATACAAATTACACACAGTATTAACAATGCATTGAGTCTTATTATGGTCATTCATTCACACATTCATACACAAATTGTTCTAGTTGGCCTACGAATTGAAGAGAAAATCTTTTCATGCACGTTTGAAAGTTGTTAGGGATGTGCAATTTCTAACGCAACGAGCAAAATTATTCCAAATTCTAGCTTCCGACACGAGGAAGGAGTTACGGAAGGCAGATGAATGATGTAGAGGAATTGCAATTATAGATCCAGATCGCGTGTGTCGATAATGAAAGGAAAAAAGAAAACGAAAATTACAGGAGAGATAGTGAGGTGAACTTTCATCGTCAGATGAGTGTACATATGTGAGGGTGATAAGTTGCAATATTTTTTTACGGTAATAGTGTTGTTGTTTTCTTTTTTAACGAGGACTGTCATGTGGTGGGTGACCGTGGTGTGACCAGTGTCGTGGTGGTGACAGGAGCGTCTTCCAGAGTCTGTGGAGCCAACTCTCTTCAGATCAATACAGGCAGCTATTCTGTGCCCTACCTCCATAGCCTGCCTGATTGGTGTGTTCTTTCTCAGCGACATATTCTCTCAAAACTATTGGTATCCCTCGATATACGCGATGAATTCGTTCCTAGTAATCATCGCGTAATACGAAAACGCGTGAAGTGATTGTATTATAATTTGGGTTAGATAGGTGATACGGACTATTTCAAGGGAAAAACAAGAAGTTCCGTGACGAACTTTCGAGCCTACTTTTCTCGAAATGTAAGATTCATGCCAATGGTTAATCTATATGGACCTAATTAGAATAATGACGAAATTGAGTTGGTAATATCGAAATTTCTAATTAGTTCGAAATATAACTGGCATAATGTAGCCCAATAGAGCACTACAGTTGGCAGCCCTGGTGACTGAATATATTCTTAGTTCCATCTTTCAAGGTACTGAATACAAAATTTGGTTGAAGTCCAATGTATAGCATGGACGATGCATGCAGTTAGACATTGGACCTATCAGCGTGCGTAAACTCATGTTGGCAACAATGTCATGCATGTGCTGGTCAGAAATAATCTGATCTATAATGATCTATTGTTCTGCCAATTTTGGTTGAAATCCATTTATTTGTATAAAAGTTACATGTATTTTAAAATTGGACCAATCAGCAGGCTTGGAATCATGTTGGAAGCACTGACGTATATTAGTTGCTCCAAATTAATCTAGAATGTAAGGTACGATACGTGTGCAAAGTTTAGAGCTGTTGGCTTGAATACTTTCTAATATATTGATATTAGGATTAAACAAATAGAGACAGCATTTATTGACAGTTGGCAGCCCTGGTTGCTCTTAAGAATACGGATAGTCATATCTGTTATACTACACATAGCACATACAAAATTTGGTTGAAATCCAATTGATACTATATAAGTTACATGTATTTACAATTGGTCCTATCAGCAGGCTTAGAATCATGTTGGTAGTACTGAGGTCCATTAGTTACTCCAAATTAATTTAGAATGTCAGGTACTATACGTGTGCATAGTTTAAAGCTGTCGGCTTGCATACTTTCTGATATATTGGTATTTGGATAAAAACAATATAGAGTGCATTTATTTACAGTTGGCAGCCCTGGTGGCTTTTAAGACTATACTCAGTCATATCTGTCTATGTATACATAGTGCATACGAAATTTGGTTGAAATCCATTTGATAGTGTAGAAGGTATATGCATTTAAACATTGGACTTATCAGCAGGCTTAGAATCATTTTGGCAACACTGTCATGTATGGCCTCCTGGAAATTAAACTGAAATATTAATATCTATATGTGTGCCAATTTTGGTTTAGCTCCCATCCATACCTTCCAAGATATACAACTTGGAGCTGAAATTTCAATTCTGATTTTTCAGCAGTAGGTAGCACTGATATTAATTTCAAATACGGCATTGAGATGTTCAGATAGAGATCTTTACTCATACCAAATTTGGTTTCGATTGTTACAGCCGTTTATGAGTTGATAGGGGGGGGGCACACACAGCTAGACAGACAGACAGATGGACAGACAGACAGACAGACAGACATTTTGCCAGATCGATCTCATAAGTCTACTTTTTCGACATTTTTACAAAATGCGAAAAGTAGGCTAATAAAAAGCCTATGAGTGTTAAAGAAATGCAATTGAGTGCTCGTGGGTTCTCGGAATGATAAACCAACAGGGGTTTGATTTTATGGCTCCGAGACGCATTTCCTCCTACCAACAAGTGAGGCGATCTTTGGAGACTTTAAAGCCGGGGGTCCTCTTTTCTCGTATTGACAGAAATATTCTGGTTGCACTTGTGCAGCTTTCTTTAACTTTTTCTGCTTGACTTTTATGGTTCTCAGAGTTTATTCCCAGATTCCTGTATCTCTGACAATGTCCGCAGTGCGCTCATATCGCTTTATAACTTTCAGCTTTTCTTCAAGTGTTATTGATTTCCTTTACTTTTTGTTATAGGAAAGTGACCAAATTCGGACCCTCATTTTGTTTTTTACCTGTATTGTTATTAATTTGATCTTTTTTAAATTTGAATTTTAGCTAGATGAGTTCTTTGATATGTTTTGTAACATTGTATCTGGTTCAGATTAACTTATAACAGTCCAGTTTTTCCTATGAAATGTTTTCATTAAAAGTAACAAAAATGACGTCTTGGAAAAAGTATGCCAATGTCGGACCCCTCTTAAGAATGAACGTAAAATCACATAAAACCACTAGAAAAGTAATGAAGAACGTGAAAATACTTTATTTTTACATTATAAAATGTCTTGTTAGGAACATAACTTATTGTTATGACCACATAATCCAGAAACCGACCACTTTGAGAGTTTCGCATTTTCTCACGCAAAGACTGATATTTTTATGGGTCATCTGAAACAATATTTTAAATGGCTTAAATAAAACCCAAGAAATTTTATTTTTAATTTCAGGAGTCCAACTCAGGGTTATTAGGGGTCCGACTTAGGATTTTTAGGGGTCGACTTAGGAAAGCCGCGGGGGTCCTACTTAGGACATCTTGTACTTGATATTTTCGAGGCTAAGAAAGAAAAATGAATAGGTATTTCGACAAGCAAATACAACATTTATCAAGTGTATCGCTTACTAAAGACAGTACTGTAAACACAATGTGACTTACCCTCTTTGAAATATAATACAATCAGTATTCCATGAGCACGTGTAAAAACATCCACTCACATGAAAACCAGTAATGGCGGAACTGACGGGATACTCCCCACAGTCCAGTGCTGTCACTTCCATAACATAACATTTCCTTTCATATCTTCACATTCATTATTGTGCCACCATGCGGTAGCACTGTGCAAGCAAAATAATGCAGGGGTCCGATTTAGGGACTCGGGTCCGACTTTGGTCACTTTCCTCTATTAGAAGCATTTTGATGATACTTTCTTTTCTCCATAACGTTTTTAGAAACAATAAAACACAGCTAGTCAACACTGAAATAACGCAAGACAGCGTAAAGTGAGAACGCTTATAACGAGGGCTGACTATAATGCATCCCCTCGCACGTCAGCAAGAAGACTGCAATAAGTCAAAAGTCACACTATCGAGATAATTCTCTCGAAGATTTGTAATCGTTCATCGCGTGGCGTAGTGACTAGCATTCTTGAATGTCTTGGCGGACCCCCCAAGGACTCACAATTTTGCTACACACAAGTTTAGTTATGTCATGGGCTCGCCAGCTTTACTTCCCCTCCGAAGGAAGGCATACTGAGGGATTTTTAATCCTCTTAACCCTCTTAGTGCCAAGCGATTTCCTGAAATTCTTGCCAAGAATGCCAACCCCATTTTCAATGGTCATTCAGACTATTCGAAAAAATAACATAAATAACACATCTCAAACAATAGAATCATTATTATTGCTTTGCATTATAACCAATACCTCATTCTTTCATACATTATGTTCTCAAAAGTAAATATGGCATCAAAACTTTTTAAATTGAGTTTATTCTGATAATTGTTCAATTCTTCATTTATTTTTTTTATTTTTTGTAAAGAATCAGTTTTCAGCTTAAATTAATTACACCTAAGAGTCATATTCGAAGAAACACTACGTTTCCTGCTGTATAAAGTTCTTAGATACATCTCTAGGCAGAGAACTTCAACAAGAAGAAAACAACTGCACAGCAATTTTGGCGGGAACGCGCGTGATTGGAGGAGCGCAAAGGGAGGGCGTGAATACAAACTCAAACCTATCGCGTAACGGACTTGGAAGGGAAGAAGTAAACACCGCACAGGCAAGCTTGAAACCTCACCTTTCCAACAGAATGAAATAATCACGGACATTTGCCTACAGAAATCTACAAATATAAGATAAACAGCGCGCCGATTGAAGCGGCTTTGGCACTTTAGGCGCGAGCAGCGAGAACCGATCTGATCGGCGCGTGGCACTGAGAGGGTTAACATTCTGACGTCTTCGGCCGGGTTTGAACCAGCGATCTTGGGCATAGAAGCTCAGCTTGCTACCATCTACGCCACCGAAGCCGCTTGCAAAAAAGAAGTAATAAGGGAAATAAAAGGTAGGGGAAATAAATGCTCTCAACTCTCGAAAAATGAGGACTGAGAGACTTGGAAATAAATAGAGCCATGAAAGGCAGATAGAATAAAGGGAAAGAGGGAAGGGTCCTCCGCAAAGGCAGTGGAAGAAAAGGAAACTGGACTCAGCTTGGAAATTGATTAATTGAATGCTCCAACGTTCGTCACCAGACGCTGGTTGCGATGGCATCTAGTAGTATCCAAGTTCACAGCTAGGTGTCGAGGACGGTAGTAATTGGTAGTGAAAGTAGGAACTAATTGAAATTATCGTCTGCAGTCCTTACTTGAATTACAAAACAGATAACACACACTAATACAGTCATCACAATTAATTAACACCGGTTATCAGACAGATTCTACACATACCCAAAGTACACGGGGCTACATGACTGCGTTGTCGCAGCCCCTAAACTAAGGACCCAAGGAACATTCTTTTTGCAGTAGCCTACATAAGTTAGTTCTAGTTAGTTAGTTAGTTAGTTAGTTAGTTATTCTAGTTTTAAGGGGAAGAACATCGAGGTCTAGTTGGTTCTACGTCTGTAGTTCGTTTCAGTTGTAGCTTTCATTATGAGCTATCATCTTTCATTTTCATCCAAACAATTAGGGGCCGATGACCTAGATGTCAGGCCCCTGAAAACAACAATCATCATCATCATGTCTTCGCGAAGGTCAGGGATCGATTTCCGGCCCTGCCAAGCTAGTTAATTTTGGTCTGAGGGCTGGAACGTGATACAATCAACTTCGTGAGGCAAAACTGAAATGCGGTAGATTTGATTCCTATATCAGCCATCCTAGAAGTGGCTTTCTCTAGATTTTCACTTCTACTCCAAGCCGGAATTATATCTAATTTAAAGCCACGGCCTCCTATTACCGACACATACTATGCAAACTAAAAACGAACAAGCACACACCAGTACACCCATCACAATTACACAGATTGTCAGATAAATGGACGTTTCGCCATCTTCACTGGAAGACATCTTCATGATATTTTATTCAGGACATGGGAATTTCCTTCCATAATTCAGGAATAACAAACCCAAGTGCTCGGGGCTATCATAATGTTGAAAAGGTCCTAAATAAACCAACAATAAGACTTGTAATTTAGTAACAAAACTCAAATTAATTCATTATTTTACTTTATTCGAAACTGGGGGCAATTCCACGGTGGCAAATTGTACAATTAGGGCTACTCAAAATTTCAGTCTTCTTTCAAACACATCAAGTCTTGATTTCCAATTATCAAAAACACGAGTAATGAAAGGAAAATTCCCAAAATATATGTTTATATTTTGTTTTGTATTATTGTTAAGTTCGTTTTATTTATGACTAAGAATTAGCTATATGATTAACGAATTAGGTTTTGAAGTTTCATTATTTTGTTGCTTTAATTCTTTTTTCCCTTAAAATTATTACTTAGATTTACAATTTTCTACATTGTAATTCTGTCAAGAATTTACTGAATTGGGTTTAACCTTTAAGTACACGCGCTGGCCGTACTAAAGATGGTATATATTTTGTTGTAATGTCTCTGCAGGCTGTTAAGTGTCATCTAACATATCCATACAATGTTCCCAAACGACTACAAGCAGTGTCATTGTTGCTGGATTCACAGGAATAAACATTGCGCTGTTGCGTGGTATGGCGAACAAAGTACACCACGCGATAGTATAATATTAATTCAGTTATTTCATTCAGTCTTATTTTTATTAGCTTAAATCATAATGTTAACAGAATTCGAAACTATCTCCATGTCTCCCACGGTTCTGTATTTTTAGGGCTTGTATACGAGCTAAATATCCGAAGCGACTTACTGACGAGGAAATCTATGACGTTATAACGCGGGAAGTGGGATGAGACGCAGATACTTTCGAGGAAGAATTTATAGAGGAATGTGATCACGATACAAAATAGCCTTAACTATTCTGTTTATAGAACAGTTGATTTAACGTGTTTACTAAGATAAAATATTTACGCTATGTGATTTCGTGACATTATTTTCTTGGTGTACAATATTCACCACGTGTGTACTTATTAAATATTAATAGGTGCGTGTAGTCATCCAGTGTGCGCATAGCAAGGTCACGTCCCCTACAAATCAAAACTTACTTTAACCAGCTGGCGTTCAGTCAAAGAATTACACGTTTAACATAAAGGGTTTCGGTGCTATAATTTTTTGAAATGTTGGCATTATTTTTCGATAACCCTGTAAATAAATAAATAAATAAATAAATAATTTGTACTCTGCGGTCGGCCCTTAACTTTGTGTTGATGATCTGTCCTGCTCATGCAGATAGGAACTTCTTCCAGACGTTTGCTTAGTTCTCCTCGTGCTGCCTGATTAGTGTACGTGTAACATGAAGTAGCCTACTGCACAACCAACTGCCTTGAAGCGATGTCAGGAAGTGAGGTTCGTTCATACAGAATGCTTTCTACTGGGCCCAATAGGTCAGAGTTTAAACCGTATATCGCGAGAATTCACGCAGTGCATGTCATGCTAAAGATGAACCCCAGAGCGATTTCTCACCCAGCCATTGGTCCCCTTCTCCTCGTCGCCATTTCCCGCCAGTTCTTCGTGGATGACATGGAGGAAATTCAGAAATCTCCTCTGCGACGGGAATACGATTTATTTTATGTTAGGATTCAAGAACAACCACTGAGTTGAGAAACACAGCAGGGCATCAGCCGACCGATGGACATAGCCAATGTGGAGGTATTGAGACTTTCTACCCATCAGTAGAGAGAGCACTGTACTAACCAACTGGCCATCTTGTATCCAAAAGATCTCGGCATACACAGTGGTATCGCTGATGAATACTATGTGTTGACATATCAATTTTTCATTCGTTGGCGGCTGTGCGAAATTATAAAACCTCGATTTTATTTCTTGTGTCCTAATCATGCGATTGAAGTTTGCATACTACACCTACACGATAATATCCATGTGATAGTACATAACTCTAAGCCCTATATATAAAAATCCAACATGGCGACCATTCAAGATATTTAGACGCTTCTCAATATCTACGAATCTATTACAGCAATCAAACTGAAATTTTGTATATTGATAAAGGCAATTAAAATAAGTAGGATATATGAAAATATGCTATATAGTTCTTCACGGAATTACTTGTTATTATTATTATTTGACTGTTATTATTATTAGTATTATTCATCTTTCTCAGAAAGTTAGTATACTGTAGTCATTTGGATGTGAATATATCGTTGAAGTTCGAAGAAGTGGAAAGCAAAGTCTGTTGTTCTAAATCACAGCTCCTAATAAATGGTTTAGTAATCGATCGCATTGGCTCTCGATGCGATGGCACAGATGGAGAGGTTGAGATAGAGAAGACGGATGGATGTATGGTATAGTCTACTGTATGTAGGTCAGGGGTATTCAAGATGCTCTTACTCAAGTCCAAATTATAATAGATTTGTGACTGCATAATGAAATGAAATGCGAGTGAGAGTGATGCTGAAATGAAATTTTGGACAGGGAAAACCTGAGTACCCGGAGAATAACCTGTCTGCTTCGGCTTTGTCCAGAACAAATCTCACATGGAGTGACCGGGATTTTAACAACAGACCCAGCGGCGTGAGGCCGGCGTGCTGCCGCCTAAGCCACGAAGACTTACAGTTTGAACTTCAAGATAATAAATCTCATTCGTGGATATCTCTTTCTCGATATATTTTACCTCTTTATCTAGTTTTATAAATGTTTTATCTATCTGAGCTATGAAAAAGCATCAAACAATCTCACGGAATATCTACATCTGTCCCTTCTACACTCGTGCTTTTACAAGCTTGGAGATCTATAGCTCAGATAGCAAGCATCCATCCCCTTCTTCCTTCCTTTCCATTTCGTGACAGCCATAGAAGCGATTGACCAATCCGGGAAGCTAGAGTGCATGTGTGAGTCTCCTGTGTGTATGACCCATGACTTCCAAGCCTGGCTGGCTGCTACCTTGCGACAGCCAGCACCTTCAATGTAAAGAAGCCGTAAAAAGCTTCCAGACATGATTGAATCTTGTATGAAGGAAAGGCAGGGAAATGTGAAAGAGGCTAAAATACATTTTTCTTCACTTTGAATGTTTTGATGACGAAAGTTTTTCTCTCGCTCTCTTATTCTCTGTCTGTCTCTGTCTCTGTCTGTCTGTCTTGTAACATATTGACGTGACGGCTTGTGTATTGTGTCAGTGTCAAATACACGAGTGGGATAACAAGTGCTCCGCAGGCCCAAATGTTGTTTTGTGTGATGCTTGATGGGGAGGGGGAGGAGAAAGGAAAGAGGAGGGGAGAGACCTCTATTCTTAAGCAAAGACGAGCTTCTGTGTAATTGATTATAGACCGACTGAAGAGAGAGAGAGAGAGAGAGATGGGTGAAAATAGAGTGACAATGTCCTACTGCGACTTTCTCTTCGTTGTTAAAATTTAAACGGAACTACTCTCAAACAAATCTTCTGGTGGAGCCCACAGCTTAGCTGAGCGCATTAAGTCTCTAACCAAGATCGCCATGGGGACCTGCAGCAATTCCAGAGATTGGAGGTTCAAATCCCGGCACTGTCAGTGGCTATTCCCTGTTTCTTTCACACTCCCTCCAGGGAAGATGATGATGATGATGATAATTGTTGTTTTAAGGGGCCTAACATCTAGGTTATCAACCCCCTAATGGTGTGGGTGATAGTAAATAATGAGATGAGAATAAAAACTGTAACTAATACTAACTACAGACTTACATACTAGAAGAAGAAATGGTAATTAAATAAAGGATAAGGCAAATAAAGGACAGGAAGAAAAGAATTACCCTCAACCCTCGAAGAATGAGGATTGAGGGACTTGGAAGGAAGGAGAGCCATGAAAGGCAGATAGGAAAGGGGGAGGGGGGAAGAGGAGAGGGCCCGCCCTAAAGTTAGTGCAAAAAGGGGGAAAAGGTGGACCCAGCTCAGGAATACCCCGGGATCGCCAACTCTCGAACTCACGAGCCGTGAGCCCCTAAGGGTGTAGCAATATCCAGGGTGCACCAGAAGTGGTGGGGCTACATACACCCTGCCTCCTTGAGGGCTTTGAGCAGAAGGCAGGTGATAATATGAAAAGAAAAAGAAGGCTGACCCCTCGAAAAATTAGGGTATCAGTAAAGATGAGACAAGGGCCAATTTATGCAGGAACGTGAATGAATCCCTAGGCTTCAGATACCCTAATACCATTGGGGTCGGAAGAGAACAAGAGTTGACCAAGAGAGGTCGGCAGGAAAGAAGACGGAGAGGAGCCCGGCACAAGTAAGTGGAAGCAATGCCAGACTTAGCTGGGGTCCCGTGGTCGCCAACCCACGTCCCACTAGATGTGAGCCCCTGGGGGGATCCCTCCAGGGAAAGTCCTGGATAGTTACTGATTTCCTTCACCACCTGGAGTAGTGACTAGCTTTCTTGGCTGTCACCGCAGTGGTCCGCATTCTCGTGAGACAAAACTGAGAAGAGACGTGTTCCAATCCTACCTTAGCTATCCTACAAGTAGATTTCTGTGGTTTCCCACATCTACTGCAGGTGAATGTCGGGATGACAAGCCTACCTATATTGAGGCTACATCTGCCTCTTACCCAAATCCTAGTTCAAATTACATCCTCTGTCTGAAAAGTTTGGTGAATGGGTCTATATTTCGAACGGATTGTTGGCTTACCTGAAGCAGCCGTTACTATTCATCGAAGTAATCCCCGTGGATGGTTATGCACTTCTTAGAACGGCTGTACAAGTCCTGGCATTGACTTCCTGAGCGGTAGCCTTCAGTTGGGTCGTCACATTACGTTGAATGTCCAAAATGTCCGAAAACCTCTGGATCTTCAGGGCTTTTAGGCGACCCTGGACCCCGATACTCCATACTTTGAAGCTTGCCTTCGAGGTCGTACCTCAGGCACCAGGTCTCGTCACCCGTGACGATGGTTTTCAGGACCTTTCCATTACATGGAGCATTCACCCTTCTCACTGTCACCCGTCGAACAGGTCTGCATGCTATGGTGCATAAATTCACCCTTTTCACTGCCGCCCGTCTATCAGGTGTGCAAGGTAGGTTGCATAAATTCACGCTTCGCTCTTGCTTTCAATTATAGTTTTGACGACCCAAACTGAAGGCTATTCTTAAAGAAGACTAAGTCAAGAGTTTCCAGGATTTGTTCAGACAGAGGGTACAAATACACTCACTAATACAATCATCACGAGTTGGTCTCATTAAATCGAACCTCGTGTGTTATCTAGCAGCTTTCCGATGAAACAAACGCTGTGTCACGATAGATGAGTCGTAAATCTTGATGTTCCACTGAAAATCTTTGCTTTACTCAAGTTGGCACTTATCCCCTTGTTGAGCAAATGTGCCGTGTATGACTCCTGAGCGTTACGGCAAGCTGTGGTGGATCAGAGCAGTCTGTCACAGACACGAGTGTAGTGAAGATGGTAACACGTTGCGAGTTAACCGACTTTGAACGAGGGATGATCATCGGCTCACGGCGCATGGGTCATAGCATTTCGTAGATAACACGCGAATTCGGGTTTCCGAGGTCAACAGTGTCGTGGGAGGATCTTCAATATCGCAGAGATCCGCGTAAACTGCCGCACGGGACGACTACATGTGTTTAACGAACGGATATCACGTCACCTCAGCAGACCATACGGTTGGTTGGTTGGTTGTTTCCTTACTTTAGGGGCTGCGACAACGTGGTCATGTATCCCCGTGTACTTTGGGTGTGTGTAGAATTTGTCTGGTAACCGGTGTTAATTGTGATGGCTGTATTAGTGTGTGTTATCTGTCAATAAGGTAAGCACTGTGCACGATCAATTTTTCAAGTAGTTCCTTCTTTTACTACCAAATGGTAATCGTCCACGACACCTAGCTGCGGACTCGGTACTAGATGCCATCGCAGCCAGCACCTTACGGTGAACGTTGGATATAATATAGCGTTATTAAACTAAACTACAAATTTTAGCTTCCACAATTATAGTTATTTTTCATGCCATAAATCTATGACATGGGACCGCCGCGCCGGCTTTACTTCCCCTCCAAAGGAAGGCATACTGAGGATTTTTTAGCCTACTTTTCACATTTTGCAAAAACGAGGAAAAAGTAGTCGTATGAGATCGATCCGGGAAAATGTGTGTCTGTCTGTCTGTCTGTCCGTCTGCCTGTCCTTCAGTCAGTCTGGCTGGCTCTCTGTGTGTCCCCCCCCCCCTATCAACTCATAAACGGCTGCAGCAATTGGAACCAGATTTGGTATGAGTAAAGATCTATACCTCAGTATCCCAAGCCCATATTTGATAACGATGTCAGTGCTACCAACTGCTGGAAAACAGCAATTGAAATTTGAGCTCCATTTTGTATATCCTGGAAGGTATGCATGGGAGCTATTCCAAAATTGGCACACATATAGATAATAATATTTCAGTTTAATTTCCAGGAGGCCATACATGGCAGTGTTGCCAAAATTAGTCTAAGCCTGCTGATAGGTCCAATTTTAAAATGCATATAACTTCTACACTATCAATTGGATTTCAACCAAATTTCGTATGTGATATGTGTATATAAACAGATATAACTGTGAATAAATGCTATCTGTATTTCTTTATCAAAATACCAATACATCAGAAAGTATGTAAGCAGACAGCTTTAAACTATGCACACGTATAGTACCTGACATTCTAGATTAGTTTGAAGTAGCTTATATACGTCAGTGCTACCAACATTATTCTAAGCCTGCTGATAGGACCACTTTTTAAATGCATTTAACTTCTATAGTATCAATTGGATTTCAAGCAAATTTCGTATGTGCAATGTGTACCATAACAGGTATGACTGTGCGTATTCTTAAGAGCAACCAGGGCTGCCAACTGTTAATAATTGCTGCCTCTATGTTTTTACCCTAATATCAATATACCAGAAAGTAGGCAAGCTAACCACTCTAAACTTTGCACACGTAGCATATAGTACCTGACATTCTAGATTAATTCGGAGTAACTAATATACGTCAGTGCTCCCAACATGAGTATAAGCCTGCTGATGGGTCCAATTTTAAAATGCATGTAACTTCTATATTAACAAATGGATTCCATCCAAAATTGGCACAACAAGAGATCATAATATTTCAGATTATTTCCGACCAGGACATGTATGACATTATTGCCAACATGATTTTACTTGCGCTGATAGATCCAATGTCTAACTGCATGTAACGTCCATGCTAGCCATCCATTGAACTTTAACCAAATTTTGTATTCTGTACCTTAAGAGATGGAACTAATAATATATTCAGTCACAAGGGCTGCCAACGGTTGTGCTCTATTAGGCTACATTATACCAGGTATATTTCAAACAAATTAGAAATTTCGATATTACGAACTTAATTTCGTCATTATTCTAGATAAGTCAATACAGATTAATCATTGGCATGAATCTTAAATTTTAAGAAAAGTAGGCTCTTCAGTTCGTCACGGAACAACTTGTTAAAATGTACATTCTCTTGAACTGAATGCCAGCCATACAATATCTTCTCCGGCAACAATAATATTATCAGCTTGTCGAGATGACAAGGTGGTTGGGAAGGGGGGGGGGGTGCACAGACGCGCCTGTATAGTGCGCAACCTGCATATTACACCCCCCATACCCACATCACATCACACCACAGCAAGTCCCGTGTGTCGTGTTCCACAACCACCATCAGAGGCAGCACTAGTCTAGCAGAGCAGAGCAATTCATGTTACATAACAATCACTGCCTGGTCTGGCCAGGCCGGCCCGCCGTGTAATGCCTTTGAATTGTGTCGTAAGCGAGGAGTGCATTTAATTTCCAGGTTCGAGCGAAACATGGAGGATTGGGTTACAATATAATAGAGGAGAAGACTAATTAACAGGGGATCAGGTAGCCTCCCTCGCTGCCAGCCTCCGGCCTTCCAACAAAGAGCCTCACATTCTATTAAAGAGGAAATGTTGCTCTTGTATAATGGTAAAAAATTACGAGCCTTACAGTAGTGGCATATGATGTGTAACATTTGACATCGAAGAAACCTCACGTGAAATTGTTGATACACCGGTATTTATAGTATTGTTGGCACAAATATTAATCTATTGTAAAAGGGAGTGTTTTACAGATATTGTAGTTTATAATACGGAACTCATTTTATTAGATGATTTGTAGCTTCCACCAGAAAAATAAAGAATACGATATGGATCAACTAGATTAATAGACGCGACACCACTCATAACCTTAAATTCCTTATAAACAGGTACAGTCGCCTCCGTAGCGTAGCGGTGAGCACGGTTAGCTGCCGCCCCGGAGGTCCTGGGCTCCATTCCCGGCTCTGCCACGAAATTTGAAAAGTGGTACGAGGACTGGAACGGGGTCTACTCAGCCTCGGGTGGCCCAAATGAGTAGAGGGGGTTCGATTCCCCCTCAGCCATCCTCGAAGTGGTTTTCCGTGGTTTCCCACTTCGTCTTCGGGCAAATGCCGGGATGGTACCTTCTTCAAGGCCATGGCCACCTCCTTCCCTCTTCCTTGCCTATCCATCCTCACCATCCCTTACCTTCCCTCATGAGGCCCCTGTTCGCTTTGCAGGTGCGGCCGCCTGGGCGAGGTGCCAATCCCACCTCACCAGTTGTATGCCTTCCGATTCGATGTTCCCAGCTCTAGGACACTGCCCGTAGAGGCGGTAGTGGTGAGTTCCCTCGCGGAGTCCGTGGGTTCCACCAACCTGGAGGGTAAACGACTAAAAAAAAAAAAAAACACACAGGTGCTCTTGATTCACAGACCAACACGTAATTTCATATGGATTCTGTTAAAATGAGTCATATTGATATGATAAATATCGTTTAAAATGATAATCTGGTAGCAAATTCGAACCCAAAATCGCTAGATTCACAGTCATACGCACTAACCCCACGACTATTTCGATTACGCAAATATTGTGCAGAAGATGGTGACTTATTTCCACGTTCCAATAATACTGCATTACGGAATTAAGTTTCATTTATATTTTTCTTGTTTCGATAATGTTCCTGAGTGACATTGAGTTTAAAATGCCTTATGCCAATGCAATGCCGACCACTTACAATGTTTGATATTAAGGCATTTTACCATTTAAATACTGATAGGAAGACTTCGAACATGTACCATGTCATTTGTTTAAATCACTTGACACCAGAGTTCGCATGAGCGTTTTCCGTTCAGTATGTCATATACATTCTACATGGCCGAGAGTGCGTCATGGTATCAATTTTCGACACCGCGCGCTGATTGTTTCTCTTACCAGTGCCAGCTGGATCGATCGATCGAGTTGGCAGTGCGTCTTATACTTCCGTTCGATCCACCACTGCCAGCTAGGGCACACTTCCATTCAATCGATCGAGCGGGCAGTGCATACTTCCGTTGTCCACCACTGCCAGCTAGTACACTTCCGTTTGATGGATCGAGCGGGCAGTGCATACTTCCGTTTGATCCACCACTGCCAGCTCAATCGTTCCGATCCACTTCTGTCCCCAATTTTCTAAATCACTCCCACAAAACTATCCAGCAACCGAGCGGAAAGATGTTACACATCAAAAAAAGGCAACACTTCAATGTATGTACAAGTTTTTGTCTAGGCTGACGTGAAACAAATAATATCGAATTTCATTATAAACAGGTTTTTGTTTTTAGCGACTTCGATGGCGTAGTTGGTAGCATGCTGAGTTTCTATGCCCAAGATCGTGGGTTCAAACCCGGCCGAAGTCGTGGGATTTTTAAGAGCGTTAAAAATTTAAAAGAACCTTCCACTAATTACACCTGTATGAAGCTAAATTAGGTCAGGTTAAACGTTTGACAAACGCTCTTAGGTTCCGACGTTCGTCGCCAGGGGCCGACTGCAGTGGCAACTGGTAACCAGGTTCTGAACTAGTAGTCGCTGACAGTGGTGTTTGGTGGCAAAAGTAGGAACTACTTGAAAAAATGCAATGTCTGCAGTCCTTACTAGAATTGAAAACAGTTACACACACTAATACAGCCATCACAATTAACACCGGTTATCAGACAGAGTCTACACACACCCAAAGTATAAGTTACGGGGCTACATGAACGCGTTGTCGCAGCCCCTAAACTAAGGAACCAACCAACCACCGTTAAAAATCACTCAGTATGCCTTCCTTTGGAGGGGAAGTAAATCCGGTGGTCCAATGTCATAGATTTATGGCATGAAAATGAACCTTCCACTAAATACACTTGTGGAAGCAAAAATTTGTAGGTTAGATTGATAACGCTCTATAAGTTCGCCACTCGGTGCTGACTGTAATGGCATTTAGTAGCCTCGTCCGCAAGCTAGGTGTCTTGGGCGGTAGCATTTGGTAGCAAATGTAGGAACTACTTGAAAAAATAATCGTCTGTAGTCCTTCTACCTGAATCACAGATAACAAACACTAATACAGTCATCACAATTAACACCGGTTATCAGACAGATTCTACACACACCCAAAGTACACGGGGCTACATGACCGCGTTGTCGCAGCCCCTAAACTAAGGAACCAACCAACAACCTAGGTTTTTGTTCATGGAACATACCTCTTTTAAAGACTCCTTTAGTTTAGTATATTGGCTTTCACGGCCCGAGAATTAAAACTCAGCGATTATTCTCGGTTTGTGCCGTGACTTGTTTGGGGTTTCGCCTAGGAACACCAAGCTGGCTCATCAGCGGGCTCTTGGTGTCTGTGCCCGGACCCCCGCAGGAGTAGCGAACTGCGCACTACCTCCCTTCTTATGTAGCGCACGTGCGCTAAAAGCTCAAGATATGCCTACTCAAACATGTACAGGCCTTCTCCCACTTACCTAATCCCTCTAAAGCCATACTACTTTATTCCTAGGTCTTTGTTTATTAGGTACTCATTTTCCATGACAATCCGGGAAAGATGACATTAGTTGAAATTAATCGTTTAAAATTATACGCCAAATCAATACATAAACAACTATATATTTTATATATTTGGACATGTTTCTACCTACAATGAGGTCATCTTCAGCTTAAAAGGAAAGTAAAAGGATCAATCTTATATTTATTTAATTAATACTGCATTTGTAAGGATATCCATTTTATTACTATATTTTATTTATTACAAATATTATCATTAATTTGTCATTTTTAATTTAGTTTTAAGTCATATATGCTATTTTAGTTTTCAATTCTTAATTGACTTTCTGTTTAAGCTGAAGATGTCCTCATTGAAGGTCGAAACATGTCCAAATACATAAAATATATAGTTGTTTATGTATTGATTTGGCGTATAATTTTAAACGATTAATTCTAACATCAATACGGATATTTAAAAACATTTGTTTTCTATAGCAAATGTGTTTGCATTCTTAGTTGAAATCGAAATTAAAAAATTTAAAGTGGAAGTTCCATCGATATTTATTTGTATATAAATACTACTACTACTACTAATTATAATAATAATAATAATAATAATAATACTAATAAATTGTAACTGCCGGAATGTTCATATAAAGCCTGCAATCTTCCAATGAAAATATAATTGTTTCGGCGTTAATATATCTTGGAAAACAAAGGTGGAACAATTATTTTCTCATCTCCGATGCACATAAAATTCTGCTAGACACATGAGAACCGAAAATTACTACAATTAAGAATTATAACCCGTTTCAAAAAATCATAACAATTACAACAATAGATAAATATATTAAGGCCTTGTGGAATATATAGTGTATGTTCTCAGAAATAATTCACATAAATACGACGGGAATACGCCAGAAAGCTAATATTTCGGCAATAGTAGACATTGAACGTGTAGACCTCAATTTCCTCTCTTCAAGCTCAGCATATTCACCACATTACATCTCAACTCCGCTATAACAACATAAAATCTCCAATTTCTAAATATTTTACAAACAACATAGGCTACTGCAGATGAACTTAAGTAAATTTGAAACAAAATTTGTAGAGGTGAAAATCATTCAGTGCTGGTTTGTACTAAACGGCAGATAGTCCACAACCAAACATTTGAAGTCTTGAGAAAGACTATTGTAACGTTGGCACAGGCCGTCAAAATGGAAAAAAAAAATCAGGAGACTCTCCAGACGTGCCCACCTCAGTGGCGGCGAAAAATTTTTGCCGAGGGCATTGGAAAGCTTGTATAACGATACGACAAATGTATCAATCGTTTTGGCGATTATGTTGAGACATAAGAATAAAACAGCGAACATTTAGTAGTAAAATCAGTTTCGCATGTCAATCTGTTATTTTTAGCCTAATTTTCTCATTTTGCAAAAATGAGGAAAAAGTAGACTTATGAGATCCATCCGGGAAAATGTTTGTCTGCCTGTCTGTCTGTCTGTCCTTCTGTCTGCTGGCTGTGTGTGTTTGTGTCCCCCCACCCTATCAACTCCTAAACGGCTGCAGCTATGGAAACTAAATTTGGTATGAGTAAAGATCTATGCCAGAATATCTCAAGGCCATATTTGATTATGATGTCAGTGCTGCCAACTGCTGAAAAATCGCAATTAAAATTTGAGCTCAGTGTTAGATATCCTGGAAGGTATGCATGGGAGCGATTCCGAAGTTGGCACATTTCAGTTTAATTTCCAGGAGGCCATATATGACAGTGTTACCAATATAATTCTAAGCCAGCTGATAAGTCTAATTTTTAAATGTATGTAACTTCTACACTATCATTTGGAATTCAACCGTCCGGGTTCGATTCCCAGTCAATGCACGTGAGATTTTCGAAGTGAAATGCCATGTCCTGTTGTTCGGATTCCACGTAAAAAGGAGGTCCCGTGGCTCATGATCTCAAGATTAACGGTTACGTTAAACTACAAGCTTCCTTTGGAATTCAACCGAATTTCATATGTACTATGTGTACAATAACAAATATGACTATGCGTATTCTTACGAGCAACCAGGGCTGCCAACTGTTAATAAATGCTCTCTTTATTATTTTATCCTAATACCAATATATCATAAAGTACGCAAACCAAGAGCTCGAAACTTTGCACACGTATAGTACTTGACCTTCTACATTAATTTGGAGTACCTAGTATACGTCAATACTGCCAACATGATTCTAAGCTTGTTGATAGCTCCAAATTTTAAATGCATGTAAATACTATACTAACCAATGGATTTCAACCAAATTTTGTATGTGACTTTTGTACCATACCTCATATGAATATGCGTATTCTTAAGAGCCAGCAGGGCTGCCAACTGTAAATAAATGCTCTCTCTCTATTTTTACCCTAGTATCTATATATCAAAATATATGCAAGCCAACAGATCTAAACTTTGCACACGTATAGTACCTAACATTCTAAATTAATTTGGGGTAACTAATGTACGTCAGCGCTGCCAACATTATTTAATCCTTCTGATAAGTCCAATTTATAAATGCAAGTAACTTGCTATACTAACAAATGGATTTCATCCAAAATTGTCACAGTAATAGATACCCCTAAATGGAGTAGCAGAATTATGTCTGTCATTGATAGCATTTTACTTCTCAAGACGAATTACTCTTTTAAACTGAACATGGTGTACATAACCCTCCAGTATACTTAATGTCTTATCAAAATGTCATTCTCACGAATGTTCATTCTACAGCTCTCTCTCTCATCATTCTATGTGGGGAAAAAATTACATACATAAGTGTGTTCCCTCTATATCCACAATTCACTACACACGCATTTATGGTGTTCAGTAGAAAACCACTGCGGAACTCTTGTAGAAATATTAGGTGCCCCACACCTACCGGATACCAATATCATGGTACACGATCTCACACGATCACACACGATCACACACTCGCTGTAGAGCAAAGTGATCTACTTCCCACCTTCTCTGTAAAATTTTTAATTAAAAGGGAAGACATGACTGAAAAAAAACAGTAAGTACCCATTACTTATAACACTTAAATATTCCTGTGCCGTATGTGCCCTATCTGACTAAGTACATGTACACAAAAACCCACCTTACTCTAGATCACAACTTCTCATATTCCTCGCTCAGCCTGTAGTTCACAACCCAGACCAGTTCACCTATCGAACCTGACCTAGTTGCCACAACTTTTTATCTGTTACTTATATACACTATCTCATGAGATCTAGTACCTTGTACGCAAACTACCTTAATTATATCCAACCCTGATCTAACATAGCTAGGTCGTAAGCAGAAATCACGTTTGCTGATATGTATGAGCTTCATGGAGGACTGTCTCGCCTTCTGATGGCCCATCTTTTATCTCGTGGACGCCTTAAGCTAACAAGCCCTATACAAGCGCTCCCCCATCTCTTGGAGATAAATGGGAACCCATCAGCGCTGCCAAAATGGCCTTGGTGCATCGAGACAATTTAGTGCTCAGCAGCATCCACCACTCCCTTCATCTTTCCCTGTACCTTAAAAACTCTCATTTACATACATACTACCCCCCTGTGTGATTTCTGATACGCCTGCCTTGACGATCAGATCATCCACTCACCACATACCACACTTACTCATTTGATAGGCTGGCTCGCCAGCTAAACACACTTATTTTATGACACATATTTCTTAAGGCTATGAATATTATACGTTCCGTATAACCTTTTTCCCTGACCGTCCTCCAGCACATATGCTGTTTTGCCAATACGTTTAGACACTACAAATGGGCCCTCATAGAAGTAGAAAAACTTGGACATAACTTTCTCTAGCTTATTTGACTGTTTCGGCACTCTAAGTAAGACTTTGTCTCCCGGCTCGAATAGGTCAAATTTAGTTTATTTTTGTTGGCGAATTCTCTTTTGAGCTGACTTAGATAAATTCTGTTTCGCCAACTGGACAATGACATCCATCCCCGGTTGCTTTCCCTCATTTAACCCCAAGACTCTAGCAAGTTCATTTTGTGGTCTTTTTCCGAAGTGTACTTCGTGTGGCGTCAGTTTCGTGCTCTCATGCTGGACAGAATTCAGCCAAGACTCGACTTTGGGAAGATGTCCAACCCAGGCCGAATGCTTATCATGCACTAGAGTCCGAAAAAGATGACCCACTTCCCTTAATGGACGCTCTGCAGAATTACCCTGAGGGTACCTTACAGAGGAATGAACGTGTGTAACCCCAGCTTCTTGCATACTGGTTCTCCATTTCTTTGCAACAAACTGTGGTCCACTGTCAGATAATATCCTGAGAGGAACGCCAAACTCGGGTATATACCTATTAATGATCAGTCGGCTACACGCTAGACCGGTGGCTTTCCTTAGCGGATATAGCTTGACATACTTGCATCCCCCGTCCATTTATGAGTAGCTTTGTGATCTAAGAGCTTCCTCCATGACCTTACCAGCGTCAACGGTTTTATTTCATCCCATGCCTGGATACCCACATTATCACGTCTAACATGTCCACCTTCTTTAACGTCTCTGTAACACTTTCTTTTTCATCCATTCCAGCAATCAACACAGAAAGTAACCTACGGCGATAGGTTCGCTTTAGTGACTCAAGCACGCCTTGATGCATAGATTGACAAAGTGATGTCACGTTTGGTGGTAAGAACATTCATTTTAGAAAGAAAGGAAAAAAACAAGGTTAAAAGATAACAATAACGATAACAACGGTAAACAATAACAGTAACAACAGAAACACACTCGCAAAACAAACTGTCGCTTCAAGACTCACGCACAGACTGAAGGGTAGAGGCAGCCTCGTGTTGACGTTGGTGGCAGGCAGGCAGAAGCCGTGAATGGAATATCGCTTATTCACACAAAGGGATGCGTTTCCGGGAAGATGTCGTTGACCGAGTCAGGCCACAACCCCTCGCGGCCAAGCACGCACACAGCCCTCAAACGCTGCAACTTTCACTCGTCCTCCCTGGCTAGCACACTAATGTATCCTCGCTTTCAACTACGACTTAAAAATTCATTCGGAGATGTGTCCGGATATGGGAGGGTTCGGATATCACAGGTCCGGATGTGACAGGTTGTACTGTACACTGGTTTTTCACATAACCATCCTTTAACGTTCTGTAGTTTTATTATACTGCAAACACCTCGTCTAATATAGGTCTCATTACATTATCGGTATAGTACAGTCGACTGATTAAGGTGAACTGTACTTAATTACATAAATTCGGGTTTAATAAAAATTTAATAATAGTAGTAGTATTATTATTACTGTAAATATTGTCAATTCAAATAACAGTACAGTACGTAAGTAGTTAGTTTTAGTTGTAAGTAGGTAGTTAGTTTGTCTATTAGATATATGTCATTGTTCTATTAGACTGTGGTGTGTGAGTGTGTCTGGTAACATTTGCATTGTTCATTAGTTATAGTTCATTGTTTCAGTAGACTGTGATGTGTGAGGGTGCATGTGAGTGTGCCTGGTGACAGACTGTTTTAGTGGTAGTATTTGTTGTTGGTGGAACTTTAGTATTTTTTCGTTAGTAGAATTTTGGTATTTAATTGTTAGTACGGTAGAAGGTTAGTATTTTTGTTTAGTAGAATTGCACTTTACTTATTCTGAAAGGGAGTAGCAGCCTTTCAGAATAAATCAATTCTTTACTAGTCTTATAGACGGTTAAGATATTGATAATATAAGCCAAATAATGGCTACACTGCGTCCTGCTGCACGGCTGAAAGCAACGGGAAACTACAGCCGTATGCTATTCCCGAGGATATGCACCTCTCTATGCATAATTACATGTGATGATGGCCTCCTTCCTTGTAAAATTTCAATACGGAGGTAAACTAGTCCCCCGTTCGGATCTCCGGGTGGGGACTACTCGAGAGGGGGTTAACATCACAGAAGTGACAAAGAGGAAATCTGACATTCTACGGATCGGAGCGTGGAATGTTAGAAGTCTGCTAGGAAGTGGAAGGTTAGAAAACTTAGAAAGGGAAATGGATAGGTTGAGGTTGGATTTGGTTGGGATTAGTGAAATGCGCTGGCAGGAAGAACAGGACTTTTGGTCAGGAGACTATAGGGTCATTAGCACTAAATCAAACAAAGGCCAAGCAGGGGTTGGCCTCATATTGAGTAGGAAACTTGGACAGCGGGTGGAATATTATGAACAATATAGTGAACGGATTATTGTAGCAAAAATCAATACTAAACCTACGTGCACCACAGTGGTACAAGTCTATATGCCTACCAGTCAAGCTGATGATGAGGATGTTGAAAAGGTCTACGAAGAAATAGACGAAATTCTGAGGTATATCAAGGGTGATGAAAATGTTATAGTAATGGGAGATTGGAATGCTGTGGTAGGAAAAGGGAGAGAAGGGAAAATAGTAGGAGATTTCGGATTAGGTGAAAGGAATGATCGAGGAACCAGGCTGGTAGAATTCTGCACCGAGCATGAGTTGGTCATAGCTAACACCTTATTCAATAACCACAATAGAAGAATATACACATGGATGAGACCAGGAGATACAGGGCGTTACCAAATCGACTTCATTATGGTCAAGCAGAGGTTTCGAAACCAGATTTTGGATTGTAAAGCATATCCTGGTGCTGACATAAACTCTGACCACAATCTGGTCGTAATGAAATGCAGATTAAAGTTGAAGAAACTGAAGAAAAGTCAAAAGCCAAAAAGGTGGGCAATAGACAGACTGAAAGAGAAGGATGTAAACGATAGATTCAAGAAGAGTATAAAGGAAGGACTAATGAAAAACCCTAAACAAACTTCAGTTGCAGACGAATGGGCACTTTTGAAGAATGAAATAACAAAATCCGCAGAAGAAAACATTGGTAGGAAAGAAAGAATAGGTAGAAAACCGTGGATCACTCAGGATATACTAGAATTGATGGATGAAAGGCGGAAACACAAGAATGTAAGAGATGAGAAGGGGAAAGCAGAATACAGACGTCTGAGAAATGAGGTTAACAAGAAGTGCAAGGAAGCGAAAGAAGAATTTTTGAAAGAGAAATGTGCAGGTATAGAAAATTGTCTGAAATTAGGTAAAGTAGACACAGCTTATCGAAGGATTAAGAATACTTTTGGGGAAAAGAAGACTAAGTGCTGTAATATTAAGGACACAAATGGAAAGCCTCTAACAGATAGGGAAGAAAAGGTTGAGAGATGGAAAGCTTACATAGAGAGTTTGTATAAGGGAAAGGAGATTGAGAATCATGTAATGGAAAGGGAGGAGGAAATTGATGAGGATGCGAAGGGAGATTTAATATTGAGATCAGAATTTGATAGAGCTTTGGAAGACTTAAGCCGGAACAAAGCACCAGGCATAGATGATATACCGATTGAGTTGCTACGCTGCATAGGAGATGAAGGTCTGATCAGGTTATTTCACTTGGTGTGTAGGATTTATGAGACAGGTGAGGTACCCCCTGATTTCAAGAAGAATGTAATCATCCCTATACCAAAGAAAGTGGGAGCTGACAGATGTGAAGATTACCGTACAATCAGCTTGATTAATCATGCTTCAAAGATCCTGTCTAGGATAATTTACAAGAGTATTGAAAGCCAGATAGAAACGGAGTTGGGTGAAGACCAGTTTGGTTTCAGGAGAAATGTAGGAACAAGGGAAGCTGTACTAAGTCTTAGGCTGATTTTGGAAGATAGAATAAGGAAAGATAAGAGAACGTTCATGGCTTTTGTAGACTTAGAAAAGGCTTTTGATAACGTTGATTGGACTAAATTGTTTGACATTTTGAAATCGATTGGAATAAAGTACAGGGATAGGAGGGTGATATACAATCTATACAGAAACCAGACAGCAGTCATTCGAGTTGAAGGACATGAGAGAGAAGCTGGTATTCAGAAAGGTGTAAGGCAAGGCTGCAACTTATCACCCATACTTTTCAATCTTTACATTGAACAAGCAATGAAGGAAATTAGAGAAAAAATTAAAGTGGGAGTGAAGATTCAAGGAGAAATAATTTCAACTCTGAGATTTGCTGATGACATCGTCATCTTGGCCGACAAGCCTGAGGATTTGAATGAGTTTTTGAATGGTATGGACTCCGTCTTACAGAAAGAATTCATGATGAAAATTAATAAATGTAAAACAAAAATACTGGAATGCAGCCGAAATAAATCAGAAACCTCTATGGAGATCAAATTGACAGGTGAAAAGCTGAAGGAAGTAGAAGACTTCTGTTACTTAGGAAGTAGAATAACCAGTGATGGACGAAGCAAAGAGGATATAAAAAGTAGGTTGGCTCAGGCAAAGAAAGCTTTTCTACAAGAAAGGAATCTGCTGACATCGAATATAGATTTAGGTATTAGGAAGTCATTTTTGAAAGCCTTTGTATGGAGCGTGGCGCTCTATGGAAGTGAAACTTGGACTATTGGTGCAGCAGAAAAGAGGAGAATAGAAGCATTTGAAATGTGGTGTTACAGGATAATTATGAAGATCAGATGGGTAGATAGGGTTACAAACATAGAGGTATTAAGACGAGTGGGAGAGGAGAGATGTTTCTGGCGACTGCTAATGAAGAGAAGAGATAGGTTGGTAGGACACATACTAAGACACCCAGGAATAGCAAGCTTAGTTATGGAAGGAAGGGTCGAGGACAAGAACTGTAGGGGTAGACCAAGGTTAGAATATGTTAAACAGATTGCCTCAGATGTAGGGTGTGGTAGTTATGTAGAGATGAAACAATTAGCTCAGGACAGGGAGGCATGGAGAGCTGCATCAAACCAGTCAAAAGACTGAAGACTCAAACAACAATAGATCATAACATTATAAATTAATTCATAAATTCTAAGAAAAGTAGGCTCTTTAGTTCGTCACGGAACTACTTGTTATACAGTCCATCGGAACTTGGAATAGAAACAGGCCTCGTATGTTTAAATTATCAAAGTATTACATTTGGCATATAACTGTGTGTCAATAGCTTTACATTTGTCCCCGCAAGTGTGGCAACCATTTCAGTTATAGCAATAGTCTATTATTTATCGCTATTTAAATGAAATTTGTTAAAAGCTAACTTCTTCTTTCGAATACCATAATAGTACATTATCCAGCGAACCTATAATGGCAATAATTGAGGCACGAGTATGTTTATAATACGAGCGTATGCGAGTGTCTCAATTACCATTATAGGCGAGTTGCATACGACTGTTTATGTTCGACGATAATTATTATAACTATTTCATGTTCGAACATAAATATTCATAAATATCTGTCGAGATTTCGCCAGTTTTATATACTGAACGGAGCGCATGAGACGCCTTGTATTTGACCATTGCCTTCTCGATTACCCTACTATGACACTAGGCCTGGCAGTGAAATTTAAATTAGAAGGCCGTGGAACTCAGCGCATCTAATTATCTAATTGGTCAAACAATTGTTTCTTGAGCTCTGATTGGTGGGAGAGACTGTTTCATAATGAAAAATAGTGTTATAATGAGCCTCATTATAGTACAATTTTCTGACATATAATAGTCAGGGTCGAACATAAAATTGATTAATTTATTTTGTATCACTCCACGTTGTTGGGTTCGAACCTCAAATATATCCATCATCTTCAACTCATTGTCATGTGCAAACTTATTTTGGAAATTTAGTGTTTGTAATGAAGACCTGAGCAGTATCCTATATTTCCCCTCAAGCAAAGCTGGAGCCAGTGGCGATTATGTTCATAGAGGGAGCTAACTACGGAATATTGGGTTGCCGGATAATAGCGGTAACAGTACACTGGCATACGATTACACTATTACACTCACCTGACGCCTCACTGTATGTTAGCTGATACATCTATAATTTGATCTGCAGGTATTTAATACCCTTATTTGGTAAGGAAGTGAGAACTTAATTCTACTCAGTATTAAAAAAGGCTAAATTAATTAACCCTCCTGTTATATCCATTCACTAAATCACTGCGTGTTAGCTGATACGCTTATAATTTGGTCCCTTATTTTGTAAGAAGGTGGTAACCTAATTCTGCTCTATTTAAAATTAAACCTAATTAATTCTCTTAACGTTACATGGTTATCCTATACTAACCACTGTCTGTTGGTTGATAGACCTATAATTTGGTCTGCAGGTATTAAATACTCTTATTTTGTAGGGAAGTAAGGACTTAATTCATTTCAGTTTTAAATTAGGCTCATTGTTATTTTTTGCTTGGTTACTTACTTAGTTCTGGGGCTACGACAACGCAGTCATGTAGCCCCGTTTACTTTGGGTGAGTGTAGAATTGTCTGATAACCGGTGTTAATTGTGATGGCTGTATTAGTGCGTGTTATCTGTAATTTAGGTAAGGACTGCAGACGATCAATTTTCAACTAGTTCCCACTTTTGCTACCAAATGCTACCGTCTACGACACCTAGTTGCGAACTTGGCTAATAGATGCCATCACAACCAGCACTTGATGACAAACGTTGGAATTTAGAGCGTATCAAATCCAATCTACAAATTTTAGCTTCATTTTATTTGCAATTGGGGGGGTGTCCTCCAGTGGCAAATTAGATATACATAACAAATAAATAATTGTACATAACAATTCACTAACAATTAAACTGGAGTATTTACACAAACAGTCAGTCTTTTCTTAAACACACCTATATGTTTGGGAAAAGGCTCTAAGACTGCGGCAGGTAGGGAGTTCCAATTATCAATGGCACGGTTTACGAAAGAATATTTACCATAATTTGTTCGCTGTGGTAGGCCCTTAACTTTGAAAGGGTGATCGCTCCTACCCATGTAATTAGGCTTTTCCATACGTTTGCTAAGCTCACCCCATGCTGGTTGATTTGTATACGTGTTGTACATAGCGCAGAGTCTAGATTTCATCCTCCTAGCCTGAAGTGATTCCCACCCAAGTTTCTTTAACATACGGCTCACACTGCTCCTGGGATTAAAGTCACTGAGCACAAATCTAGCGGCCTTTCTTTGTACCTTTTCCAACATGGGCCCGCCAGCTTTACTTCCCCTCCGAAGGAAGGCATACGGATTTTTAACACTCTTAAAGAAAACGACGACTTTCGACGGGTTTGAACCCGCAACCATGGGCATAGAAGCTCAGCGTGCTACTAAGCACGCCACTGAAGCCATCAACATTCATTATTATTTTATTAGCTTAGGCTACTCGGATACGCCTATAATTTTGTCTAAAAAATGACGTCTTAGCTATTAACAAGCTATGGTCCCTGAGATTCGAGACCGTGTCTGTGTTTCCTTTGCTCTCCAGAGAAGTATAGTTCCTAATAAGAATTGTACACCCGCCTGAATCAATACTATAAAGAAAATTAATTATTTAACTTGTTTTTAGTACATGTTTCCAGGATTAATTACATTTTATCCCCTTCATCAGCTAAAAAAGATATTGAAAATGTAGCACAGTAATAAGATACGTTATTAAACCTAATATATCTTAGGTTATAAGATCAGAATAAAATGAAATTAGATAGATGGTGACGGTGATCAGCTTGCAGGTGCTTATGACAAATAGTAGTTGAAGGTTGAAATGGTAGATTTGGAATACCAATACTTCACCAATCCGTGTAGGTCTATAATTAATGAAGAGCCTGTATGATTAAAGATCCATTTTTGAGCCTTTTCAAATCAAAGCGGCCTCAAGTAACACGACGTGAAGGAAAGTGATCTCTTGGCAAAGAGGGGTTAGATCAAAGCATATGGTGTCTAAAAATAAAGCAATGGAAAAACAGATAAAATTATACCAGTGACTAAGATGAAGAATTAATTAAAATCATTATGCAATTCTAATTTAAATTACATTGAATGAATAAAAATCTAATAAATACGATAACTTACAAAGGGTTGGGACAATGTTACATTTAGAAAATGATTTGTCTATTGTTTAAAATTTTATGGACGTAGCAAAGTCCAAAAAATCCAGAGAAGTAGACACCAGTTGACTTACAATAGTTTTATTTACAAGTTTGAAAGACTCGCTTATATGACCAGCGCGGAATGAGCACTGCGAAGAGACGACAGTAATAATGATAATAATAATAAAAGACATAACAAAATATCAAAATCAAAGAACGACAACTAAGCATTGAACCATAGTAATCAACCTGAAGTTCTATATGCCTCGGAAACCTTGATCATCTCCCATTAAAGACGAAAAGAAACCGAAAGGAAAATATTGAGGAGCATCTTTGATCCAGTCAGCTCAATAGAAATCTGAATGGAAACGGAAGTCTCTGGAGCTCTATCAGCATGCTTAAAAGATCACTGACACCTTCAGGAAAAGGCGATTGAAGTTCTATGGCCACATTCTTAGAATGAACAATGACAGGCTCACCAAGAGGTTTCTTAACCTTGCTCTTTCAATGAATGCCAACAGCTGGCTTAGTGAAATATAAAAAGACCTTCATGAAATTGACAGTACAGAGGAACAAAATGTTTATGCTCTTCAGTCGGTCAACACGATTGTACCCAAATGAGATGGGTTATTCCCTAATCCTGAAAAAACATGAGATTATTTCATTCATTCAATTTCGCTAATCGGCCAACTACAGACCACGATTATCCTCATTTTACATTCTGGCATTTGTTCATTTTTTGCTTGATCCACATTGTCTTCATGAGCTCACTGTGTTTAGCACGACCTTCTTCTGTTCAGTTGTCCGCTTTTCGTCCAGGAACGTCCCAAACGTCTTGATGGCTGCTCTATAAAGATTTCGGTCTTGTGCATATTCTGCTCGTATTCCCATTTCTTTAAGATCTTTTTGGACGTTAACGTACCATGACTTTGTCGTTTTGGTTTTGAGTCGACGATACTGAAGATACGTTTGATCCATCGGGAGTCGATCATCCGTCGTATATGATCGTAGAAGCAAACTCGGCGTTTTCGCATTGTGTCTGTGATCTTGCCTGTATTTGCTGATGTAGATGCCATTTTTGTAGTCCGGGCCAAGTATGATGCGTAGGATCATTCTTTCTTTCTTTCTTTTCTCTCTAAATTCGCGAGCAAACATTTATTAATCTCATATTATTTTTTTCAGGATTAGGGAATAACCAGTCTCATTTAGGTACAATCGTGTTGACCGACTGATAATCTACAAACATTTGTTGACTAAGGCAACACTGAGAAATGGCTAGAAACACCACAAAGTACAGAGGAAATTATACAAGATCGACTCCAGTTCAGAACATGGATGATCATCAATCATTATTTCTCAGAGTACAGATATCACAATGACTTAGGTTATCACACGCTCCTCAATAATGCCTCGTTGCAGAGTGGCTAGTATTCTTGGCTGTCACCGTGGAGGCCCGAGTTCTGGTTCAGCCAAGAAATTTAATTCTGGTCTGAGGGCTGGAACGGAGTACACTCATCTCCATGAGGCAAAACTGCCTAAAGGTGGGTTTAACTCCCATCTCAGTCATCCTGGATGTGGTTCTCCGTTGTTTCCCACGTGTACTCCAGTAAAATACCAGGATGGTTGCTAACTTAAGACCACGGTTGTCTTCCCACCCCCACATCCTCACATCAATTATAATTATACACATTACTACAGCCACCAAAATAACACAGGTTATCAGACAAATTCTTTACGCACCCAAGTTCACGGAGCTTAATGAGCATCATGTCCAATCCCGGCAAATAAAATGAACATCAAACAACAACAGAAGTCTCATTTCAACACTTAACGGTGACCAATATGATCTCCTTTGCATCCTCCAGGAGTTAATGAACATTCTTGGAATTTTCAAATTATTGAAAGTCACTTACAACAGATAGAGCTTCTCTAAAGGTGTGTATTTTAGCTCCCTTTCGTTGTCTTCATGGTCGTCGTCCATTTCTTCCAAGACTTCCCACCTGCTGTTTTCGGAAGCAATATCAATTGCACTTTCAATGTCTTCAGTCGTTAATGTTTCCTAGAACTTTGGTGCAAGTACAGTCGCGCTCAAAATTTAGTACTGTACATAGCTTTGTATTATGGATAACATAATCCGTCTTAGTCAGGTTATTTACCACTACAGTTCCGGTTTTTTTTCCCACGTTAGGCACTTTTCCGGTTTACAGTGTCATTGTACATAGGAAATACCTACGTTCCGAATGTTGTTTTCCGTTTGTCCAGGTTTCCGGTATATAGAGGGTCCGGTTTAGGCAGGTTTTACTGTAGCCTATTTCGTAATAACTGCAGAAGTTCCCTTTTAACATCAAGCGATTCACATAACCACGATGTTACAAAGCTCCGAAACGTATAAACTCTCTGGATTCATGCATGCCTTTGAAAGAAACACGGGTATAAACTAAATGTTGTCGGAAGATCTAAATCTCGTGTTAGTAGTGTGTAACACAAATATCTGTTACTTGGAGCAAGCTGCGTCCTGGATCTCTCCCACCGCAGATGTGAAGGACAGGGAAGGAAAATACATCGGCAGCAGCAATCCACTTCGCTCCTTCTACTAAGCCTGTGTACATATTTAATGTGTTTCTTTCTGTAAAGTCTGTATTTTCTGAAAGGCCATTCCCGCCGTGGGATTTCTTATTTGGTCTCAACATTCAGAAATAGACGGCAGCTTTCGTCCTGTACCACTCCAACCCACTTCAAACTCTCTCTCTCTCTCTCTCTTGCACTATATCCTTCTTTCCCTGCCTTCCACATCTGCCATCCCCACCCCTACCCCCACCCTTTACCCGCTCTCCGTTCTATAATTTCACAAACTCCGCGTAGACAAGATCTTAAAAACCTTTCCCTACTAACAGTTTCACAAACATTTATCATGATCTTACAGTTGTAACCCGTGATAACAAAGCAGGTATTCAGCAATTAGATCTTGTGCTGTACTACTTGAAGAGGCATGACCAAGTAGCCAAGATAATCCACCTGAACCTGGCAAAGAAGCACTCCTGAAGTAATAATGTTCTGCCTTATTATCAATACATTCCTGATGCTGTTCTGGAGAATGATACACACAAGCTACTCTGGGACAGGTCAATGATCTCAGATAGACCTATATCAGCAAACAGGCTGGTCATTATTCTTAATGATAAAGTGCAGGGGAAAACTCTTCTAATAGACATCGCAGTTCCTAACTCGCATAATATCCAGCTGAGAAAGTGACGAAATACATGTCTCTGGCTGAAGAGATCCGACAGATGTGGCAACAGGAATTTGTCACTGTATTGCCTATCATAATCTCTTCCACAGGGATCATACCGAAGTCGCTGAAGGCCAACCTCGATAAATTGGGGCTCCACCATAATCTGCATACTAGTATGCAGAAAGTAGTAATTTTAGAGACCTGCTCCTTAGTTCGTTTGTTCCTCAACTTACCAGTCTAGAGAACTCCACTCCATCTTGCAACAAAAGCCGATGAAATGGTGAATCGTACCCAACGATATGGTGAATATATGAGAAAATAATAATAATAATAATAATAATAATAATAATAACAATAATAATAATAATAAACTAAAGGGCTCACAAAATCACATGGAACAGATAAAACAAAAGATGTATCTCTAAGAATGCAAAATTACGACACTAGAACACAGTCATCAAACCAGAGGCACTGTATGCATCCAAACACTGGTTATTGGGGGTAGGTCACAAATTTATTTTATTCGTATCAGAAGCAATACATCATGTAAAATTAGCATAGATAACTTTAAAAAAATAAAAAACACACTAAAGGTACTTTCAAAATAACAATTAAATTACATCGCACCAAAATTTGGCAAGATCTCGTCCATTTGGTGTGGCCTGAACTACATCCTGCATAGTGCAAATGAGAGGGCAGGAGTTGCAATGGAGAAGGTGCACCATGGTTTGTTCTTCTCCGCAGGCGCAAAAGGTTGACTCATCTGAAAGGCCCCACTTCTTCATATTGGTCTTAGATCGACCGACCCCAGACCGCAGCCTGTTCAGACTCTTCCATGTAGGCCACGACTCTTCATAACCGGCAGGAAGAGTTTCAGATGGAACCATCCATCCGTTGAGATTATGGTTTCTGCATCTCCAGGAAGTTAGCCTTGATGATTGAGGTGAATCCGACAGGCACTCAGTAGAGTGTAAGAAACTTCGCCTAGATTTCAATCGTTGTTGAGCAGGTTGATAATTATGTAGAGGATGTGTCTGGGAAACTTCTACTTTAAATTTTTCATGTTTGGCAGCTACTTCACGTCTAAGATCTGGGGGAGCAATGCCAGCCAAGCAATATAACTTGTCACAAGGTGTAGATCTTAGGCAACCAGTTATAAGCCGACAAGTTTCATTTAAAGCAATATCTACCTGTTTGGCATGACATGATCTATACCAAACAGGGCATGCATATTCAGCTGCAGAGTAGCTCAGTGCTAAAGCAGTAGTTCTCATTGTTTGAGCTTGCAATCCCCAGTTGGTACCACATAACTTGCGAAGAATGGAATTTCGCGTAGATACTTTGAGCTTCGTGTTAACACAATGTTGTTCATACGTGAGTGCACGATCCAGAGTTACCCCTAGATATTTAGGTGTAGAGCAATGATCCAAAAGAGCACCCTCCCAGAAAATCTTCAGTTTTCTTCTTGCCTGCATATTCTTTAAGTGAAAAGCGCAAACTTGCGTCTTTGAGGTGTTAGGCTTTAGAAGGTTTTCTCTGTAGTATGGACTCAGTTCATCTAAGGCTGCCATTAATCTCCGTTCAACACTCTCAAACTGATCACCCTGGGTGAGAATAGCTCGATCATCTGCATAGATGAAGCTTTTAGTTCCTTCTGGCAAGGGTTGATCATTCGTGTAAATATTAAATAATATTGGAGACAAAACACTACCTTGAGGTAGGCCATTCCGGAGATTCTTCCAACGACTATGTCGCCCTTGGAAATCTACAAAGAATCTTCGATTTTCAAGAAGACATCGAAGAAATTCAGTCAGCTTGTTGTCCTTGGTCATCTTATGAAATTTACTCAACAGAATTTGGTGGTTAACTGTGTCATAGGCCGCAGTTAGGTCGATGAAGACTGCCCCAGTTATTTTCCGATTTTCAAAACCATCTTCGATATATTGGGTCAAATGGAGTATTTGTGATGTACAATTCTTCCCTCTTCTAAAACCAGCTTGCTCGGGGATCAAAAGTGGTTCAACTATTTTTGCAAGCCTTACCAGAACCATTCGTTCTAAGATCTTGAATAAATGACAGAGCAAGGATATTGGTCTGTAATTTTTAGGATCATGGGGATCTTTTCCTGGTTTGAGGAATGCTATAACTCTAGATTTCCTCCAGATTTTGGGTATTCTGCAGGTTCGAATGCAATTGTTAAATAGATTGAGTACCCATTCTCTAGTAACAGGTCCAAAATTCTTGATTTGTTGAATACAGATTTCATCTACACCAGGAGCCTTTCCATTTTTGCTGATATTTATAGCGTCATTTAGTTCTGCCAAGGTAAAGGGATTAGAAAGTATACTGGTCTCTGGTCTGAATTTTGGCCTGGTATCCACTTTTGTTCTAGAACTGGAGTTTATAAACTTGCCATTTTGGACGAGTTGGTGAGCAATTTGGTTTGCAGATACGTTATAAAGAGAAGATGATTTATTAGGATCATTACTGAGACGCCTGAGTAGCCTCCAGGCCTTATGGCTACTCCTATCCATGTTAACTTCTTCCATCAATTTTAACCACTGTTCTCGTTTAGACTCTGAAATAGCAGAGATAAGTTGTTGTCCGCTTGCAATAGTTTCAGCACTAAAAGGATCCCTTTCATACAAATTGAAGTAGTTTGTCAGTAAGGCAGATGTTTCCTGGGAAAGACCTTGTATGTAATTAGTTCTGCATCCTCTTGGAATGGCTTCTTTAGAACACGATCTAATGGCATCAATAAATTGATCATATGCCTCTGGTATGGGACTGATTGTACTCATCTTTGTATCTAAAGAGGAAGTGAAACATTCCCAGTTTGCCTTTTTGAAATTGTATCTTCTCTTAAAGTAAACACTCTGTGGCCTGACGGCTGCTACTATCTGGCACATTATTGGACGATGTTGTGAGTTAGGAATAGGAAGGCAAACAGATTTAATACACTGATGGGCAATCTGATCACTCACAAAAATAAGGTCTGGATTATATCCACGTTTCCACCTTCTACTGTTGAAGGATGAAGGAAGTTTGTTATCATGAATGAGGGACAGTTGGTGTGATTCCGCCCAGTGCATAACAGCTTCTCCATTCTCATCATCATGTGGATAACCCCATATAATGCTGTGGCTGTTGAAATCACCCACGAAGAAGGACACTTTCTCCAAATTCAGATTATCAGGTTGTCTGAATGAAAAGCTTACCTTTGGGGGTTTATAAATGGAAAAAATGATAGAGTTACTCAATTCTATCGCAATAATTTCTATGTCATTGTCAGCTGTGATGGAGGTTGCAAGAATCCTGATATCTGGTTTAGTGAAGATGGCACTTCCATATTGGCCATGAGGACGTTCGACTGCCAATCTCATTCCAGGGATTTTAGGACGTCGTTGATTAACATCCCTATGTGTTTCTTGTATACATAAAACATCACAATTATGTTTTAGGCATAATTCACGTAAAAGATCTTCTTTACAAGAAGACAGTCCTTCAATGTTAAAAGAAATAATTGTTAAATTGGGCTCCGATAAGAGCCTTTCCCTACTAGAATGAATCATTTCAGATAGTACTTTAATGATGCTTCTGGAATGCTGACGTTCAGTTCAGTAACGGAAATTCAAATTCCGACTACCTATGCAGGGGCACCACGAGCAGGAATCAGCTTCACCCCCAGGTCACAAATGAAAAGCATCGAGATAAAAGGGAGGAAAATTCTGAGAATAATCCTAGGACCAAAGTTCGAAAATGGAATTTGGAGGAATAAGAAACCACTTGAAATTTTTCAATCCGCCGAAAAAATCACAGATACTATCAGGAAACGACGATTAAAATTCTACGGACACCTCCACATAATGGATAATGACAGGCTGACAACGAGAATTCTAAATCTAGCGCTAACCCTGAAAATCCGCAACAATTGGGTAACAGAAGTGCATGAAGATCTACAAGAAATGGTGTCGCTGAGAAAATTATTCCAGATAGAGTAACATTTAGAAGCCCAGTAAACAAACATAAATTTGCAGAGAAACATTAAAGGAGAAATACAGGCTGGACAGAAGCACGCAGAAAGGAACACAGTGAACGAATGAAGAGATATTGGGAAGAAAAGAAGGGACATGGTGCAAAATAAGTTCAAGCGCGCTCCGTAGTTGGGCATAATGATTTAAAAAAAAAGAACAAAAGTTTGGTGCTTTTCAGTCGGTCAACACGAATGTGCCCAAGTGAGATGGGTTATTCCCTAATGGGGCACCAAACATTTGTTTACTAAGGCAACATTGAAAAATGACTTCAAACACCATAATAATAAACCAATCAATACAAATTAAGCAACAACTATTCAATTGTTGAACATGTTGCGGCTTAAATAGTTGTTAATAAGAATTGTACACCCGCCTGAATCAATACTATAAAGAAAATTAAATATTTAACTCGTTTTTAGTACATGTTTCGAGGATTAATAACATTTATCCCCTTCATTTCCCCTACCAATTAAGTGATACCATGTAAAGTCAGAGTGGTTTTTAAGAAACATACGAAGTTATAATATAATATTAGAAGTGACAGTAATATTTGCGGGTTGATAATTTATGCCGGCAATTAACGTCATAGTATGGCTCGGCTTTGCATAATACTCAAAGCCAACAACTGAGTCCAGTTCAAAGTCAGCGCTTTATTTATGTAGATTAGAGCCTAGGTTCCCGCCTGACACGTACTGTGGAGTACCGTAGTTCACTACTTTGCCTGGACTGTAGTGCCTTGCTGCAAGGGATGACACCATATGACATCAACACTCCTCAAATAGCTCTCTCATTAGTATAATGGAAATTAGATTTCAGTACCCCAGAATAATAATAATAATTTATTTTGTATTTTATGGCCAGCATTGGACCACTCCAAGCAATTATACATAGCCTTAGCCCAAATGCCCCGCAGACCACGTGAGTATATCCTTGGTGAGTGGATCATCCTGGTTGACTATGTTGGATCGTTCCCCGGACTGTGCAGAACCCGGTTGTTGGTTGTAAAGCATTAGGTGCCCATTAAAATGTGTCCATACCATTTATTCACACAGCAGCTTGCGCAAACAACCATATTATTTTGATAAACACTTCACTGAGGGTTCGAGTTTCTAGCTCTCACTCTTGGAGGTTTCTATAAATCCCTCCGTACTTTATTTCTTTCTCTCTTTCTTTCTTTCTTTCCATATTTATTTATTTCACTCATTATTTCTCTCTTTCTTCCTTTATTTATTTATTTATTTATTTCTTTCTTCATTTTTTCATTTCTTCATTTCCTCATTTCTTTATTTCTTTCTTCATTTCTTTCTTTCTTTCTTTCTTTCTTTCTTTCTTTCTTTCTTTATTTATTTATTTATTTATTTATCAATTTCATTATTTCTTTCTTTCTTTCTTTCTATCTTTCTTTCTAGCTTTTTTCTTTATTTCTTTATCTCTTTATTTATTTCTTCATTTCTTCATTTCTTCATTTCTTTATTTCTTTATCTCTTCATTTCTTTATTTCTTTATTTCTTTATCTCTTCATTTCTTTATTTCTTTATTTTTTATTTCTTTATTTCTTTATTTCTTTATTTCTTTATTTCTTCATTTCTTCATTTCTTTATTTCTTTATTTCTTTATTTCTTTATTTCTTTATTTCTTTATTTCTTTATTTCTTTATTTCTTTATTTCTTTATTTCTTTATTTCTTTATTTCTTTATTTCTTTATTTCTTTATTTCTTTATTTCTTTATTTCTTTATTTCTTTATTTCTTTATTTCTTTATTTCTTTATTTCTTTATTTCTTTATTTCTTTATTTCTTTATTTCTTTATTTCTTTATTTCTTTATTTCTTTATTTCTTTATTTCTTTATTTCTTTATTTCTTTATTTCTTTATATCTCTTTATATCTTTATCTCTTTATTTATTTCTTTATTTCTTTATTTCTTCATTTCTTCATTTCTTCATTTCTTCATTTCTTTATTTCTTCATTTCTTTATTTCTTTATTGATTTATTGATTGATTGATTGTAATTACCAACTACACAGTTGCCTGTAATGAAGCACGTGCCTGTTTCCTACTTGATCGGAGTAGTTGGCCCCTCTTTAAGACCCTACTGGTCGTTAAGTGATTTATGTAAGGTACTGTAGATAGTCACTTGAGCCATCCATCGATGCAGGAGCCACAAAACGTAAACCCCTTTTAGTGCAGATAGTGCACACAAGGAAGATAATCTACCTGATATTAGCCCATAATTTGAACTAAGTTGGCTTGAGTAGTAATCAAACCCTAGACTTCGCAGTAAACCCTGTAGGGGGAACTCATTAATCCACGGCTCCTAAGGTACAGGTGGGTCAATAAGAACGTCCTTCACATATCTCACCTGAATCAATAAAGATATCTAATCACATTTCACGCTTTCGACTGGTCTTTATGGTTTCCTATTTTGACCTTATTTTTTAGCCTACTTTCGATTTTTGCAAAAATGAAAGTAGACTTATGAGATCTACACCGGGCCAAATATTGTGTGTCTGTCTGTGTGTGCGTGTGTGTGTGTGTGAGTGTGTGTACTCTGTATGTCAGCCCCCCCCCCCCCTATCAATTTCAACACGGTGAAACCGAATTGAACGAAATTTGGTACAGAGGTAGAACTACTGTAGCAAAGGGCACTTCAGTGTCATGTTTTATATCGCCACCATCTTGACGGAAACGTAATGGCGGCCACCCAAATGTTCAAAGCTTAAATCAAATTACGACCAACCTAACCTTTTTATCTCTACCAAATTTTGCAACATTATACCTTTCTGTATGAAAAATCTTTTGAACAGACTACAAGGTCATCAGCCTAATACTTTGCGGATGGCGGCCATGTATGTGTGCAAATTGATTTCCCCTATCTATTCAAACACAATGAAACCGAAATGAACAAAATTTGGTACAGAGGTAGCACTAGAAAAGGGCACCTCAGTATTATATTTTATATTGCCGCCATCTTGACGGAAACGTAATGGCGGCCACCCAAATAATAAAAGATTATATCAAATTACGACCAACCTAATAATCTGTTCTCTACCAAATTTTGAAACAACATACCTTTATGTGCAAGTGATATTTTGACCAAACTCAGAGATCATCAGCCGAATAGTTTGTAGATGGCAGCCATGTATGTGTGCAAATTGTTTCCCCCTATCTATTCAAACACGGTGAAACCGAACTGAACAATATTTGGTACAGAGATAGCACTAGTAAAGGGTACCTCAGTGTCATGTTTTGTATCGCCGCCATCTTGACAGAAACGTAATGGCGGCCACCCAAATGTTCAAAGCATAAATCAAATTACGACTGACCTAATCATCCGATCTCTAGCAAATTTTGCAACAACATATAGTTATATGGCAAACGTCTTTTGACTAAACTACAAGGTCATCAGTTCAATAGTTTCCAGATGGCCTCCATGTATGTGTGCAAATCGTTTCCCCATATCAATTCAAACACGGTGAAACCGAATTAAATGATTTTTTTTACAGAGGTAGCACTAGCAAAGGGCACCTCATATTCATGTTTAATAACCGTATAGCACGTTGTATTTCAACAAGCTACTACAACCAACATTCAATTATATTCCTTGAAAAGGACAAAGAGTTATAACAATACCCATGCATTTTGGAGAAAGTAGGCTATATGTTCTTTACTGAACATCTTGTTTTTAATTATAATTTTAATTATCATATTACATTTTTTCACTCTTATTTTTAAATGTTATGTTTAAAAAGTAATTTCATCAAGCAACTTAGGTATACTATTTGGTTTTCAGAAACAAACACTTTAAAAATAATAATAATAATAATAATAATAATAATGAAATGAAAATAATAATAATTTAATTTAATTTAATTTATTTATTAAACACTATTTATGTTACATTATTGTGATATGTCTCACGAATCTGATGACAGTACAGATTATCTGTGAGACATATTAATTATTATTTACAACATATATATAGATTATATTTCAGTACAAGAGTGCATGCATTTTTTTTGTAATGTTAAATAATTAAAGATACAAAAAATTACACTATGGTAGATATATTAATAAATTTATGTTATGAGTTAATGTTTGGTTAAGTAATATTTTTTAATGCGACTTATAGCTAGTTGTTTGCTGTTAATGTTTGTCAGTCCAGGTGGTAGTTCATTAAGTAGTGATGGTATAATATAATTTAGTCTCTTGAAACTATTTATACATAAAGGTTTAACATGTTTAGTACTTGTTATGGCTCTTGTTTGTATGTTGTGAGAGACCTTATGCCTGAATCTTGGATCATGGTAGTAGAGATTCAGTACAGTAATTTGAAACAACTCTTTAATATTAAAATAAGGGATATCAGTGAAATATTTAAAGAACCTGTTTTGGCTATCTTGAAGATTATTAATTAAAGTTGTGTTTTGATTTCCCCAAGCTGCTATAGCATATCTTAATTTGCTTTCAATCAGAGCACTGTAAATTGTTTTGTAAGTTTTCCTATCTACATAAAATCGGAGATTGTAGAAGATGTAGAGGTTTGCTCTTAGGTTTTTTATTATGTTTACTGTGTGTGTGTTCATTCTAAAGTGTTCATCAAGGGTAATTCCTAGGTATTTTTGTGTCGAAGTACTATTTATGAAGGTGTTACATTTGCAACCTGCCAGGATGTTTTGGTGTATGCATGATAAGCTGTGGTGCGTTAGTTTGTATTTTTCTTGTGTGAAGTGATCAACTCTGATGTGCATTATTTTAGATTTGGTTGTATTTATATACAAATTATTGTCATGACACCATCTTGTGATGTTATTGAAGTCTTCTTGAAGTCTCTCAAAAGCTGTTTTAGAGTCTTTATGTATGGTATATATAGTGGTGTCATCAGCATAAATAAATATTTTACTGTGTTTAATGGCTTCATTCATGTCGTTTACGAACAGGTTATATAGTGTAGGTGAAATAATGCTGCCTTGAGGGATACCTTGTGTTCCTTCTACTGCGTCACTGATAGTGTTATTGACCATAACTGCCATTTCCCTGTTTTTCAGATAGCTTTCAAATAGTTTGTAAGTCGTGCCTCTTATTCCAATATCGTGTAATTTAGCAAGTAGTTTATTGTGATTTATTGTGTCAAATGCTTTAGAAAAGTCAAGAAAAAGTACCATTATGTGATTGTTCTTATTTAAGGCATTATTTATTACATTGGCAAATTCAGCCAGGAGTAGTTCAGTACTTTTCCCCTTCCTAAAACCGTATAGGTGTCCCTTTAAAATATCATATTTATTTAGGAAATTCTTCAATCTCTTATCCAAGCATTTTTCCATTATTTTGTGGAGGATTGATAAAATGCATATTGGTCTGTAGTTGCCAAAGTCTAAGTGATCGCCATTCTTATATATTGGTTTAATAATTGTGTATTTCAGATATTTTGGTATTATGCCTGATTCGAATATCTTGTTTATGAGATGTGTTATGATTGGTATAGTTTTTTTGGATGTTGCCTTTATGTCTTTCAAGCGTATATTGTCTACCCCAGGCGATTTGTCTGTTTTTAATTCCTTAATTATGTTTTCTATTTCATATTCATCAGTTTCAAGTAATGTAAAGGAATTCATTAATGTGTTTCTATTTGATTGCCATATGTTGATACTACAGTTATGTGCTAGGCTGTTTATTTTTTCACTAAAGGTATTGATGAATTTATTGACTATCACTTCGTTAGTATAATGTAATATTAAATGTTTGTTTATGACTTCATTGACAGTTTGTGTTTTCCGACCTGTTATATCATTAATGACTTTCCACATTCCTTTATTATCGTTTTTGGAACTATTTATCTTATTTTTAAAATATTGATGTTTTGTTTTGTTTATTAGCTTATTTAATTTGTTTCTGAAAGCTTTGTATTCATTTTTTATTGTAATATTATCCTTGTTTCTGAGCATTGTTTTGTAAAGTCTGTCTCTTTCCTTACATTGTATTTTTAGGTCATAAGTGAACCATTGTTTGCTTTTCCTGTGTTTACGAGTTGTTATGTAAGATGCTTTTTGGTAGATTTCCTTAAATTTGGTTGTTATATTGTTATATATGTCATTAGGATTTTTTAATTCAAGGCAATCTGTCCAGTCTGTGTTGTTAAGGCTTGTGTGTATTATAGTATCGTTCATTAGTGTAATGTACGATTCATTATCTTGTAATTGTGTCTTATCATTTTTTGGCCAAATACCTGCATATGTTATGTAGTGGTCAGAGATATCTGATTGTATGACTGCAGAAGTATATTGATCTAGTCTGCTACGATAGTTTATGTGATCAATACATGTTCTCGAGTCTAAATTTGGATCATAACGAGTACATTGAGTGATAAGTGGTAGGAAACCATGAGTTGCCATAATATTTGTATATTTGATAGCTGATAGACTGATGTCATTAGATAAAGTATCAATGTTGATATCTCCTAAAATGGCGTATTCGCTGTACTTACTAGTGTGTTGTGTTATATGTGTCTCCAGTTCATCAAGAAAGTCATTTATGTTAGTGCTAGGTGGTCTGTAAATGCATGTTAATCCAATCTTTTTGTTCATGTGAAGTATTTCTATTACCATTGATTCATGAGTATTGGAAATGTATGAATTGTGTGTTCTAATAGCCATGTTGTTCTTTACATATATGGCTATGCCTCCTCCTTTACGATTTGTTCTATTACAAAATACAACATTAAAATTATCCAAAGTAAATAGGTAATTATTAGATTCCAGTATGTTAATTTCTGTTAAGCAAATAATATCCAGATCATTAATTTTCTTGCCTAAGGTTATGGTTAAATAATCCCAGTTTTTTGATATAGATTGAATATTTAGAGAGAGGATATTGATTTCAGCATTATTTCTAGTCTTATTACCATTTTCGACGAAATCGGGTATATTGAGAAATGTGAGTTCATTTTGTATTCCAGAAACATTTATATTGCTATCCCAACTGTTCATAATATCAATTAATATAATAATTCAATAATAATTCTTTCTTTTTGGCGGGGGGGGGGGGGTTACCTAATTTTGTTAATGTCTTCCTCACGGGAGATTCTCAATATACTAGATTCGTCGTTTTTTCGCGCAAGTATTTTGCCGTTTTTTACCCAAATGAATTTCCAGTTATTTTCTCTGGCCTGATTTTTAGTTTTCCATAGTAGCTCCCTGTAAAATGACGTTAGACTTTCGTTAATGAAAAACCTAGATTTAGTGTTCCCATGAGTGAGGAAATATTGTCCTTTTCTTTTCTGTAAAAATTCATTCTTTTTGGATATGGAGTTAAATTTTACCACTATTGGGGGGATTTTGTTCTTTCTATGCAGTGGGGGCCTGTAAACTTCCTCTACATCAAACATGTTTAGATCTACTTCTAGAGTCTCAGCAATTTTGTGGACGATTTCATCCAGGCATTCGTCTTTCGCGCGTGGCACTTCACATATTTCAATGTATTGTTGCCTACCGTTCTGTTCCATTGTGTGCACTTTCTCGTTTAGATCTGATATTATTTTGTCTTGTAGATTCTTTTCGTCTTTTAGGGTTTTTATTTCTGCTGTAAGTGATTTCAGAAGAGTTGCATTTGACTTAGTTTCCTTAATCAACTCATCATATTTCTGCGCAATAAAGTCGGCACTTTTAACACTTTCACTCACTTGGTTTTTCAGTTCACTAATCTGCTTCTTTAATTCTAAAAACATACCTTTGATATCCGATGCGTGTATTATCTCCGTGTCCGGTGTTGAAGGTGAAGTCGCTGTGTAATCAGTGTTGGCAGCAGCTGGTAGGGTCATCGTTCCACCGCTTGCGACAACAGATGCTGACGTTGTCTTTTTGAAGCTACGGCACTGTGGACACCGCCATGACTCCTTAGCTTGTTTTGCCATACCTTTCCACGTACGTATTGTGACTGATGTACATTCATAATGATATTTCCCTTTGCATCCTGTGCAGTATACATAGTCACCATCACTTGGGAGTCCTTCTTGACAGCGGTCGCAAACCATTTCCTTGCTATACTTAAACTTTTTGCGGAGCACTCAGGCACACGTCTACTTCCTCCGGTGTCTCACTTAATAATATAATAATAAAAATATCATATAATAATAATAATAATAATAATTTGTTGATAAATGGCTGAAAGATTCAACTATCAGCATCTTTGACAATATAAAAAAATCCTCTCGGCACGCCGGAAGGCGGAGGTAGATTTCACCGGGCAAACTAGGGGATTGGCTATAATAGGCAAAATATGCAGGTTTTCGTAGGAGGATCAGACCTCATTGATTGCAAGAAAGTATTTTACATTTGGAGGTTAAAAATCAACTTTTTTTCGTTTTTGTATGCATATTTTTATCATTTTATTGTCTTATGGGGATGGTAACCTTCTTGTCATTCGGGGTTCATTTTTATACTTCTGATCACACTGTCCTTATGCAAGGTTTGGAACTGATGTGTAACTATCAGACAGTCTGTTACTTCTTCTCGCAAAATTTTATCTCCCGCAGAGATTTTTGTTGGTTCCTCAGTTTAGGGGCTGCGACAACGTGGTCATGTAACCCCGGGTGTGTAGAATCTGATAAACGGTGTTAATTGTGATGACTGTTTTAGTCTGTAATTCAGGTAAGGTCTGCAGACGGTCAATTTTAAGTAGTAGTTCCTAATTTTGTACCATATCCTAACGTGAACGACACCTAGCTGTGAACTTGGCTACTAGATGCCACCGCAACCAGCAACTTGCAACGAACGTTGGAACTTCTCCTCCAAAGGAAAGCATGCTGAGGGTGTTTTAGCGCTCTTAGAAAATCCGACGACTTTGGCCGGCTTTGAACCAGCGACCTTGGGCATATAAGTTCAGCATGCTACCAGTTAGCCGCTTCCCACAGTCAGATGGAAAAATGAATGTGATCTCGTGCAATGGCGTTGTCATGGCAACCTCTGATAGCTCATCCCTCATCAATTTAGAAGCGTTGTCACGGTAACCTCTGATGGCACTTGGCATGTTCTTTAATTCCGAAATCATTTTTCTCTTCCCTTGGCGTAATGGTAGGTCAGATCAAAAATTCTTTCAGACAAAGTTTTAGGTAATTATTAGGGGAATATTTTCCATTATGTACGGGTTTGATATTGTGCCTATTAAGAGAGATATGATTAATGTTTCCCGAAAAAAACACTTTTTTCCACCCCTTTGGTCAATGGTTGGTGCTATCAAAAAACCTATTTGACATAAATTTTTGGCACTTATCCGACAAATATTATGAACTTTGAATTGATTCGATATTTCACGTATTAAGAGAGTTATAGCGACATTTCACTTTTTCGAAAAAAAAGCCCCCCCACCCCATTTCCCCCCCCTTTAACCAATTTTGCCCATTAACGAACTCGACCGATTTTTTAAGGGGTTACATATTATGTAAAACATTAAAGTGATTGGTGCAAAATTACGGCAGTTATCGCGTCCACAAGAAACTGATATATATGCATATATATATACACACACATATATATAAACTTTTCAACTGACGGTGGTTTGGGGTCTGGGGGATGTAAAACGCGAAGATATGTCGAAATTTTCCGGAAGTCGAAACATGGCACCCATTGCAATAGTTAGCTTTCTGATGAAATCTACCTAAAATAGGCTACATAATTTAAAATACTACCATCAACGACACCTAGCTGTGAACTTGGCCACTAGATGCCACCGGAACCATCAACTCGCAACGAACGTTGGAACTTCCCCTCCGAAGGAAAGCATACTCAGGGTTTTTTTGGCGCTCTTAGTAAATCCGACGACTTCAGCCGGGTTTGAACCCGCGACCTTGGGCATAGAAGTTCAGCATGCTACCAGTTCCGATACCGAAGTCGCTTCCCACAGACATATGAAAACAGAATGTGAACTCGTGCAGTGGCGTTGTCATAGCAACTGCTGATGGCTCAACCCGTATCAATTAAAAGTAAAGTTGTCATGGCAACCACTCTTGGCACTTGGAATTTTCTTATAATTTAAATCATTTTGCTCACTCCGTGGCGTAATGGTGGGTCATATCGAAAATTCTTTCAGACAAAAGTTTTAGGTAATTATTGGAGGAATATTGTCCATTTTGTACGGTTTTGATATTGTGCCTATTAAGAGAGATATGATTAATGTTTCCCGAAAAACCCACTTTTTTCCACCCCTTTGGTCAATGGTTGGTGCTATCAAAAAACTTATTTGACATAAATTTTTGGCACTTATCCGACACATATTATGAACTTTGAATGGATTCGATATTTCACGTATTAAGAGAGTTATAGCGAAATTTTACTTTTTCGAAAAAAAAAGCCCCCATTTTCACCCCCTTCGACCGATTTTGCCCATAAACGAACTCGACCGAGATTTTATAGGGATACATGTTATGTAAAAAATTCAAAGTGATTGGTGCAAAATTACGGCAGTTATCGTGTCCACAAGAAACTGATATATATATATATATATACATATATACATAAATTATATATAAACTTTTGAACTGACGGTGGTTTTGGGGTCTGGGGGATGTGAAACGCGAAGATATGTCGAAATTTTCCGGAAGTCGAAACATGGTACCCATTGCAATAGTTAGCTTTCTAATGAAATCTACCTAATTGTGCTTATAGTAGTGGTTAATATACAGACCACTAACCAAAAAATCTTGTAGGCTATATTATGTTTCAAACTGCTGTTTGGATGTTCCAATAGAAATGTGACCAAAATTATTTTATAAGCGGTGAATAACAAACAAAAAAACAAGAAGTGGTAAGATATAGGCAAACTTCTCTCACTGTAGTTAGAAAGATAATAAGAATCAAGAGAAGCTGTGAATATGAAAATAAAAAATGATGGAAAAATCATAAAACTCGTGATGATACGACGAACTCGTATAAGTTATGACCTTCGGGTAATAATTTGCAGTGCAACAAAGAATAGACCACATTTTAACGACAAGGGTGAATTATTGTTACTCCCAAACATACACAGGCCTTAAAATTTAAACGATGACATTCGAGTAGAATCCATTTTAATTTTTAGTGGCACGCATTAGCGTTCGGAATGTTGAGTAGTAAAACAGATGCTGTCTCTTTCAACCTCGGTATGGTATGGTAATGTTAACGACAGCGCTGGTGACGAGTAATCAGTGTGCTTGACCTCAAACTAAAGTGCGCTCACCGGAGCGTGCCACAAGCACTGAGTTGACATTTACGTGTGGTGTGTATTTACGGTGTTAAACCTTGTGTTGTTCTATTTACTCTTAATCAAAATATTTTATAAATAATTGCGCACAATGTGCATGATCGTGGCTCTTACGATCCATAATTATTCTTCTTATTATTATTCTTTTAGCGTGCCTGTCCGTTTCGGACGCTGGCGATCAGCATGGCTATTGGCTTTATCTTTTGTTGAACCAGGTTCTTAGGTTGTCGAGCCAGCAAATTCTCCTTCAGCCGGGCGATCTCTTTCCTTCTATTTTTCCTTGTAGTATCAGTTGAAGCAGCTCATACGTTTTTTGATTCCTCATAATGTGACCAAGGTACTGTAGTTTACGACACTTAATGATGTTGGTCAGTTCTGGTCTTTTTTCAACTCTGCGTACAACTTCCAGATTTGAAACTTTATGAATCCATGATATGCTCAGTATTCTTCTGTAAAGCCATAGTTCAAAGGCTTCAAGACTAACAGTGGTAGCCTTTGTAAGGGTCCATGTTTCTACACCATACAAGGTAACTGAGAACACGTAGCACCGGAGGAGCCATAGTTTGGTGTTCGTGGTAAGATCGTGGCTTTTGAAAATTGAGCTCATTGAGTTAAAAACATTCCTCGCCTTTCCATTGCGACATTTTATCTCTTGAGAACTGTCCCATGATTCGGTAATGATGGTACCCAGATATGGATATTGGGAAACTCGCACTTTGCTATTACCATTAATGTACAGAATTTTGTAAGGCTTTCTACCCTAACTTTACATGAAAGTACGTGATATCGTTCACATGGGCTGTCGCTCTTATGCACCTACACTCAGGAACTGTTCATGAAATTTCTTCGTCCGACATAAACGGTGTGAAAACCATGCATCGATCTCTCTCGTTCTCATCAACCTGATTGTTGGTGGGTAGCATGACTGTCTTCATCCAACGACCTTCTAACTTGAGCCAACTGCTTAATAAGTTGATATCGACGTCGCCCTTTAATGCCACCGAGGAACTCTGCTCTTGGTCATCCTCTTATACAGTAGTCTTTCCTTCCAGTTTCCCTTCAAACAGTGTGGTGCACCATGATGTATGTCGGAGTAAGTGACCAATCCAACTATATCTTCTTTTTGTGATCATTTTCCCTAGACTGATTGTTTCTTCAGCTCTTTTGAGGACTTCTTCATTTGTTAGACTGTCAGTCCAGGGTATTCGTAACATTCGGCGCCAGCACCAAATTTCAAATGCATTTATTATTTTCTTATCAGCCTTTAATTGAGTCCAGGTTTCAAAGCCATAGGTTGCAATACTCTAAATGAAGCTCTTAATGAAATGCTTTCTCACTGGTAGGGATATAGCCTTGGAGGTCAATAGGCTTCTTTTTTATTAAAAACTTCTTTAGCCATGGCTATTAGAGAATGGACGTCCTTGTCACATCTCCCATTAGATGCGATGATGCTTCGCAAATAACTGAACTGATTTACCATCATGCACCGATAGTTGAGTCATAATGTGTCTCAACTCATAACCACAATGTGTCCATGCACGGTTAGTCATCGCATCACACAGGTAGAGAGAGGTCGTTCATATGCTGATCAAAAATAAAGTTCTTGTAGAAGTTCGCTATATGCTGGAATGGCTGGAAGCAGAAGTTTCAAACGCAACTCCTCCACGAAAAGCAATTCTCTAGACACCTCGTATCAAGGCGGGATGGTGTATATTAAAAAAACAGAAATATAATAAATCACCTGGAATTGCTGGCGTTAATTAGAGCCACACTGACGGATACAAAGCCCAAGATCAAGTTCCTTGGATGTATCTTCAATTCATTTGAGGTCAAGACAGGAGTTCGACAAGGCAATGGGCTCTCTCCGATACTTTTTAATTGCGTTTTTGAAAAGATTATAAGAACTTAGAATGCAAATACATTTGCCATTGATAGCACAAATGTTTGTAGATATTCGTATTGATAGATGAATTCAAAGTTTAAATTATACAACAATCAGTACTTGCGTAAATATATCTATTATATATTGTACATGTTGGACCTGACTTTGAGGTCTTCTTCAGCTCAATTGAGATTGCAATCAATTAAGAATAAATTAAAATAAGTGTACCTAAGTCTAATGTATTTTGACGTGAAACATATTTATGAGATCAATCGTAATTAAAAGAATGAAACAAAATAATAAAAAATTTGAAAATATTTTCAAAATTTAATGTAAAGCCCAATATATTATATTTTATCTATTTACAATTAATATTTCATTGTAAGGATATCTATTTTTATTATTTTGTTTCATTCTTTTAATTACAATTTATTGATCTCATAAACATTTTTCACATCAAAATACATTAGACTTAAGTACAGTACATCTATTTTAATTTATTCTTAATTGATTGCAATCTTAATTGAGCTGAAAAAGACCTCAATGTCAGGTCGAATCATGTACAATATATAATAGATATAAGTATGTAAGTACTGATTGGCGTATAAATTAAACTTTGAATTATAAGAACTTAACGAATGCGACGAACGGAAACCGGCTACAACCTGCTAAGAATGGGAACAAAATGAAAGGGGATTGAGGTGGACAGTCTATCTTTTGCCAATGACATTGCTATTCTATCAAACGATTTGGGAAACTAATAGGTTTTAAATCAAATTGATGAAGGAAATCGCCGAAAAAACTGGCCTGCAGATATCATTTTAAAAAAGTAATGACTAACTACAAAGGTGCCCCTCCAAACCTCCGCACAAAATACGGGAATACAAACCGAGTGGATAAAATTCAAGTATCTAAGTGAGGTCATCATGAAAAATGGACTGGATAAGGAAGCGCTTCCAAAACGAATACGCAAACTTGCAATGGCATACCGAACACCATGCACGATTTATAAGAAAATGTGCAATTTCCGAAATACTAAGATACGTCACTATGAAATAGTTCTGAAGCAAGTAGTTATGAATGCAATCAAAATCCTTTTCATGAATGCCCATAAAGGGCTCCGTGAAGAACTGGAGATGAAAGAGCGCAGAATCTAGAGAGGGATCATGGGATCCAATTACAAGAATTGCATCCACCAAAACAGATCCAACAAGGAAGTGTTTAGTAAATAGATATGCTTACAGACACAATCTAAAAGACGGACACCATTTTATTACCACATTAGACGAATGGATGGCAACAGTTTGACGAAAAGATCTTTCACTTGTTTGATTCCAACAACAAATCTCAAATTATAAAAGCCGCCTTGTAGAAAGTAATCTAACCCTTCCAGGGTTACTGAAATATGTTTTACTACTCCCTGAGTGATCATATTTTTGAAGAATTTTTTTCAAGACATGCTTATCTTGTTTAATTTTCTATATTGTTTATAAGACACTTAACAACTATAAAAAAAGATACAAAATCTGAACAAGTTCAGGGAAACCATGAAATTTACATATCTGAAAGAAAGCATACATTGGAACAGGTCTACTACACTTTTATCTGCATCACAGCTTCTCTCATCTCCTCCAGTTTCGTTGTCACTTGATAAACCCACAATTTCTTCAACGCTGTCTTCAAAATCACAGTAGTCACTGTCCAAATACGTTGAAATCGTAGCCAGATTTTATTAGTCCGATCCCGCCATTACAATCATATATCAACTGACACTGACAAACTGAAGTAGGCCTATATATCTCATCAAACCTAAAAAATGTAAATGAAATGGTTCACGTGGTCATTTTCTGATCTAGGTGCGTTCTTAAAGGTTCTCGAATACTTTCCTAACCCCAACCATAATGAATTGTAGACTGAAGATAACCTGCAGAATATTCCGTATGCGACCCACTAAAGGAAGAATTACGTTGCAGAATATATCGTAAACGACACGCAAGGCAAAGGTATTAGCGCGGAATATTCCGAAATAGGCACGGTAAGAGTTAAAAATTCAATTAACACGTACATGTTTCGTTATATTAATGACAACTTCGTCAGAGTGAAAAATCTTAAAAACTACGGTATCTTAACAAAAACCTAGAAAGAAAATGGATAACCTTACAATAAGTCATTAATTTAAATAAATTAAAGGTCACAACAATGTTATAGGATGTGTGAAATACTTGATCGTTCCATATCCACGTGAGGTATCAGACACTTCAATAAATGTTGCACATAGGAAAGGTTTGCTTCAGGACGTAGACCTGCTCGAATCTGTTTGTTGGTTATTCCCGTCCGCTGTTCAAAATGGTTGATGTATATTTGCTAGGTAGGTATATAATAATAGGATGTGTAAAATATTTCGACATTGATAATCCAACCGTAATGAAATGATAAGTTGAGATATTCAATTAAGTAACATCATAACACAGTGCATCAAAAGTAATGTATGTAATGTGACAATAACGAGAATAACAAGTAGTTCCATGACAAACTAAAGAGCCTACTTTTCCTAAAATTGAAGATTCATGCCAATGATTATATGGATCTATCTAGAATAATGACGAAATTAAGTTGGATATATCGAAATTTCTAATTACAGTAATTCGAAATACTGTATACCTGGCATAATGTAGCCTAATAGAGAACTACAGTTGGCAGCCCTGATGATTGAATATATTCTTAGTTCCATCTCTTAAGGTACAGAATACAAAATTTGGTTGAAGTCCAATGGATAGCATGGACGTTACATGCAGTTCAACCTTGGATCTAACAGCGCGCGTAAAATCATGTTGGCAACAATGAAATACATGTATAGGTCAGAAATCATCTGAAATAATATGATCTATTGTTGTGTCAATTTTGAATGAAATCCATTAGTTAGTATAGAAGTTACATGCATTTTGAAATTGGACCTATCAGCAGGCTTAGAATCATGTTGGCAGCACTGGTTACTCTTTAAGAATCGGCATAGTCATATCTGTTATGGTACACAAAGCACATACGAAATTTGGTTGAAATCTAATTGATAGTATAGAAGTTACATGTATTTAAAGTTGGACCTCTCAGCAGGTTTAGAATCATGTTGGTAGCACTGACGTATATAAGTTACTCCAAATTAATATAGAATGTCAGGTACTATACGTGTGCATAGTTTAAAGCTGTCGGCATGAATACTTTCCGATATATGGGTATTTGGATACAAAAATTGAGAGCATTTATTAACAGTTGGCAGCCCTGGTGGCTCTTAACAATACTCTCAGTCATATCTGTTTATGTACACATACCACATACGAAATTTGTTTGAAATCCAATTGGTAGTGTAGAAGTTATATGCATTTAAAATTTGGACCTATCAGCAGGCTTATAATCATTTTGGCAACACTGCCATGTATGGCCTCCTGGAAATTAAACTGCAATATTATTATCTATACGTGTGCTAATTTTGATATAGCTCCCATTCATACCTTCCAAGATATCCAACATAGAGCTCAAATTTCAATTGCGATTTTTCAGCAGTTGGAAGCACTGACATCATTTTCAAATATGGCCGTGAGATATTCAGGTATAGATCTTTACTCCTACCAAATGTTGTTTTGATTGCTGCAGCTGTTTAGGAGTTGATAGGGGGACACACACACACAGACAGACAGACAGACAGACAGACAGAAGGACAGACAGACACACACACACATTTGCCCGATCTCATAAGTCTACTTTTTCCTCATTTTTGCAAAATGTGAAGAGTAGGCTAAAAAATAAATTCACGGATAATATTTAATACATCTTCATGATGATTTATGTCTATGCATTTTCCAACCACAAAACCACGAATCCCTGGTTTAGAAACACCAAAGAAGACATTGAAATGCTCCAAATCAATCCCAATGACGCATTGAACAGGGATATCTTCCGCATAAAAAGATAGTGACGGATGGGCCCAACCGATTCTTGCCTCCAAACAGAAGACATGATGCGCCTTGGACAGAGGAACACACGCAGGCTCGTTCCCAAATGATGAAGGAATTCTGGGCGCAAAATGAAGCCAATTGTGACAAGACTTAAGATGGCCCTAGCGAATGTTTGTCCTTATGGACAGTGTTTGAACTTAAATATCCATGATAACGCAATTTTCACATCTCTCCCTTCTTCCTCTCTTCTTCCCAAATTCTCTTCATCCTGTGACTGTGCTCCTGTTTCCGTTGTTCTGTCCACAATGTTCTCGTCTTCATCTTTTCATTTGCTTTAAATTTTGTATTCTTAATTTTGTTGAAGCATTTGAAATGTGGTGTTACAGGAGAATGATGAAGATCAGATGGGTAGATAGGGTTACAAACAAAGAGGTATTAAGACCAGTGGGAGAGGAGAGATGTTTCTGGCGACTGCTAATGAAGAGAAGAGATAGGTTGGTAGCACACATACTAAGACACCCAGGAATAGCAAGCTTAGTTATGGAAGGAAGGGTCGAGGACAAGAACTGTAGGGGTAGACCAAGGTTAGAATATGTTAAACAGATTGCCTCGGATGTAGGGTGTCGGAGCTATGTAGAGATGAAACGATTAGCTCAGGACAGGGAGGCATGGAGGGCTGCATCAAACCAGTCAAAAGACTGAAGACTCAAACAACAATTTTGTTTTTGAATTCCCCTCTGTCTCCAATCATTTGCCGGTCGGTCTCCACCTGCCTTACGTCTTCCTCTATTTCATGATGCCAATTAGTTTTCCTGCTTGAGCTGTTTACTACATCAAAGATATTATACTGTATATATATTTTTAGCCTACTTTTCACATTTTGCAAAAATGAGGAAAAAGTAGACTTATGAGATCGGGCAAATGTGTGTCTGTCTGTCTGTCTGTCTGTCCTTCTGTCTGTCTGTCTGTCTGGCTGTGTGTGTGCCCCCCCCCTATCAACTCCTAAACGGCTGCAGCTATCGAAACAAAATTTGGAAGGAGTAAGGATCTGTACCCGAATAGCTCACGGCCATATTTGAAAATGATGTCAGTGCTACCAACTGCTGAAAAATCGCAATTGAAATTTGAGCCCCATGTTGGATATCTTGGAAGGTATGAATGGGAGCTATTTCAAAATTGGCACACGTATAGATAATGATATTGCAGTTTATTTTCCAGGAGGCCATACATGGCAGTGTTGCCAAAATGATTATAAGCTTGCTGATAGGTCCAATTTTTAAATGCTCATAACTTCTACACTATCAATTGGATTTCAACCAAATTTCGTATGTGCTGTGTGTACATAAACAGATATGACAGAGCGTATTCTTAAGACCCACCAGGACTGCCAACTGTTAATAAATGCTCTCAATTTGTTTTAATCCAAATACCAATATATCAGAAAGTATGCAAGTCGACAGCTTTAAACTATGCACACGTATAGTAGCTGACATTCTACACACATCAAAAAAAGTTTTGCATCACCTCGGTTCCAAGAGTTCCGGAACCTTTAAATACAAAGGGAATAGAGATCAACACAAACAACATTTCAGCTCGTTTTATTGCTCATGAGACCCACACATTGCATGTTGTACCATCATACAGCTAGACTTTCAGCATTTGTGGTCCAGATTGCAGTACACACCACTACCTCTAATACCCAGTAGCACGTCCTCTTGCATTGATGCATGCCTGTATTCGTCGTGGCATACTATCCACAAGTTCATCAAGACACTGTTGGTCCAAATTGTCCCACTCCTCAACGACAATTCGACGTAAATCTCTCAGAGTGGTTGGTGGGTCAAGACGTCCATAAACAGCCCTTTTCAACATATCCCAGGCATGTTCGATAGGGTTCATGTCTGGCGAACATGCTGGCCACTGTAGTCGAGCGATGTCGTTATCTTGAAGGAACGCATTCACAAGATGTGCACGATGAGGTCGAGAATTGTCGTCCATGAAGACAAATGCCTCTCCAATATTCTGCCGATATGGTTGCACTATGGGTCGGAGGATGTCATTCAGGTATCGTAAAGCCGTTTCGGAGCCTTCCATGACCACCAGTGGCGTACGTCGGCCCCACATAATGCCACCCCAAAACATCAGGGAACCACCACCTTGCTGCACTCGCTGGACAGTGTGTCTAAGACGTTCAGCCTGACCAGGGTGCCTCCAAACACGTCTCCGACGATTGTCTGGTTGAAGGCATATGCGACACTCATCGGTGAAGAGAACGTGATGCCAATTCCGTGGGGTCCATTCAGCATGTTGTTGGGCCCATCTGTACCGCGCTGCATGGTGTCGGGGTTGCAAAGCTGGACCTCGCCATGGACGTCGGGAGTGAAGTTGCGCATCATGCAGCCTATTGCGCACAGTTTGAGTTGAAACACGACGTCCTGTGGCTGAACGAAACGCATTATTCAACATGGTGGCATTGCTGTCAGGGTTCCTCCGAGCGGCAATCCGTAAGTAGCGGTCATCCACTACAGTAGTAGCCCTTGGGCGGGCTGAGCGAGGCCTGTCATCGACAGTTCCTGTATCTCTGTACCTCCTCCATGTCCGAACAACATCGCTTTGGTTCACTCTGAGACGCCTGGAAACTTCCCTTGTTGAGAGCCCTTCTTGACACAAAGTTACAATGCGGACGCGATCGAACTGCGGTATTGACCTTCTAGGCATGGTAGAACTACAGACAACATGAGCAGCGTACCTTCGTCCTGGTGGAATGACTGGAACTGATCGGCTGTCGTACCCCCTCCGTCTAATAGGCCCTGCTCATGCATGGTTGTTTACATCTTTGAGCAGTTTTAGTGACATCTATGAACAGTCAAAGGGACTGTATCTTGGATACAATATACACAGTCAACGTCTATATGCCGGAGATCTGGGAACCGAGGTGATGCAAAACTTTTTTTGATGTGTGTATTTTAATTTGGAGTAACTTATATAAGTCAGTGCTACCAACATGATTTTAAGCCTGCTGAGAGTACCAACTTTAAATACATGTAACTTCTATACTATCATTTGGATTTCAACCAAATTTCATGTGTGCTATGTGTAGGCCTACCATAACAGATATGACTATGCCGATACTTAAGAGTAACCAGGGCTGCCAACTGTTAATAAATACCGTGTCTATTTTTGTTACTCTAATATCAATATATTATAATAATGATATTTATTGCAACCAATGGTCAAATACAATATTAATTAAAATTGCACACAATGAAGTCATGTACAGAATTCTGTTAATGTCACTGTTCTCTTGCTACAAACTTTTGCGTGATATCTTTCACACGACTTTCCACACAACTCACACCTACAGTTCTCGTCTGGGTTGTGGTATACCTTCTTGCAGCACAGCTTGAAATGAAAACCATGAACAGCGAAACGTGTCATGAAATGGCGAAGTTCATACATAGAATTCCTCCACTCTGAGGTCATCATGGCATCTGTTTGGTAGAAATCCCTCCAGATGTTGGCTTTCTTCTCTTGAAGTTCTTGCAGTATTAACTGATATTGCTTTGTAGAAGGCAGTAACATTCTTATACGTAACTCTTCTATGTAAAATGGTTGTCTCGTTATAAAGTATGCAAGCCAATAGCTCTAAACTTTGCACACGTATAGTATTTGGCATTCTAGATTAATTTGGAGTAACTAATATACGTCAGTGCTGCCAACATGATTCTGAGCCTGCTGATAGGTCCAATTTTAAAATACATGTAACTTCTATACTAACTAATGGATTTCATTCAAAATTGACACAACAATAGATCATATTATTTCAGATTATATCAGACCAATACATGTATGTCATTGTTGCCAACATGATTTTACGAGCACTGTTAGATCCAATATTCAACTGCATGTAACGTCCATGCTATCCATTGTACTTCTATTAGGCTACATTATGCCAGGTATACAGTATTTCGAACTAATTAGAAATTTCGATATTACCAATTTAATTTCGTCATTATTCTAGATAGCTCCATATAGATTAAACATTGGCATGAATCTTTAATTTTAAGAAAAGTAGGTTCTTTAGTTCGTCACGGAACTTCTTGTTTTCTATAATCTTATTATATAATATGCTAAGGTCTATGTTTCACAAACCTAAAGCCCTTAAACCAAAGGTTTGTACCAAAATCTTCCAGATCACCTCAACAGTACAGGAAATATCTTGCATTTCTTGCGGAAATATATTTATTTGTTTATAATGTGCTTTTAAACAAACCGAGCGGGTAGTTTGTACACATGGGGCGCACACAACCCATTACGCGAGAGTTCTCGCACGGGTGTGCTAGTTGACATCTTTGAAGAAATTGAAGGAAGTCGCGCTGATTAATGTTGCCATTCCGAATATGCACAACCTGCAGGGTAAATATGCTGAAAGAGTGTTCAAATATTTAGAGTTGGTGGAACCTATCATGAGGCATTGGTCTGCTTCATAGCCTAGTGACTAACATTCCTGGCTGTCACCGCGGAGGCGCAGGTAGGTTTGATTCCTGCCTCAACCATCCTACAAGTAGTCCACCCACTTCTACTCCCACCTTGCATAGTAGCCATAAGCGTCAAATCCCTCACCGAGACTCTGGCGGGGAGCTGTAGCAAGACTGGTAATTGGAGGTTTGAATCCCGGCTCTAACAGTGACCATCCTGAGTGTGTTACTTTTCTCCTGGTTTCTCACACTTCCGCCAGACAAATACAAGTCCTGGAGCACCTTCCTCATTCCCGCATGAGCACTTCGTAATTGTGTTCGTGCGTACTTGATTGATGGAAGACTCGCCGGATGCAAATGGAAATTCGATTGCGATAATTAAATCGATTGATTGTGCAAATTAAGGTGTTCAAGGTCAGAGCTAAACTGTTCTAAACTCTTTCACTGATCGAAGGGAGTTTTGTAACTAGATAGTCTACATTAGATTGTATTTCAGACGTGTTTATGATGGATATTAGCTTCAATTGTCACGGTTTCCTCGTCCTCGACATCAGCTCTGTACAGTCACTCAAGTAAATAATGAGCCCACTCTCGGTACCTGTACACTATTCTTTCTGTCTTTCTTTCTTTCTTTCTGTCTTTCTTACTTTATTCTACCTTCTTTCTTTCTTTCTTTCTTTCTTTCTTTCTTTCTTTCTTTATTTATTTATTTATTTATTTATTTTACCTTCTTTATTTCTTTCTGTCTTTCTTTCTGTCTTTCTTTCTTTCTTACTTTATTTTACCTTCTTTCATTCTTTATTTCTGTCTTTCTTTCTACTTTATTTTACCTTCTTTCTTTCTTTCTTTCTTTCTTTCTGTCTTTCTTTCTACTTTATTTTACCTTCTTTCTTTCTTTCCGTCTTTCTTTCTTACTTTATTTTACCTTCTTTATATATATCTTTCTTTCTTTCTTTCTGTCTTTCTTTCTACTTTATTTTACCTTCTTTCTTTCTTTCCGTCTTTCTTTCTTACTTTATTTTACCTTCTTTATATATATCTTTCTTTCTTTCTTTCTGTCTTTCTTTCTACTTTATTTTACCTTCTTTCTTTCTTTCCGTCTTTCTTTCTTACTTTATTTTACCTTCTTTATATATATCTTTCTTTCTTTCTTTCTGTCTTTCTTTCTACTTTATTTTACCTTCTTTCTTTCTTTCTTTCTTTCTTTCTTTCTTTCTGTCTTTCTTTCTAGTCTGGCTGCGTGGCTCAGGGGTAACGTTCTCGCTTGCTGAGCCCAAGGTTGCAGGTTCGAAACCTGGCGCAGTCAGCTGGCATTTGAGGGTGCGCAAATGCGAGGGAGCCGTGTCAGTACATTTACTGGCACGTTAAAGATCCCCTTCGGGGCAAAATTCCGGCACCCCGGCGTCTCTAAAAGCCAGGGTAGTTAAAAGGGACGTAAAACCAATAACATCATCATCATCTTTCTTTCTACTTTATTTTACTTTCTTTCTCTCTTTCTTTCTTTCTTTATTTCTTTCTTTCTTTCCGTCTTTTTTCTTACTTTATTTTACTTTCTTTCTATATATCTTTCTTTCTTTCTGTCTTTATTTCTACTTTATTTTACCTTCTTTCTTTCTTTCTTTCTGACTTTCTTTCTTGCTTTATTTTACCTTCTTTATTTCTCTCTTTCTTTCTTTCTCTCTTTCTTTCTTTCTCTCTTTCTTTCTGTCTTTCTTTCTCTCTGTCTTTCTTTCTTTCTTTCTTTCTTTCTTTCTTTCTTTCTTTCTTTTACCTTCTTTCTTTCTTTCTTTCTGTCTTTCTTACTTTCTTTCTTTCTTTCTTTCTTTTTTACTTTGTTTTACCTTCTTTCTGTCTTTCTTTCTGTCTTTCTTTCTCTCTGTCTTTCTTTCTCTCTTTCTTTCTTTCTTTCTTTCTTTATTTTACCTTCTTTCTTTCTTTCTGTCTTTCTTACTTTCTTTCTTTCTTTCTTTTTTACTTTGTTTTACCTTCTTTCTTTCTTTCTTTCTTTCTTTCTATCATGCTTTATGGGATAGTGGTCTCTATATTAACCACCTGTCAGAAGGACAGTTTATGCTTTCAAAGATGCTGATAGTTGAATCTTGAAGCCAAATTTTGAGAGAATTTTCATGCCGGAGTGCTGGTATTTCTAACAAGTAGTTCCGTGACGAACTAAAGAGGCATGTTTTGTATAGTTTCTTGGCAACTAAATAACCAATACATTTCTTGTCCATTGATAACATTACCTCGTAACACTAATTTCCAACGTTATCATTCCATTATTTCACTACCTCGCTAATACAAACCAAATATCAGTTATAACCTAACTATTTCAACTTACCTAGTTTCACATCCACATCTCTTCTATTCCACGCTTATTTTATAAAGACTTCTTCATGTTTTTCTTAACATATTTTGTAACAGATCAGGTTTTTTAAATTTTAATTTGTGAGCTTTGGAAAAGAATATTTTTAGAATCCTCTGTTATGGCAGAATTTATAATAAGTGCATGCATTAGTAGACCAATTGAAATATAGACTTCAAGACAACTGTTCGAATAATCAGGCGGAGCAATTAGCCAGACTTAAATCTCTGGAATTCTCAGATACTACTAAGACAGAGGATGATGAAGATAAGAAAGTAATTATTTAGTTATTATTTACTTATCGTATGGCTTTTAGTGCCGGGAGTGTCCGAGGACATGTTCGGCTCGCCTGAGTCTGTAGCTGCTTCCAGTGGACACCCTAAAGGGTGAGCTACAAGTTCCGTTCAATTTCAAGTAGATCCAACTTTCGCCACCAGATATCAATGATACCTAGTGGTGAACGTTGGAACTTTGATGGAGCGTTCTGACAAAATCTAACCTAACAATTTATCTTTATACAAGTTGAATCTGTGAAAGGGTCTTTTACATGCCATAAATCTATGGCATGGGACCGCCGGCTTTACTTCCCCTCCGAAAGAAGGCATACTGAAGGATTTTAACGCTCTTAAAAAATCCGACGACTTCGGCCGGGTTTGAACCCGCTGTCTTGGGCATAGCAGTTCAGCATGCTACCGACTACGCCACCGAAGCGCTAGTGTAGGAATGAACTGGCTGAAAAAATTGCAAAGGAGGCTACAAAATTAAGTTAGGTTTGTTTCGATAGAATACCCATCTCAACTTTAAAAAAAATCTCAAAGAAGAATCAATTCATGAATGGCAGCAAAAATGGGAACAAACTTCAAAAGGCACACTTACAAAAGAATTCTTTCCAACAGTTTCAGGTAGATTAAAATCCCAAATCACCTTAACACCTAATATGACTACAATACTGACTGGACATGGAAATATTGCTTCGTACTTACACAGACTTAAAATTATACGTAATCCCGAGTGTTCCTGTAAAATCAGCCCTCAGACTATAGATCATATAATTTTCGTGTGCAGTGAAGTGAAAAATATTAGGCAATTCTTGTTCAATAGTGTTAATAGAGAGGATAACTGGCCGATTCAGGAATCTGTGCTATTAAAAAAGTATTTGACGGAATTTTCTAAATTTGTTAATGCTCTGGATTTTCAAGCTCCAAGGAAAAACTATGAATAATATTGTTTGATATTGTTAAGATTAAGTCATCTAGAAATCGAATTATTATAATGTAACTTATTTTGTTCATTTATAAAATGTATTGTAAGTGCATGTAGTACTACTTATGTAGTGGAGCGTGCAGAGAGTATGAACAGTAAATAAAAGTGTATGTTCTTGCACAAGCCTAAATTACGCTGAGGAAGGACACAATGGGACTGAAACCTGTACGGTTTTAATGTACAACATATATTGACTTACAGTTATATAAATTTTATAATAATTATTATTGTTATTATTATTATTATTATTATTCTTGCATCGTTATGCCCGACTCAGGAACACGGTTGAACCTGTTTAGCTAATGTGTTGGCATTCTTTTCCTTCCAAAATCTCTTCATCCTCTCGCTGAGCGCCTTTCTTCAGTCTTCTGTCCAAGTTATGGTGGCCCTGGTGTTGGGTTTGTCTTCAAATTGGTGATTGTCGATTAGGGTTCTGAATTTGCATCTGTCCTGTATAATATTGTCTGAAATGTTGATTTCCTGGAGATCTGTTTCAATTTCACGTAGCCAGCTGTTCTTGGTTTTTAGTGAGAAGGCCAAGTTGAGAATTCTTTTAGTCAATCTGCCATTGTTCATTCTGATAATGTGCCCGTAAAATTTCAATCGTCTTTTCCGAAAAGTATGAGACATTTTTTCACATTGGCGATATATTTCCTGGGATGACTTTTTCCTCCAGATTCCCTCTATTAAAACTGGGCCAAAAATTTTTCGTAAAATTTTCCTTTCTTGTTTTTCAATCTCTTTGGTTAAAGATTTGCCACCAGTGATTAAGGTTTCTGATGCATATAGCGCCTCCGGTTTGATTACTGTATTATTATTATTATTATTATTTATACCACCATGATTTTCATTTGCATCCACCTCTCAATGAACGAGCTTTACGTACGTAGGTAAGAAACCGATGTTTTGTACTTCGGTAGTAGAACATCTTGAGCAGAACGGTCTTGAAATTGGAAGCACCTCCAACACAAGCTTGTGTAAAGACGCAGGATGGGAGGGGGTGGGGGAGGAGGAAGAAGGGGGAGGGAAACGTGCGGGATGGGACATCCAGGAAATTACCGTCCCTCCCAACTTCACCGCTCGCTCAGGATCGTATGTATGCTGAATGATCAAAGAAGATTTACCATTACCTACCTCGCAATTATCGGCACACTGTGCCAGCTGAGGCATGTAGCATATCTTGAGCTTTCCCTTGCACTTTCAACTGCTAGAAATGTTTCACTGCAAATGTTAAAGAGTTGTCCTTAAAACCAACATGAGACTGTACATATAGACGACGTTCTGTGTTCCAATTAATAACATACCCTAACTCTGTATATAAATTTAAGTTTAGATCTGTCTGTCTGTCTGTCTGTCTGTCTGTTAATTCGTACAGTTAGACAGTGCCGGATTAAGGTAAAATGAGACCCAAGTCCCTCAGATTTTTGGGGCCCCTTTATTTTTTAGCCTACTTTTCACATTTTGCAAAAATGAGGAAAAAATAGACATGAGATCGGGCAAATGTGTGCCTGTCTGTCTGTCTGTCCTTCTGTCGGTCTGGTTGGCTGGCTGTGTGTGTGTCCCCCCCTATCAACACCTAAACGGCTGCAGAAATCAAAACCAAATTTAGTATAAGTAAAGATGTGCACCAGAATATCTCACGTCCATATTTGAAAATGATGTCAGTGCTACCAACTGCTGAAAAAACGCACTAGAAATTTGAGCTCCATGTTGGATATCTTGCAAGGTATGCATGGGAGCTATTCCAAAATTGGCACACATGCAGATAATACTATTTCAGTTTAATTTCCAGGAGGCCAACAATGACAGTGTTACCAAAATAATTTTAAGCCTTCTGATAGGTCCAATGTTTAAATGCATATAACTTCTACACTATCAATTGGATTTCAACCAAATTTTGTATGTAACATCTGTACATAAACAGATATGACCGAGCATATTCTTAGGAGCCAACAGGGCTACCAAATGTTAATAATTGCTCTCTCTCATTTTTTATCCAAATACCAATATATTAGAAAGTATGCAAGCCAACAGCTCTATACTTTGCACACGTATAGCACCTGACATTCTAGATTAATTTGGAGTAATTAATACAAGGCAGTGCTGCCAATATGATTCTATGCTTGCTGATACGTCCAATTTTAAAATACATGTAACTTCTATACTAACAAATGGATTTCATCCAAAATTGGCACAACAAGATATCATAATATTTCAGATTATTTCTGACCAGCACACGCATGGTATTGTTGGCAACATGTTTTTACGCGTGCTGATAGATCCAGTGATTAACTGCATGTAACGTCCATTGGACTTCAACCAATTTTTGTATTCTGTACCTTAAGAGATAGAACTAAGAATATATTCAGTCACCAGGGCTGCCAACTGTAGTGCTCTATTAGGCTACATCATACCAGGTATATTTTGAACTAATTAGATATTTCGATATTACCAACTTAATTTTGTCATTATTCTAGATAGGTTCATATACTGTAGAATAATCATTGGCATGAAAAGTAGGCTGTATAGTTCTTCACGGAACTTCTTGTTTCAAATAATTTTTAATTTTTAGCACCTGTACATTTAATAAAGTATATACAATTTTGTTTTCTCAAGATGAATAATACACTTTTTATTAAATCATACAGGCCTATACATATACTGTGTACATACATTTCAATTGAAACGATCATCGTTATTTGAATACATTTCAGATGATTTGATGAACAATCTGTTTTTTTTTCGATCAATTTCCTGCATGACATTTGACTCGATATACATTAAACTTAGCATGTCTAATCGTTCTTGTGACATATATTCTTTGCGCACTTTTGATCCGTTTCTATTTTGAAAACGAGCGCTCTGCAGAACAAATCGTTATCAAGAAGGTCAGGAAAATGCGAAAAGCATTTTCAACGTTCGGAAAAACAGACTCAAGCTTGTCTCGAATAAGAATTTCGTAAAGTTCAGAATGAGTGAACTCAGTTAGGTAGATTTCATTAGAAAGCTAACTATTGCAATGGGTACCATGTTTCGACTTCCGGAAAATGTCGACATATCTTCGCGTTTCACATCCCCCAGACCCCAAAACCACCGTCAGTTCAAAAGTTTATATATAATTTATGTATGTATATATATATACATAATAATAATGTTATTGGTTTTACGTCCCTTTTAACTACACTGGCTTTTAGAGACGCCGGGGTGCCGGAATTTTGCCCCGAAGGGGATCTTTAACGTGCCAGTAAATCTACTGACACGGCTCCCTCGCATTTGCGCACCCTCAAATGCCAGCTGACTGCGCTAGGTTTCGAACCTGCATCCTTGGGCTCAGCAAGCGAGAACGTTACCCCTGAGCCACGCAGCCAGACAATATATATATATATATATATATACAGGGTGTATTTGATATGATGGAAGTCCGTTACACTGGTGATAGAAGAGACTATTCTAAGCTTCCTAGGTAAAAAAATTGTCACCTATCTTGAAATTGATAATTAATCATTAAAAAGTCAATGTTTTTAGTTATTTCAGAAAGTAATCAGGCAGAAAGTGGTGCGGCAGGCTGGGGTAAACGAGGCGGAGCCAGGAGAGACGACGCGCGAAGGGGAAGTTGCTACGTAATCGGAGCATTGACCTTAGCGGTTGACTTGAGGGGTGGTAGGCTATCAGCTGTTATGAGGATGAGCTCTACCGTCTCGTAAGAAAATGTGCATTGCCGTTGTTCTTGTTGTTGTTGTTGACAACGCACGCAATGGCTTGGGACGTTAGGACCGGTAGTATTGTGTAGCCTACTTTGTAAGTGTGGAATTCATTGATTGATGTTCATGTATAAAATAATTTCGATACTCAGCCCTGATGTATCATTGGCGTCCGTGTCGGACCTTCTGTTGACTAGTTTCTGAAAATACTAAAAACATTCACTTTATGAAATGCAGTGTGACAAAATTCCGACATCCCGTAGTCTGTTCAGAACTAGGCATTTAGGACGGAAGTAAAATACTTGATGTTTTGTTTGAGAGGCTTGGCGATTTTGGTCATTTAGCCCCATGTAGCTGGGTGTGGGTTGAATTTGTGTGATAACCTGTGTTTTGTGGTTTCTGTAGTGATGTGGGTATTTGTAATTCAGGTGAGGATTCGGAAGAAGGCGCCGGCCCTGTGGTGTTGGGGCAGTGCAACTGCCTCTCACCTGGAGGCCCTGGGTTCGACTCCTGGCTCCATCAGGGATATTAGAAACTGACGTGAGGGCTGGAACGCAGTGCACTAAGCCTCGTGAGGGCAATTGAGTAGCTGTCTGACAGTGAGGCAGTGCCCGAGTCAGGAAAATCAAGATTGATGGCCGAGGGGACCCGATGCACTGACCACGTGTCACCCTAATATCTGCAGGCCAAATGGCTGGACAGCGGTCGCTTGGTAGGCCTAGGCCCTTCATGGGCTGCACTGCCAGCGGTTATGATTATTGAGAAGAAGGCGGCCGTGGCCTTAAGTTAGGAACAATCCCGACATTTGCCTGGGGTAGAAGTGGGAACCCATGGAAAACTACTTCCAAGATTTAATACTAGTACGGTACCACATGTTCATATTGTGAACTGTCCCATCCCATCTCCAGCCCTCGGGTGGCCATTAACTGGAGAGGGGGGAGGGGTTGATTTATTGTCCATCAACAATGTAAATACATATGAAAATACACGAAAATGAAAATAAAATACAAATACATTGTTATAATACAGTGTTATAATAATAATAATAATAATAATAATAAGAGTCAGCATGTGTAGTTCTGCTGGTAGAGTGCTAACCTTCCCGAGGGTGCGATCTACGTTCAGTCATGTAGTAAATGAAAGGGATCTAATACGATCATCTCCATGGATTTCATGGCACATACAAGAAATCCTACGTACATTAAAGTCAGGCAACTCGACATACCAAAAAGAAACATGAAGTTAGTGTGTCTAAAATCCTATTATTACTATTATTAGTATTATTAATATTTTTATTACAGTTGTTGCACTATCTTCACACAAAGATAGACCAACAGTTTCTTAAATTAATTTACCAAATCTTTAGGATTTCTATTTTCTATGCATAGTCCATGAAGCTGGCAAAATCCTAGACAGATCCACCATCACTAGTCATGTAGCCACTCCCCATGAAGGTGTGAATCAGCTGTTCATAGGCTCGGTTTGTGTATTTCAATGTCATTGGCAGACAAGGCGAGGAGGTCACTCAACTGCAGACTCTGGTCAACATTCCTCAGCGTAGGAGGGGAGGGTGACGGGGAGAAGTCAGCTGTGCGGCTGAGGGTGACGAAGTGAAAGCCCGTTTCCAAGACATTGACTGACGATTTTTGTGATTTAATTCCACCTACACTAATTAAGATCCGACTTAATTTCATGAAGATATTTGCTTAGAATACCATCTTCTATCACCAGTGTAAAGGACTTCCATCATATCAAATACACCCTGTATATATATATATATACAGGGTGTATTTGATATGATGGAAGTCCGTTACACTGGTGATAGAAGAGACTATTTTAAGCTTCCTAGGTAAAAAATTTGTCATCTATCTTGAAATTGATAATTAATCATTAAAAAGTCAATGTTTTTAGTTATTTCAGAAACTAATCAGGCAGAAAGTGGTGCGGCAGGCTGGGGTAAACGAGGCGGAGCCAGGAGAGACGACGCGCGAAGGGGAAGTTGTTACGTAATCGGAGCATTGACCTTACCGGTTGACTTGAGGGGTGGTAGGCTATCAGCTGTTATGAGGATGAGCTCTACCGTCTCGTAAGAAAATGTGCATTGCCGTTGTTCTTGTTGTTGTTGTTGACAACGCACGCAATGGCGTGGGACGTTAGGACCGGTAGTATTGTGTAGCCTACTTTGTAAGTGTGGAATTCATTGATTGATGTTCATGTATAAAATAATTTCGATACTCAGCCCTGATGTATCATTGGCGTCCGTGTCGGATCTTCTGTTGACTAGTTTCTGAAAATACTAAAAACATTCACTTAATGAAATGCAGTGTGACAAAATTCCGACATCCCGTAGTCTGTTCAGAACTAGGCATTTTGGACGGAAGTAAAATACTTGATGTTTTGTTTGAGAGGCTTGGCGATTTTGGTCATTTAGCCCCATGTAGCTGGGTGTGGGTAGAATTTGTGTGATGACCTGTGTTTTGTGGTTTCTGTAGTAATGTGGGTATTTGTAATTCAGGTGAGGATTCGGAAGAAGGCGCCGGCCGTTGGGGCAGTGCAACTGCCTCTCACCTGGAGGCCCTGGGTTCGATTCCTGGCTCCATCAGGGATATTAGAAACTGACGTGAGGACTAGAACGCAGTGCACTAAGCCTCGTGAGGGCAATTGAGTAGCTGTCTGACAGTGAGGCAGTTCCCGAGTCAGGAAAATCAAGATTAATGGCCGAGGGGACCCGATGCACTGACCACGCGTCACCCTAATATCTGCAGGCCAAATGGCTGGGCAATGGTCGTTGGTAGGCCTAGGCCCTTCATGGGCTGCACTGCCAGCGGTTATGATTATTGAGAAGAAGGCGGCCGTGGCCTTAAGTTAGGAACAATCCCGACATTTGCCTGGGGTAGAAGTGGGAACCCATGGAAAACTACTTCCAAGATTTAATACTAGTACGGTACCACATGTTCATATTGTGAATTGTCCCATCCCATCTCCAGCCCTCGGGTGGCCATTAACTGGAGAGAGGGGGAGGGGGGGGGGAGGGTGGATTTATTGGTCCATCAACAATGTAAATACATATGAAAATACACGAAAATGAAAATAAAATACAAATACATTGTTATAATACAGTGTTATATTAATAATAATAATAATAGTCTAATAATAATAATAATAATAATAGTCTAATAATAATAATAAGAGTCAGCATGTGTAGTTCTGGTGGTCGAGTGCTAACCTTCCCGAGGGTGCGATCTACGTTCAGTCATGTAGTAAATGAATGGGATCTAATACGATCATCTCCATGGATTTCATGGCACATACAAGAAATCCTACGTACATTAAAGTCTGGCAACTCGACATACCAAAAAGAAACATAAAAGAAGTTAGTGTGTCTAAAAGCCTATTATTACTATTATTAGTATTATTAATATGTTTATTACAGTTGTTGCACTATCTTCACACAAAGATAGACCAACAGTTCCTTAAATTAATTTACCAAATCTTTAGGATTTCTATTTTCTATGCATAGTTCATGAAGCTGGCAAAATCCTAGACAGATCCTCCATCACTAGTCATGTTGCCACTCCCCATGAAGGTGTGAATCAGCTGTTCATAGGCTCGGTTTGTGTATTTCAATGTCATTGGCAGACAAGGCGAGGAGGTCACTCAACTGCAGACACTGGTCAACATTCCTCAGCGTAGGAGGGGAGGGTGACGGGGAGAAGTCAGCTCTGCTGCTGAGGGGAACGAAGTGAAAGCCCGTTTCCAAGACATTGACCGACGATTTTTGTGATTTAATTCCACCTACACTAATTAAGATCCGACTTAATTTCATGAAGATATTTGCTTAGAATACCATCTTCTATCACCAGTGTAAAGGACTTCCATCATATCAAATACACCCTGTATATATATATATATGTATATCAGTTTCTTGTGGACACGATAAATGCCGTAATTTTGCACCAATCACTTTGAATTTTTTACCGAATATGTATACCTATAAAATCTCGGTCGAGTTCGTTACTGGGCTAAATCGGCCGAAGGGGGTGAAAATGGGGGGGCTTTTTTTCAAAAAAGTGAAATATTGCTATAACTCTCTTAATATGTGAAATATCAAATCCGTTTGAAGTTCATACTATGTGTCGGATAAAGCCCAAAAATTTATGTTTGAAGAGTTTTCTTATAGCACCAACCATTGACCAAAGGGGTGGGAAAAAGTGGTTTTTTCGGGAAACATTAATCATATCTCTCTAAATAGGCACAATATCAAAACCGTACAAAATGGACAATATTCCCCTAATAATTACCTAAAACTTTTGTCTGAAAGAATTTTTGATATGACCCACCATTACGCCAAGGGATGAGAAAAATGATTTTGGAATTATAACAAAATGCCAAGAGCTATCAGAGGTTGCCATGGCAACACTACTAAATTGTAATTTAATATAATGCTGAAACTGTCTCAGTTCTGCATAAAAATGTTCTAAATCTTCGCAATAAAATTTTGGGGCCCCCTGATAATTGGGGGCCCCTAGGCCTAGGCCTAGTCGGGCCTAATGGGTAATCCATCACTGCAGTTAGATGAAAACCTGAATACACAGTACGTGTAAGGAAAACACAATGCTCGAGTACATGGCTTGAAAACGCCGTGTAGATGAACTTTATTGCAACCAGCCTAACATGTGTGTCTTGCGGAACTGTATACCTTGCCCCGTAAGTGCCTTGGCACTGCTATGACTCTTCAAGCGAAGCAATGACCAACTGTACAAAATAATTCATACGCACCGACAGTAGTGGCTACGCGGGCTAAAGCGCTGCGTTAGGTCAAGGGGCCAAGCTCTCCGTTGACTCGGCAGACGCGTGGGTTCGAGCCCCACCGTCGGCTGTCCTTGAAATGGTTTTCCATGGTTTCCCATTTTCAACACCAGGCAAATGCTGGAACAGTACCTTCTGACAGGCCACGGCCGCTTCCTTCCACATCCTTGCCCAGTTTCATTCATCTTCATCCATTCCATCTCTCATCCCGACGCGCAGGTCGCCCACGGGCGTCGACTAGAAAGACCTGCACTCGGCCTCTCAGTAGGCTACACGACAAAAAAAAAAACACACGCATGTTAGTGAATATACACCCTCTGTCTGAAAAGTTCGGTGAATGGGTCGATATTACGAACGGATTGTTGGTTTACCTGAAACAGCCATCACTATCCGTGCATGATTATGCACGGCTTATAACAATAATAATAATAATAATATCGTATGGCCTCGGGTGCCGGTTGCAAGCTTTGTTATTTGACACCTAGAGGGTAGCTTGCATGTCGAATTTCATTGTTCCATGACTATGAAAGTCAAGGAGGTTAGATGTTAGATATCTAAGCTCCTTGAACACTATAGCGCTTTCTAGTAGAGAAATCAGGAACTTTGTTTTGGCGGAAACTCCCGAGATTAATTTTGCCATTATGAACTCGGCCTGCTGAATTCAAATGGGTTCTTTGACATGCCAACATCATATGACGTGCGTATCGTATTTTTGCAGCTTTTCAAAAATCACTTACCACGGCCAGGAGCGAACCTGCAATCTTGGGGTTAGTAGACCGACACATATCCACTCACCCACCGTGGCAAGCTATGCACTGCTTAGAACGGCTGTACAAGTCCTGGCATAGTCTTCCTGAGGGATAGCCTTCAGTTGGGTCGTCACATTACTTTGGATGTCCGAAAGGGCTGAAAACCTTGAGGGCTTTTCGGCGACCCTGGACCCCAATACTCCATACTTCGACGCTTGCCTTCAAGATCATGCCTCAAGCACCAGGTCTCATCACCCGTGACGATGGTTTTCAGGACCATTCCATTACACGGAACATTCACCCTTCTCACTGCCACCCGTCGAACAGGTGTGCACGTTAGGTTGCCTAAATTTACCCTTCTCACTGCCGCCCGTCTATCAGTTGTGCAAGGCAGGTTGCATAAATTCACGCTTTTCCCTTGCTTTCAATTTAGAGTTTTGACGACCCAAACTGAAGGCCATTCCTAAAGAATGTTGCAGGTAAGCCAACAATCCGTTCGTAATATAGCCCATTCACCGAACTTTTCAGACAGAGGTGTAATTTGCTAGGAAAAGGAATAAACTGATTAGGTCAGGAAAAATGTTTCTTACGTAGAAACAAATTACGGAAGTCCCTTTGCACAATATTTCGACTTATTACGAGAGTTTGCGACCTTGGGACACCAGCTGATCACGAAATTGCTTCCATTTACTTTTCCCAGATGCTCCTTTCAGCATTGTCTATCGACGTCCAATGGTCAACTCTTTCTCTCTTCCAACTCCGACAATCTTAGGACGTCCGAGTCATAGGATATCTTTCATTCTAATGCCTTAATATCGGCCTACATATAAGGGGTGTTCAAATGAACAGGTACGAAGCGATACTGTGAGTTCAAATTATTATTTATTCAGAAGTAATCACCACAGGCCTGTGCACAGGTGTCCCATTGCTTCACTAGCAGCAGGATTCCCTGTTCTCAGAAGTCTTGTGGTTGTGACAGGAGCCAATCCTGTACGGTGTCTTTTGGTTCGTCGTCCGATTGGAAACGTTTTCACTTGAAACGAACCATTAACAGTGACGTGTATTGTGCGACATTCCGTACCCTACGCAAGTCCATCAAGAACAAACGGCCTGGATTGCTCACAAAGGGAGTGATTCTGCTCCATGATAACGCTCGCCCACACGTCTCTAACGTCACACAAGGTGTATTGGCCACGTTCAAGTGGGAGCAACTTGGACTTGTCACCCTAAGTCTCCATCTGTTTAGTCCGTTAAAACAACATCTCAAGGTATATCTTATTTGCGTACAATCGTGTTGACAGACTGAAAAGCACCAAACTTTTGTTATAAGACTAATTTGACACACACCCGAGCACATGGGGATACATGGCCACGATGTCTCAAAGCCCCTAAATGAATCAACAACAACTTCCAGCTTCTGTTTGTGTCATATTCGTCTGTAAAATTAGAAGAATCTAATCAAAATGAAATACTCTTTAATGTAAACACGTTAACGGAGTAGACTGTATTGCTGAACCCTTCCTTACGCTTCGCTTATTACCTAGTTAAAAAGAGAAAGTGGAAATTATCTACAGAATATGATGAGATTTGAATTAAGTTCATTACTGTCTTGTGTATATCATAATCACAATAATATTATATACATCTTGATATCTTCCTCATTGTCTTGCCCTTTATCTGGATTGACTGTTGTTGTCTTTGTCTCTCCTCCATTAGTCTTGCATGCTCTGTCTCTTATCTGGCGCATATCTGAACTACCGTTGGCGTTGTCTTCCTGTACGTGTTCTGCCTGCCAAATGGCCTACACCCTGCTCGCCTCAGTCACACAATGGGGCAAGCTACGGAGAATATCATCCGAACTAAACTTTCTTATTATTCGTCTTTTTAACAAGAAAGCACCGGGGGAAAGAAAATAGAAGGTAAGGAAGGAATGGAGGAAGAAATGAAGAAAGAAAAATTGTTTGCCGGAAATCATCATATATTAAAATAAGTTACTTCCTGATAAATGTAAAACAATACAACCCAACAAAAGAACCTGCTACAACTATGGCTGTATACAGTGAATAATTGTGAACAGTTATAGACTTTCCTCTAAAAAAAAAAGGCTCTAGTGTTGGGGGGGGGGGGGACAAAAATAATGTGAAGTACTTTATTAAGCCGAATTGTAGGTTGAGAGATTTCTTCAGACAGCATTCATAACTGTCTTCACGCTTTACAAGACAAGTATTGCCTTTCCTTTTCTTTTTGAGTCTCTCGCCCTTTAATACGACAGACTTAAAGAGATCACTTTGTCTAACTTAGTAGTAAAGTGCTTCTATTGTTTTTAATTTCCTTTAGAGCTTTAGGACATCCTGATTATCAAACCTATGTATAAGGTGCGTTCAAATAGTAACGAGCCGGAGGCATAATTACAGAAACCAGTACCTGTATGTTAGAAGTATTGGCCCTGGCTGTTGAGGCACTTATCCCACTGTGACACGAGGGGGTGAATGGCTGTCTCATAAAATTCCCTGGGCTGCGATGTGAACCAGTTCCGTACTCACAGCTGGACGTCGACGTCCGAGGTGAATCGTTGGCCCCGCAGAGCCCTTTTCAGGGGACCAAACATAGCGTAATCACAGGGAGAGAGGTCTGGACTGTATGGAGGGTGGCCGAGAACCTCCCATTTCAATTTCTGCAGGAGTGCCGCGACTGTGTTGGCCGTATGAGGTCGTGCATTGTCGTGGAGCGACCACGACGGCTATGGCATTCACTGTCACTCGGCGGTCCTGGGTAATGAGTGCATCAACCAGCTGGACGTTGTCATCGGTTATGCAGGGGAGTGGCCCTGACCGGCCATCATCGACTAACGACACCCGTCCTTCCCTGAAGCGCTTGTGCCACGCCTTGACCCTTGCAGTGTTCGCCGTACACTTGTGACATTCGGCGATGAATGTCCGTCCCCCCCTACTCCTTTCGCTGTAAGAAACCGAACAACATCTCTTTGCTCTTCGGTTGACGCCTCCATGTCACTGTTTGCAATGCGACTGACAGCGTTGGACGATTGATGCATGCTGCTGCTCGCTTTGTATCGCCACGTGACATGCACGCGTGCCCTCTAGCGACGGGCTGTGGCCTTCCGCGCTCTGGTCCGAACCACACTTAGTTACACACGCCACTATTAGCCGATGTAGTCATCGGTTTGCGCATTCCGGCCTCCGGCTCGTTACTTTTTTGAACGCACCTTATACAAGAATGTGTGTCGGTCTCATCTGATAGCCTGTCACTTGTGTGATTCGGTGTTTATTCCTTAGACTGGATTGTTGCAGATCTCCATCGCTCTCTGTCCTGAGCTAAGCGTTTTAATCTGTATAAGATTTATTCTAACCTAGGACCTCGAACCTTCCTCCCTCAACTAAGTCTCTTATTCCTGGGTAACTTACTAGGGAAGTATGAGGTAAGACAGGTCGAAACCTATTTTGAAACTTTGTGGATGCAATCGTTGTACTATAAGAGGACAACGTGCGGAAAATCAGCCGCCAGATTGAACTGCAAGGCTCCGAAATCGTACCTGACATCCTGGTACGCAGGCATGATGGCTGGAGGAGCTGGACATCCCTAGCACTTGGAGTAGTAGCAAGGCAGGGCGTATATGCTGACTGGAGCGTGCGGCTCCTTCCCACCAGCCTTGAGTGCTTGGGCGGTCAGGGCTGTCCATCCCAACAAGTGCGGTACTCGCTACCTCCCATTGATTTATATGAGAGATTCATCACTTGATTTCGGAGCCTTGCAGTTCAATCTGGCGGATGATTTTCCGCACGTTGTCCTCTTATAGCACAATGATTGCGTCCAAGAAAGTTTCAAGATAGGTTTCGACCTGTCTTACCTCATACTTCCCTTGTTAGAACATGTCCTACCAACCTATCTGTTCTCTTCGTCAGAAACATCTCTCCCCACTCATTTAAACACCTCTTCATTCTACCCTTCTATTATCCGTCGTTCTTTTGTATCAGCACACGTTAAATGCGTCCATTCACATCTTTTATGCTGCATCAACAGACCAAGTTACACTTCCACCTCATGGTGTAGGGGTTAGCATTCTTGGCTATCGCCCCGGAGGTCCGCATTCGATTCCATGCTCTATCAAAAATTTAATTCTCGTCTGGATCGGGATACATTCAACTTCGTGAAACAAAACTGAGAGAAGAGGTGGTTTCGTCTCACACCTCAACCACTCTGGAAGTGGTTTTCCATTGTTTCCGTCGGGCCGCTGCCTCACTGTCAGACAGCTACCCAACTGTCCTCACGAGGCTGAGTGCACCTCGTTTCAGCCTTCATGTCAGTTTCAAAAAGAAAAACTGACGGAGGTGGAAATCAAACCCGGGGCATCTGGGTGAGAGACAGGTATACTGCCCCAGCACCAAGGGGCTGGCAGCTGAATTACAAATACACACACTAATGCAGCCATCACAATAACACAGGTTATCAGACAAATTTCACACGCTTACACCAAGTTCACGGGGCTATATGACCTTCATGCCGCAAGGCCCCTACATGAATCAACAACAACAATATCCTATTCCTTCGCCCAACTTTCAATTGTCTAACCTGTAGTTGGTTTTATCTTCTCCGGAAGTTGATAAAAAAGAGAGTAGGAAGTCGCAAAGATTGTTGGTACAAGTTTGGAATTGTCTGTCTCCTGTGTAAACCTTTTGTGGATGATAAGGAGCTGACATGGACTTCATAATCTCCAGCGTCTCTTGACCGATGTTTCTTGGAGTCTCCTGGGAAATACGTCCGCTGTCATGTTCATGTTCTCTCGAAGAGCACGCGGTGGGAAGAAAAACTTCGCATTGATAGTGCAGACTGCGTCCCATAGGAGCAGCACTGGTTCATTATTTACAAGGAGCAGGTGTATTAGTATGGATGGTTTAAGTAATGCAATAATGCCCACAATTAAATATTCTCAGCTTTCGACAAATTACCAGCTTGGGCACGAATAAACAAATTGATTGGCAGTAAAAAAAATATACGAGCCTTACAGTACTCGCATAGTTATGATATGTAATATGTGATATGTTATCCTGCTATGTGTGTCCCGGGAGCGCAAATCCCTTGTTGACAGTGAACTCTGTTGGTCATTGAAATAACTACTTGTAAAAATCCACTGCCAAATCCTGACCGTAATGAATCATAGATGTTATTTGCCGTGGCGGAAGCAATCCACTGCCTACTTGATGCGAGCTGCGCTCTATACCGGCCAGTTAGTGAACCCATGCCAGCGATGTTATTGAAAATGGCCTTGTTTTGCCGATCAGTGCACTGCCAAGTATAGGCGCGATTAAAAATTAGGTGTGCGGAAAGTATAGTAAATGTGTTTTCCCCAGTGATATGTTTAGACCAACGAAGTTTCAATTATTGTTAGTAGTCGGCGTTAATATACTGAATTCCTACGTTGTTTGGAATGTTTGTTGATGCGATATAGATTCCACATAGCCACATGGCCGACAGTACATCGAGTGCTTACATTACATAACAATAAAGCAAAAGTATGAAGATTTAATAAATCGTAATTGTTTTCAGCAAATATGATAAAATGAATATTTTCACACTAAGATCGACAACTTGAAGATGATTTATTGTAGGAATATCATAAATGGGGTCTCCAAACCTTGAACTAATCTGTACGCGATATACATTCGCAGCAATCGAAACCAAATGTAGTATGAGTAAAGATGTATACCGGAATATCTCAAGCCCATATTTGAAAATGATGTCAGTGCTACCAACTGCTGTAAAAACGCACTAGAAATTTGAGCTCCATGTTTGATATCTTGGAAGGTATGCATCGGAGCTATTTCATAATTGGCACACATGTAGATAATACTATTTGAGTTTAATTTCCAGTGTTGCCAAAATAAGTTTAAGCCTTCTACTAGGTCCAATTTATAAATGCATATAACTTCTACACTAACAATTGGATTTCATATGTTATATGTGTACATAAACAGATATGACTTGGCGTAATCTTAAGAGCCATCAGGGCTGCCAACTGTTAATAATGGCTCTCTCAACTTTTTTTATCCAAATACCTAAGAACGTTTGCAAGCCGACAGCTTTAAACTATGCACACGTATAGTACCTGACATTTTAGATTAATTTGGAGTAACTTATATACGTCAGTTCTACCAACATGATTCTAAGCCTGCTGATAGGACCAATTTTTAAATACATGTAACTTCTACACTATCATTTGGATTTCAACCAAATTTCGTATGTGCTATGAGTAACATAACAGATATGACTATAAGTATTCTTAAGAGCAATCATGGGTGCCAACTGTTAATAAATGCTGTCTATATGTTTTACCCTAATATCAATACAGTATATCAGAAAGTATGCAAGCCAACAGCTCTATACTTTGCACACGTATAGCACCTGACATTCTAGGTTAATTTGGAGTAATTAATATGACAGTGCTGCCAACATGATTGTATGCCTGCCGATAGGTCCAATTTTAAAATACATGTAACTTCTATACTAACAAATGGATTTCATCCAAAATTGGCACAACAAGATATCATAATATTTCAGATTATTTCTTACCAGCACACGCATGGCATTGTTGCCAACATGCTTTTACGCGTGCTGATAGATCCAATGTCTAACTGCTTGTAATGTCCATTGGACTTCAACCAAATTTTGTGTTCTGTACCTTAAGAGAAGGAACTAAGATTATATTCAGTCACCAGGGCTGCCAACTGTACTTCTCTATTAGGCTAATTTATACCAGGTAATGGTATATTTCAAATTAATTAGACATTTCGATATTACCTACTTAGTTTCGTCATTATTCTAGATATATTCATATACTGTAGAACAGTGTGGTCCAACCCGCGGCCCACGGGCCGCATGCGGCCCGCCTGTTCATTTTTATTGGCCCTTGTCCTTCTTACTGCCCTTCACTCTTCGACAGTTATAATCCGAGGCGTGCCTTCTTTAATTTTCACTTTCATTCAGTAATGTTACGAAGGAGCCAGGTGGGAAAGGAAAGATCCCGAAAAATACGCCAGTAATCAGAATTGTCTTCCCAAGAATACGTACGGCACGAGAAGCTGCCCCGTCACCAGGTGACAACTGGTTGGCTGCCAGTGATTGGCTGCAGATAAGTTCACGATCGTTCGTGAGCTGCGGCGGATTTCCCTATAAAAGGGAGCGCAGGGCTGTTCGAAGAGGTTGTTTTTGACGAGAGAGGTTGTTCGAGAGATATAGTACAACGAGAGTTTGTTGTCATCGTTGTTGGGAGAGCGGTACCTAATATGGCGGGACTTAATAAACGGCGTGTTGAAGGTGAGAAACGACAATTTCAGTCAAAGTGGCAGGAAAGTTACTTCTTTGTTGAACATAATGGAAAACCGCAGTGTATTATTTGTTCTCAAGTCTTAGGTGTTTCGAAGGAGTATAACGTGAATAGATACTACACCAGCTTGCATAAATCAAAATACGATCAATACCAGGAAAGTGCCAGAAGTTGTGTGTTTAATGATTTGAAGCAGAAACTAACAAGACAGAAGAATATATTTCAGCAACCATTAAACACTGCTGGTTTAAAGGCATCTTATGAGGTATGTTCAGAGCTAGCTAAAAGTCTTTCAGGGATGGTGAGCTCATTAAGAGATGTGCTGTAAAAATTGCACTTTATTTGGAGATAATAGGATAGCTAAGGGACTTTGTTTTATATGTGACGGGGATTTTCCCTCACCCTCTCGCCTGCGCTGCGAGCCGGTCTCCCGCCAAGCACTTTGCCGTAATGCACTTCTTGGCGCCACAAGTGTCCCTCCATTGCAGTCTGCTGAGAGCTCTAACACCGTGAGGTTCAGTTTAGTCAATTGTTGACGTGTTTAGTGCTCAGTGTGCTGTTCCAATGCGATTTTTATTACGTAACATTCAAATTCCTATACTCAATGACTCAGTGCCGGGAGGGCGCCGAATTACGGCAAAGTGCTTGGCGGGAGACAGGCTCGCAACGTGGTAGAGCGGGCAAGCGAAAATCCCCGTCACATATAAAACAAAGACCCTGTATTTCGAAACAGTTTCCTTGATTCACCAGACAGTTAATAGAAGAATTAATGGCATGGCTGGTGAAGTTTCAGGTTCTCTCAAGAGCAGTTTGGAAAAATGTGAATTTTACTATCTATAGCTGACATCGGCCAGCTCCTTATCTTCGTCAGAATAATAAACGAAGAATTTGAAATTCATGAAGAACTGTAGGAATTAAGATAATTAGAAACCAACAAAAAAGGTATTGACATATTCAACGCACTGGATGATATCGTTTCTAAATATGGTGGTTTTGTGAAGTGCTCTGGCATTGCAACAGATGGAGCTAAAGCAATGTTTGGTCCTAACATTGGTTTAGTGGGACTGGGTAAAGAAAAAGGATTGCATTTTTTGTTTTTCCTCTGCATTATCCACCAGGAGGCTCTCTGTGGAAAAATTATAAGGCTCAGTGAGACAATGAAAACTGTTGTAAATACTGTAAATTTAATCAGGGGAGGTAATAAAGTCTGTAGACACAGAGCATTTATTGCATTCCTGGACAATTTGGAAGCTGAGTATGGTGACATTTCATTGTACTGTGAAGTGCGTTGGCTAAGTGCAGGAAATTGCTTGCAACAGTTTTTTGGGTTGAGGAATGAAATTCTTGCTTTTCTCAAAAATGAAAACATTGGGCATGAGTATCAATAAAAACTGGAAGAAATCCAGTTTTTAAATAATCTTGCTTTTCTGACAGAGTTAACATCGCATCTAAATGCTTAAAACCTGACACTACAAGACATAAAACAGAATAACTCCCAGCTTTATGGACATATTGAGGGCTTCCGCAAAAACTTGATTTAATGTAAATTGCATTGAAGGCAAACAATATGGCACCTTCCCATCTTGTCAGCAGTTGAAAGAAGAAAAAAATGTGACATAAATTTTAGTATGTTTCATGAAATAATAATAATACAGTAGATATCTAGAAAGAGTTCCAGAACAGATTCCAGGATTTTGACTCCCTAAAACCAAAACTTGCACTGTTCAACAACCCCATGGATATTGAAGTGAGTGAGGTGCACTGCGACCTTCAAATGGAAATGTGTGATCTTCAGGCAGACCCATTCTACCAGACTAAAAAGTGTGATGTCCCTGAAAATTCCTGGAAACTAATTTCTAAAGAACGTTTTCCTGAACTGCTTAAATTCTCTCTGCAAGTGTTATCGCTGTATAGCAGTACGTATGCGTGCGAAAGTGCTTTATCTGCTCTCGAACAAATTAAATAAAAAACGAGAAATCGAATTGAAAGTTCTGCACTGGAATTGAGCCTGAGACTTTGCCTTACTGAACTTACAGTGGACATTGACACACTTATATCAGGAAAGCAGGGCCAATCATCACATTGATTTCTCGACAGTAAAATGAAGTGGTATATTAAACTAGCAATATTAAACTCATTTTAATATATATTTTAATAAATGTTTTTGAGTAAAATAAGTAATACGTTTTCTTTCTGGAATATCTCTGGCCCTCACATTCCTATACTAATGTTTGATTGGCCCTCGGGTAACTAAAGGTTGGACCACCCTGCTGTAGATTAATCATTGGCATGAATCTTAATTTTAAGAAAAGTAGGCTCTTTAGTTCGTTACGGAACTTCTTGCTTTTGTTTTTCTTCGTCTGTTGCTTATGTTTAAGATGGCACTAACCAAACAACAAATCCGATTCGTCCTGTCCATTAAAATACCCCTTTAATCAGAACCACTGACTCAATCATTCCAGCAGTAATATTATTGTAGTCTGGTCTATCCCGTACATTGAAATTATAATCAACATTAGACCGGCTGGATGTCTCAAATGTGACGGATGGTTGAAACACGCTTAAAAACGGGCACTTTTTGTGTTCCAACTGCGATAAAAAATATTAAAATATAAATTAAAAATTCCCAACCTACATGACCAAACCTAAAATAGAACAACGAAAATGATGATATTGTTGGATTTTATGTAGGTTTATTGGTTACTTCACAAACAACCTTCAAACTCGAGTACACATAATATTTTGGTCGACAGTAGAACGTGCGTTGGGACAGGGTACACTCAGCCTCGTGAGGCGAAGTTTAGAAGAGGCGGGTCCGATTTCCACCTTGACCATCTTAGAAGTGGTTTTCTGTGGTTCTCCAATTCTATTCCAGACAAATACCGGGATGGTTTTTAACATAAGGCCACGACTGTCTCCATAGCACTCCTCGACGAGAAACGCACCCAAGACTACAGACCTCACAATGACACAGGGGCAGATAACCTCGTAATTCATTCCCTTAAAGCAACAATGATACGTTTCAACTCTGAGATTTGCTGATGACATCGTCATCTTGGCCGACAAGCCTGAGGATTTGAATGAGTTTTGAATGGTATGGACTCCGTCTTACGGAAAGAATTCATGATGAAAATTAATAAATGTAAAACAAAAATACTGGAATGCACCCGAAATAAATCAGAAACATCTATGGAGATCAAATTGGCAGGTGAAAAGCTGAATGAAGTAGGAGACTTATGTTACTTAGGAAGCAGAATAACCAGTGATGGACGAAGCAAAGAGGATACAAAAAGTAGGTTGGCTCAGGTAAGGAGAGCATTTCTACAAAAAAGGAATCTGTTGACATCGAATATAGATTTAGGTATTAGGAAGTCATTTTTGAAAGGCTTTGTCTGGAGCGTGGCGCTCTACGGACGTAAAACTTGAACTATTGGTGCAGCAGAAAAGAGGAGAATTGAAGCATCTATATTATATAAAGCTACTAGGCTGACTGACTGACTCACTCACTCACTGACATAAATGTTTACCCACTTCCAAATGAGTTACAAACTTGATATTTGGCAAAAACACTCCTTTCACCTTGCAATCAACAGAAAAATTCCGAAAAGGTACATTTTTTAATTTTCAACCCTACAAAAGACAAAACTAATAGGGGGAAAGTACAAATCTCCAGTAATATCTCTGAGTGTGATATTGTGCATGGCCTATGTTGTAGACATTAGCACATTACATCTTTTTTATCTCTTGCTATTTTTTCATACGACGTTTAATTAGGGAGTTATTAATGATTTTGTACTTTTTGGCCGAAAGTTTTCTCTGAGTGTGATATTGTACATGGCCTATGTTGTAGACATTAACACATTACATCTTTTTTATCTCTTGCTATTTTTTCATACGACGTTTAATTAGGGAGTTATTAATGATTTTGTACTTTTTGGCCGAAAGTTTTCTCTGAGTGTGATATTGTACATGGCCTATGTTGTAGACATTAACACATTACATCTTTTTTATCTCTTGCTATTTTTTCATACGACGTTTAATTAGGGAGTTATTAATGATTTTGTACTTTTTGGCCGAAATTTTTCTCTGAGTGTGATATTGTACATGGCCTATGTTGTAGACATTAACACATTACATCTTTTTTATCTCTTGCTATTTTTTCATACGACGTTTAATTAGGGAGTTATTAATGATTTTGTACTTTTTGGCCGAAATTTTTCTCTGAGTGTGATATTGTACATGGCCTATGTTGTAGACATTAACACATTACATCTTTTTTATCTCTTGCTATTTTTTCATACGACGTTTAATTAGGGAGTTATTAATGATTTTGTACTTTTTGGCCGAAATTTTTCTCCGAGTGTGATATTGTACATGGCCTATGTTGTAGACAATAACACATTACATCTTTTTTGTCTCTTGCTATTTCATCATACGACGTATAATTAGGGAGTTATTAATGATTTTGTACTTTTTGGCCAAAATTTTTCTATGTCCCACGAAAAACTTAAAAATTAATTCGAATGAAATTTCAAAAAAATAGTTTTTTTAATACTTTTATTATATTTTTTACGTCTTGTAGGGTCGGAAACCAACGTGTTATTTTGATGTATTTTTTCGTCCCATGCATTTTTGGTTTCAGGTGATAGAATTATTTTCCACTAGGACCAATGCTCATTTGAAATGTGGTGTTACAGGAGAATGATGAAGATCAGATGGGTAGATAGGGTTACAAACGAAGAGGTATTAAGACGAGTGGGAGAGGAGAGGTGTTTCTGGCGACTGCTAATGAAGAGAAGAGATGGGTTAGTAGGACACATACTAAGACACCCAGGAATAGCAAGCTTAGTTATGGAAGGAAGGGTCGAGGACAAGAACTAGACCAAGGTGAGAATATGTTAAACAGATTGCCTCCGATATAGGGTGTGGTAGCTATGTAGAGATGAAACGATTACCTCGGGACAGGGAGCCATGGAGAGCTGCATCGAATCCGTCAAAAGACTGAAGACTCAAACAACAACGTTACTATATACAGGGTGTCTTTTATGAGCCTTTGGAGAATGATAGGTCGTGTAGGGGACGGGTATAGAAGTAAGGGATGATTCAGGCTCTCTAGCCTGTAAGTTAGGGAATCGACCCAAGTCTCTATTACCTTTCTCAAACCTTTAACTCTTGGCAAGATCCATTTCACCATGTGGCGCTGGCGTAATGGATAGCGTTGCGGTGCGAAAGACCGGTCGTCCCGGGTTCGATTCCGGGCTTGGACAAAATGTGTCTTTTTAATTTTTTTATGTTATTTTAGGTGTAAGGTATTTAAGCTTGATACCTTCGGTAAATTAAACCGATCTCTGTGCACTTCGTAGCATTAAATTGTTGAAGTCCGTTATTACGTTTAAATCACGTTGATTTGCAAGAGAAAGTAAGGTTTAGCTAGGCTAGGCATGCTTAGCTTAAGTTTTGCCGTAGGGTAATCATTAGAAGGCACGATCTTAAAACTACCGCAGTTCCGTTATTAGTCACAAAGTTCCTTTAATAGGCAATAAAATTACAAAACAACAATAAATACACAACAGCAAATACTTGTGAAAACAAAATGATAGAGTATTTTTGTGTCAGTTCATGACAAGATTTCGGTACTTTTCGAGAATTCAAATCACAGCTGAACAACTGGTCATGTTACAAAACGGAGGTAGTGTTTGAATTCATTACAACAATTGCCTGAATCAACCCTTATTTTAGGGGTTAAGGAGGCCGCTCGGACCCCAAGTTCCCTATCTCAAATTACTTCTATACCCGTCCCCTACACGACCCATCATTCTCCAAAGGTACATTAAAGACACCCTGTATATATGATATATTGAGTTACACATCTGGGTATATTACCCTTTTATGATGTTTCTTTGTTTGACCTGCTTTGTTAGATTTAATGGGGAGTGATGACAAAATATGGGCTTTTTGGTTTATTGAAGAGAAGATGTAATAAGTTGCTTATAAGGAAGGAAGTTGGAAAATATTTTTCTGAAGCTAGTTGTTGTAAGGAGATTCTTTGGTGATGAGTGTGGGTAACGATAAAAATAAATGGAGTATAATTATGATTGTTAAAAGTATCCCTCTTGTGCAATAACAACCACGACCCCGATAAGAACAGTAACAAACTCTAATCCATTCTTGCAGACGACGAGGCATACTGAGCACCAACGAAACCAATGTGGTTTGGGGCAGATTATCCCACTCTTGGACAGCAGCTTCAATCAGTTGCTCTTTGTTTGTTCGAGGATTGGGACGAGGACGGTGCGAAATTGCCCTCTTGAGCTCTTTCCATGCATGTTCAACACAGTTTATGTCCGCAGAATAGGCAGGCCACTCCATTCTCTGTATGACATGCATCTGAAGGAACTGGTTGACCACCCTAGCTCGATGGGCACGAGTGTAAAGCCCTCTCCCATTGTGGCAGCAAATCCTGCAACGACAGGTTCAAGAATGTTGTCTCTATACACCAGACTCTAGCAGGACTATTGTTTAATTGTTTCTTGGGAGGCCGTCTTGATCACACACGATCTTTCGAGAAACGGTTGAATAATGGTGCTGCTAAACTACAGCCTATGAACGTCATCCTCCACAAACTCGCTGGTTCAACATGGGGAGCTTCTGCATTCACTCTTCGAACATCAGCAATGGCATTTGTGTACTCTACAGCAGAGTATTGCTCTTCAGTGTGGATAAACAGTCCACCAAGCAGTACATCGGATGTCCTGGCCCACCAGACATAAAACTTTGTGCCAAAGCAGTCATCATCAATTTCCGTTTTCCAGCTTGGGCCGGGTCAAAATAAATATGACCCCCCCCCCCCCCCATCCTCTTTACTCTGTCTGTCCACCATCCTTCCTCAACCACTGAACTCCACTCCACACTCACACTGTCCTTCACCGTACTCTAGATCCTCCTCGTCCTCTCTTTCCAGTCATCCGTCTCTCCATCACTGGTTTCGGCATTCTCTCATCATTCATCCTTTTCACATGTCCATATCTTCTCAATCTGTTGTGCTCCAGCTTATCATTAAGCTTCTGTACATTCACTTCATTTCTCACCTATACACCGAACCATGAAGTTCAATAAATATTTTGTTTGCACCGCCTCACGCCTCTTCAACACCTTCGATTTACACACATCAAAAAAAGTTTTGCATCACCTCGGTTCCCAGATCTCCGGCATATAGACGTTGACTGTGTATATTGTATCCAAGATACAGTCCCTTTGACTGTTCATAGATGTCACTAAAACTGCTCAAAGATGTAAACAACCATGCATGAGCAGGGCCTATTAGACGGAGGGGGTACGACAGCCGATCAGTTCCAGTCATTCCACCAGGACGAAGGTACGCTGCTCATGTTGTCTGTAGTTCTACCATGCCTAGAAGGTCAATACCGCAGTTCGATCGCGTCCGCATTGTTACTTTGTGTCAAGAAGGGCTCTCAACAAGGGAAGTTTCCAGGCGTCTCAGAGTGAACCAAAGCGATGTTGTTCGGACATGGAGGAGGTACAGAGATACAGGAACTGTCGATGACAGGCCTCGCTCAGGCCGCCCAAGGGCTACTACTGTAGTGGATGACCGCTACTTACGGATTGCCGCTCGGAGGAACCCTGACAGCAATGCCACCATGTTGAATAATGCGTTTCGTTCAGCCACAGGACGTCGTGTTTCAACTCAAACTGTGCGCAATAGGCTGCATGATGCGCAACTTCACTCCCGACGTCCATGGCGAGGTCCAGCTTTGCAACCCCGACACCATGCAGCGCGGTACAGATGGGCCCAACAACATGCTGAATGGACCCCACGGAATTGGCATCACGTTCTCTTCACCGATGAGTGTCGCATATGCCTTCAACCAGACAATCGTCGGAGACGTGTTTGGAGGCACCCTGGTCAGGCTGAACGTCTTAGACACACTGTCCAGCGAGTGCAGCAAGGTGGTGGTTCCCTGATGTTTTGGGGTGGCATTATGTGGGGCCGACGTACGCCACTGGTGGTCATGGAAGGCTCCGAAACGGCTTTACGATACCTGAATGACATCCTCCGACCCATAGTGCAACCATATCGGCAGAATATTGGAGAGGCATTTGTCTTCATGGACGACAATTCTCGACCTCATCGTGCACATCTTGTGAATGCGTTCCTTCAAGATAACGACATCGCTCGACTACAGTGGCCAGCATGTTCGCCAGACATGAACCCTATCGAACATGTCTGGGATATGTTGAAAAGGGCTGTTTATGGACGTCTTGACCCACCAACCACTCTGAGAGATTTACGCCGAATTGTCGTTGAGGAGTGGGACAATTTGGACCAACAGTGTCTTGATGAACTTGTGGATAGTATGCCACGACGAATACAGGCATGCATCAATGCAAGAGGACGTGCTACTGGGTATTAGAGGTAGTGGTGTGTACTGCAATCTGGACCACAAATGCTGAAATCTAGCTGTATGATGGTACAACATGCAATGTGTGGGTCTCATGAGCAATAAAACGAGCTGAAATGTTGTTTGTGTTGATCTCTATTCCCTTTGTATTTAAAGGTTCCGGAACTCTTGGAACCGAGGTGATGCAAAACTTTTTTTGATGTGTGTATATAAGTTCGTCAACATTGCAAGCACTGCAGCTTTCAAAAGACATCTTTCATCCCGCTTCTTGGAGCAGTATACCTCTTACATTTGATTACTGTATTATGTTAAAATACTTTTTTTAAGTTCAATTATAACACAAGGACATTAGCTGACAACCTGTCTACTTTAATAGCTTTTCTTGTACAGTATATGGTGTTTGTTTTTCGGGCTGATAGTCTGTATGCACTCTCACTCTTTTGTATATAATTTTTCCATTATCATTAGTATTATTATTATTATTGTATTGTTACTATCTTTTTGTTACTATAATTGTTAGACTATGATTATTTATATTGTGAATGTAAGTGAAAAGGTTTATTTTTATAAGCCCTAACCTTATTTTAAGTAGGGCGCTACTGTAAAGGAGCTCTTAAGCTCTAAGCGTAGCCGTGAAAATAAAATCAATCAATCGATCAATCAATCAATCTATCTCTCCTAGTTTTCTGTACCATACTCCTCAGGAATTTCATTTTGTCTGTCTGTATTCTACTTTCATCTCTCCTCGTCATCAGCCAAGTTTCTGCTCCATACGTCATTATTGGTAAGTAATAGATCTTGTATATCACTTCTTTCGGCCGATAACCTAGATGTTAGGCCCCTTAAAACAACAATCATCATCAACTTCTTTATCCTTCAGTGGTGTGTCTTTATCCCAAATTATACTCCGAACCTGATGATAGAAAACACTCCCACATTATATTCTCTTGTTGATCTCCATATCCAATCTTGGATTTTCCATCAATTCACTTCCTAAAGTGCTCTTCTATTTCCAGATCTACATCTCCAATTTTAACAATCCCTTTACCTTCTTTCTTTCCTCGTGTCATTACCATTGTCTCACTTTTCCTTTATAGAAGGTAAGCTATCAGAGGCTCTTTCTGAACTATCCTACTACTACAGAGGAAACCAATTGAAGCCAATCCATCTAAAACTCAGGTTTTTCATTTCATTTTAAGAACAGACAGGCGTCAAGGAAATTACAGGTAACATGGGAAGACACTCAACTAGATCACTGCTCAACACCTAAATATTTAGGTGAAACATTGGATCGTGCTCTCACCTATAAACAGCATTGCATAAACGTCAAGCAAAAAGTGTCAGCCAGAAACAACATCCTTCGCAAACTGTTTGGAACCAGTTGGGGTACACAGCCAAAGACGATGAGAACTACAGCCCTGGCTCTGTGTTACTCCGCTGCAGAGTACGCTTGTCCTGGAATCGCCCCACCAGATATTAGAAGAGAAGTTGCTGCCATGACTGAGAAAACCAAAGCAATTACCTCATGCGCACACCCACTGCACGGATATAAACTTGCCCATCGACGACTGAGGTCTAGGAGTAGTTCTCCGAGTACAACAGGAGATCTACATGAATCTGCTAAGTCCACAAGGTTAAGATTATGGAGATCTAGAAATACTCAACTTGATGGCTGGATGCTACCAATTGAACATCTCCCTCCAGGACATGAGGAACACTGGTCTACGTGGAAGTCATTGAACAGGCTTCGCACTGGTGTTGGTAGATTAAGAACCAATATGTTAAAGTGGGGTTTTCCTGGCATATCCAGGCTATCTGATTGTGGTGAAGTCCAAACCACAGTCCATTTCATGAACTGCATTAAGTGTCCTTTAAGTTGCACAATGGAGGACTTGATGGCTGCAACACCTAATGCCCGTGACTTGGCAAAATTTTGGACAGAAACGGTTTGATATGTGCATTGTTAAGTACCATATTTTTTAAATGTAAAATGTATACTTCAGATACGAATAAATAAATACTTTTCCTTTGTAAGTATTTTCAGTCTAAATTGCATTGCGAGTATTTTCAACCTCAATTGCATTTTGCAGGGATTGAAATACTAGATTGCCTTTTAATAAGTCTTTGAATGGGGACTCTGCACATTTTTGTGATTTTGAATTTCAATTGCATTTTGTAAGTGTTTTCAACCTATGCAAGTATTCTCAATCTAAATTATATTGTGTAGGGTGGGTATTTTGTAAGTATTTTTATTCTCAATTGCATTTTGTGACTATTTTGAATCTAAATTATATTTTGTAAGTATTTTCTATCTAAATTGCATTTTGTAAATATTGTCAATTCAAATTACAGTACAGTAAGTATGTAGTTAGTTTTAGTTGTAAGTATGTAGTTAGTTTGTTTATTAGATATATGTCATTGTTCTATTAGACTGTGGTGTGTGAGTGTGTCTTGTGGCAGTTGCTTTGTTTATTAGTTATAGTTCATTGTTTCATTAGACTGTGATGTGTGAGGGTGCATGTGAGTGTGCCTGGTGACAGAATGTTTTAGTGGTAGTATTTCTGGTGGAACTTCAGTATTTTATCGTTAGTATAATTTTGGTATTTAATTGTTAGTAGAAGGTTAGGCTTTTTGTTAGTAGAATTGCTCTTTACTTATTCTGAAAGGGAGTAGCAGCCTTTCAGAATAAATCAATTCTTTACTAGTCCTATAGACGGTTAAGATATTGATAATATAAGCCAACTAATGGCTACACTGCGTTCTGCTGCACGGCTGAAAGCAACGGGAAACTACAGCCGTAATGCTATTTCCGAGGATATGCTCCTCTCTATGCATAATTATATGTAATGATGGCCTCCTCCCTTGTAAAATTGCAATCCGGAGGTAAACTAGTCCCCCGTTCGGATCTCCGGGTGGGGACTACTCGAGAGGGGGTTAACATCACAGAAGTGACAAAGAGGAAATCTGACATTCTACGGATCGGAGAGTGGAAGGTTAGAAGTCTGCTAGGAAGTGGAAGGTTAGAAAACTTAGAAAGGGAAATGGATAGGTTGAGGTTGGATTTGGTTGGGATTAGTGAAATACGCTGGCAGGAAGAACAGGACTTTTGGTCAGGAGACTATAGGGTCATTAGCACTAAATCAAACAATGGCCAAGCAGGGGTTGGTTCATATTGAGTAGGAAACTTGGGCAGCGGGTGAAATATTATAAGCAATATAGTGAACGGATTATTGTATCAAAAATCAATACAAAACCTACGTGCACCACAGTGGTACAAGTCTATATGCCTACCAGTCAAGCTGATGATGAGGATGTTGAAAAGGTCTACGAAGAAATAGATGAAATTCTGAGGTATGTCAAGGGTGATGAAAATGTTATATTAATGGGAGATTGGAATGCTGTGGTAGGAAAAGGGAGAGAAGGGGAGATAGTAGGGGATTTCGGATTAGGTGAAAGGAATGATCGAGGAAGCAGGCTGATGGAATTCTGCACCGAGCATGAGTTGGTCATAGCTAACACCTTATTCAATAACCACAACAGAAGAATATACACATGGATGAGACCAGGAGATACAGGGCGTTACCAAATCGACATCATTATGGTAAAGCAGAGGTTTCGAAACCAGATTTTGGATTGTAAAACATATCCTGGTGCTGACATAAACTCTGACTTGGTTACTATATGGCATCGCAGTCAGCACCTGGCGGCGAACGTTGGAACTAATAGAGCGTTATCAATTCTAACCTAGTAATTATGGCTTCACACAAGTGTAGTTAGTGGAAGGTTCCTTTTCGTGCCATAAATCTATGACATGGGACCGCCGGCTTTACTTGCCCTCCGAAGGAAGGCATACTGAGGTTTTTAACGCTCTTAAGAAATGCGACAACTTCGGCCAGATTTGAACCCGCGCCTTTCGGCGTAGAAGCTCAGCATGCTACAACTACGCCATCGAAGCCACCATCATGATAAAAGTCTTTGAAACGCAAAATTATTTTTGACACTTACGAGCAGCTTTGAGGCCTCTCTCAAGTTACCTCGGAGTAAGGAGGATGGAAATAGAACAGAATCGCACTTGCTGTCATTGAGGGGTTAGGAAAATTGTCAGGTATAGCAGTTCGTGAAGGCGCCGTTTGGATGTAACATTTCACTGTGTTCCTCAGTCAACTGCCACGTCGTCTTCTTCTCCACTTTACTGTATGCCTGTCTGCTGTAGCCATATGTCTGTCTGTCGGTCTATCTGTCCGTCCGTCCGTCCGACTGTCTATGGATTGAGATGGCGGCTGGAATTCCCCTGATGGACTTAGTGGCACGTTTCACATTATTGCTGGCTTCAAAGCAGTGGAGTCCGCATCCCTCTCTTTGTCGCCAGTCCCTTCATATCCAACGCCACAGGCTTAGCCCTCAGTGAGATATACAGACAGGCAACACGCTTTACGGCAGAGAAGGGATAGTTGCAGATGAAACAGGAGTTCGTTCATGCTCGATCAAGTTCATTGACAATGAAATAGTTTAGTCACGATGTACTGTACTGTAGTTGAATATTTTGAATGCCATAGTTCCTTGTGCTAATGAAATCAGTTATCGGTAAAATAAATATGTCTTACTATGGTATTACTTTATCAAAGAAATTTATTAACCCGCGAGAACTGCTGCATGGGAATTTTTGATCCGAGACTTAAATAATGCTCTATATTTTCGTTTTGGTCATCCCTTATTTCCTGTCGCTTTCTGTACCTTCCTTCCTAGCATTGAACTTGACCCTGCAAAAGAAACATGTCCATAGATTGTTGAACACTCAAGTTATTTCTATATTATTGACGGTTGGGTCAGATTTACCCGCGGCGTCACTCCTCGCGTGACAATTATCGGCTTACGTTAGTCGGGACAATCTGAAATTTAAGGGGGAAAATCAAAAAAAAATTGGTGCAGAACAATCACATAACTCATGATCATGTTGATCCATGTTTAGGGTCTAGGGACATCTTGGTCATCAGCTCCTTTGTTCAAAAAATCGAGATAGGACTTAACCGCCACTATCAAGGGCAATTATACTGTTATGAAATTGATTATCATTTCCCTGCATGTTAAATTCGAAAAATAGCTTGCCACGTTGGGTGAGTGGTTAACGTGTCCGTCAACTAACCCCAAGCTTGCAGGTTCGCTCCTGGCCGAGGTAAGTATTTTTTGAAAGGCGGCAAAAATTACGACACCGTGTCATACGATGTTGGCATGTCAAAGAACCCATTTGAATTAAGTAGGCCGTGTTCATAATGGCAAAAGGAATCTCGGGAGTTTCCGCCAAACAATGTTCCTCATTTCTCTACTAGAAAGCGGTATAGTGTTCAAGGAGCTCAGATATCTAACCTCCTTGACTTTCATAGTGCTTCAAGGAACAACGAAATTCGGCATGCAAGCTACCCTATGGGTGTCAAATAACGAAGCCTGCACCCGGCATCCGAGGCCATACGATATTATTATTATTATTATTATTATTATTATTATTATTATTATTATTATTCGAAAAATATAAATTAACCTCATTTTATATTGGGAATAGTTCATAGTATATAGGAAGACACCAGGTGTAAAATTACTCCATTAAAATACGTACGAGTACGACACAAAGGGAGTGTCATAGTATGGGTTAAAATAACCCGGCACCAGTCCTTGTGTTATATACGAGGCACGTCCAGAAAGTAAGCTCCGTTTGGTAATAAAATTAAATTGTGTACAGATACAGAAGAAATATTTATTGCACAACATTCTACACCTCTTAAACTACCTTTCCACATAACTGCCGAAATTTGCAGGCATTTGTCATAGCGTGGCACAAGTTTTTGGATACCTTCTTTATAGAAGTTTGCCGCCGACCCGTAAACGGGAGTGAAGACTCCCCTAAAGATATCCTACTGTTTGGCCATCACTGTTAGGCAAATTGCGTATGTGGTCAGGAGAACTCCTAAACATACGCAGTTCTCCTGGTAAGCACGCAATTTGCCTAACAGTGATGGTCAAACAGTAGGATATCTTAAGAGGAGTCTTCACTCTCGTTTACGGGTCGGCGGCAAACTTCTATGAAGAAGGTATCCAAAAACTTGTGCCACGCTATGACAAATGCCTGCAAAAGTTCGGCAGTTATGTGGAAAATTAGTTTAATAGGTGTAGAATGTTGTGCAATAAATATTTCTTCTGTATCTGTACACAATTTAATTTTATTACCAAACGGAGCTTACTTTCTGGACGTGCCTCGTACTTTCACGGCAGTTCTGGATGGTTAAACATGAGTACGTAGATACAGGAAAATAATCATGCCTAGAAAATGACCCTTATTGACAAAGTTAGGACAAAGAAAATATACCTTCATTCAATAAAATTACAGTATTATTAATGTATACTAAAGTAGCGGTTTCGATCGCATTATAACCTTCATCAGCAATGTATAATAAATATTTATAAACATAAACAAGTAATAAGTTGCAATATGACGGATGTAAAATAAAAATGTTCTAAGTTTTGTTGAGAGAAATAGCTTAAGAAGTAAAAATTGGGGATTCTACAAAAATAAGACAAGTCCAATGCTTTTCCAGTGCTTTTTCAAAATAATTATTTACCTGGTATGTTTAGCATCCAATAATGATTTGTACTTTGTTAGGATTTACATAATAAATCATCGTATTTGAGGATTTAAAATTTTTCATTTTTCCTCCTGATGAAAACCGCATTGATTGCGCTGCTTTTTCCACTTGCGTGGCAATCTTTGCGAGTTTACACTCTTGTCCGATGTCACTGAGAGCGACAGATTTACCCCAAGGACAGCGGTCTCCCCATATTTTTAGCCTACTTCTCAAATTTTGCAAAAATGAGGACTAAGTAGAATTATGCGGTCGATCCGGGCAAATGTGTGTGTGTCTGTCTGTCTGTCTATCTGTCTATACGTCCTTCTGTCTGGCTGGCTGTGTGTGTGCCCCCCCCCCTACTAACTCATAAACGGCTGCAGCTATGGAGACCAAACTAAGTATGCGTAAAGATCTATGCCGGAATATCTCAAGGCCATAGTTGAAAATGATGTTAATGCTACCAGCTGCTGAAAAATCGCAATTGAAATTTGAGCTCAATGTTGGATATCCTGGAAGGTATAAATGGGGCTATTCCAAAGTTGGAACAAATACTGTATAGATAATAATATTTCAGTTTAATTTCCAGGAGGCCATACATGACAGTGTTACCAACATGATTCTAAGGCAGCTGATAAGTCTAATATTTAAATGCATGTAACTTATAAAATATCAATGGGAGTTCAACCAAATGTCGTATGTACTATGTGTACAATAACAAATATGACTGTGCGTATTCTTAAGAGCAAACAGGGCTGCCAACTGTTAATAAATGCTCTCTTTATTATTTTATCCTAATACCAATATATCAGTAAGTATGCAATCCAAAAGCTCGAATCTTTGCACACGTATAGTACATGTCCTTCTACATTAATTTGGAGTATCAAGTATACGTCAGTACTGCCAACATGATTCTAAGCTTGTTGATAGCTCCAAATTTCAAATACATGTAACTTCTATACTAACAAATGGATTTCATCGAAAATTGACTCAATAATAGATCATAACAATTTAGATTAATTCATAAATTCTAAGAAAAGTAGGCTCTTTAGTTCGTCACGGAACTTCTTGTTCATGTTTGTATTCAACTAAGTTTTCAGCAAAAACGAGACTAGTCCAAAGTTGTTTGTTTGTTTTCTTTTCTCAACTAATCTCGTAAAAAATATTTCCTTAATGTGCAATGTAAAGCTGTTAATGAGACATTAGTAGGTTCATAAGCAATATTTATTTCATTCAGCACAAATGAAGCTATACTAGTTTTTTTTTGTTTTTTTTAATTGTTTCTGAACAATTTAATTGTTGAACTTGGATGGTTCTTGGTATTAACCCTTCAATTATATTTCTATGTTTTCTGTCTAAATTATTTAAGAATAATAAAATCAGAACTGTTACATTTATTCATTTATTTAGCGTATGGCTTTTAGTACCGGGAGTGTCCGAGGACATCATCGGCTCGCCAGAGGCTGTAGCTGCTTCAAGCGGACACTAATAGGGTGAGATACAAGTTCCGTTCAATTTCCAGTAGTTTCAACTTTTGCTACCAGATGTCAATGTTACCAAGTGGTGAACGTTGCAACTTTCATAGAGCCTTCACACAAGTTTAGTTAGTTGAAGGATCTTTTACATGTCATAAATTTATGACATTGAACCGCCGGCTTTCCTTCCCCTCCGAAGGAAGGCATACTGAAGAATGTTAACACTCTTAAAATATCTGACGACTTCGGCCGGGATTGAACCCGTGATCTTGGACAGTTCAGCATGCTACCAACTACGCCACAGTTGCCGCTAGATCTGTAACACATTTTTAGTACAAAAAATACTTTCTTTGGCTTATCCGAATTAATGGTGTCGCTGGAGCCAACCAGGCTCATTTTTGGTTTAGGCCGACAATTTGGAACCGGATGCCCTTCTTGAAGTCACGTGATTTTTCAGGTGAATATGTCACCCCATTGTCACCAGGATTCGAACTCTGGCCCTCCGGGTGAAAGACGAGCAGCTATGCCACGGAGCCATCACGCTCCCCTACAAATTTTTATTAATATGGAAAAAATATTTCTCTAAAAGCTGCTCTATGCAGGATTGCTATTGGTTTGGAACCGATGTATATGTACTGTGTTAATTTATCATTTGAAGGTTGGAAGAACGTATAAGTTTTTATTGTGTAATTTTTCCATGATCAAATATTAACCATTAATACCATATTAGCCAAGCCTCCGTGGCTTTGGCGGCAGCACGCCGACCCCTCACCGCTGGCTCCGTGGTTCAAATCCCGGTCACTCCATGTGAGATCTGTGCTGGACAAAACGGAGGCAGACCGGTTTTTCTCCGGGTACTCCGGTTTTCCCTGTCAAAATTACATTCCAGCATCACTCTGGTTAGTTGGTTCCTTAGTTTAGGGGCTGCGACAACGTGGTCATGTAGCCCCGTGTACTTTGGGTGTGTGCAGAATCTGTCTGTTAACCGGTGTTGTTTGTGATGACTGTATTAGTGTGTGTATCTGTTTTTTTTAATTCAAGTATGGACTGCAACTTTGAATTTTTCAAATAGTTCCTACTTTTGCCGCCAAACGCCACCGTCAACGACTACTAGGCCTAGTTCAGAACTTAGATACCAGACGCCACCGCAGTCGGCTCTTGGCAACGAACGTAGCAACCTAAGAGCGTTGTTTACATTCTTAACCTATACAATTTAGTTTCACACAGGTGTAATTAGTGGAAAGTTCTTTAACATGCCATAAATCTATGACATGGGATCGCCGGCTTTACTTCCCCTCCGAAGGAATGCAACACTCTCCACTATCATTTCATTTCACCTGTCATTCATTTAATCATTACCCCAGAGGAGTGCGACAGGCCTCGGCAGCCAGCACAGTTCATATCCTCGCCGATAGATGGGGGCTTCATTCATTCCATTTCCTGACCCGGTCGGAGACTGGAAGCAGGCTGTGGATTTTCATTTTTCACCATATTAGCCAAGGGTCTGGCCATGTTGAAACACCAATTCCCAGGAGAACTTCGCAGTTAAGCATCATTGGGCGTGGTTGGACCTTGGATGGAATGCCGGTTCAGTGGGACCACGCGCTATTGGTGGGGAAAGGAGGAGCGGAAGAACCCTGGCCACCCTACCGCACGTAAACTCCGGATGAGGATAGCCTCTACGGAGGCACATAACTACCTTCCGGAAGAATACCAATAATAATAATAATAATAATAACTAGCATTACCCGTCGTGACTTCGCCTGCAAATATTCTGGTTGTAAAGAGTACACTTAGCAAAATCTCAGTCATGAATGCTATGACTGATTTATCCTTAGTATGAATAATCAGACTTTATCAATTCAGCTACTGGTGCAGTGGTTAGGGGTTTGTCATTCCTTCTTAGCTATATCTGAGTGAAGTTAGTTTTCTGAGAATATCACAGACACTGTTAATTTAAGGGCCTTTAAATGTGGTTTTCGGAGACCCTTTATAGTCGGGTGAAATGAACTTTCGTACCACACTCACACGTGAAAATTGCGTGAATAAATTCTAGAGTGCTCCTTGATCCCCTTAAGCGCATTATACTGTATGTATTGATGAATTTTACAGCTTAATTTCGTTCAGTGATAACCTTATAACCGTCTGGAAACTTTCACAGTCATGTAATAATTGGAATTGCATTGCGTCGTACAGAAATAGATGGACATGTGAGATTCTGTTACCATGGTTACCGTGTTGCATTCTTTCATTATTTCATTGTATACATGTTTTAAGGTATTTATTTAATTGTGAGGCATTTATAGAGTAAGTGAGTGCGTTTAGCTTATGCAATGAGTTATGCTGAACCTGTAGGTACCCCATATGTGTAGGTTGGTGTTAATGGGACCTTATTTCCGGTACAAAACTCGAATGGAACCTTAGCAGAATAATATAGGGAGGGATACCATAATACTTAATTAGCAATTCGCCAGCAACGCGAAATACGTTCCACGTCAAAAGCATAATAGAGAACGTGGTTTGAATTTTCGATCACCGGATTATAGCTGCAGCTTCCGATCATGGTCGTGGTGAGCGATTTAACCGCGCACGGCTACGTCCTGGGTTAAAATGAAAATGTAGCTTGTATTTATACTGTATTAATCGTTTAGCGTAACGCAGGTTATTAAAGTTCCAGCACGCCCCAAAGCAAAGGCCGCTGCAAGATGCCTCGGGAGACGCAAACCACTGAACTATATCTCTCTACGGATTCTAATTAGGTTTGTTTTTCGCAAGGTTTACATCAAGAGTCGTTTCATAAACAAACAAACAATTCGTGCAAGCATCACATCCTCTTGTTTATCACAGCGTCCTGTACGCAGAGAGGAATTTATAATGGTGTTTACCTGTCTACTTTATGTTGATATGCTGTATATTTTGTGCCCCGAGTTGTGTTCCTTATTATCCCATCCTTCTCGTCCTGAGGTTAGATACCTCGCTCTCCTTCCTTCCTTTCTTTCAACGTTTCTTCCATCGTCTACCATCACGAGCACCAGTAATTTTGGCATGCTAGGTAGCGCCACTTAAATAATAATGATGATCGCAACTACCCCTCAGTAGCTTTTCTTTACGGTATTTATTTCTTTCTTTCTTTCTGTCTTTCTTTTTTCCTTCTTTCTTCCTTTCTTTCTTTCTTTCTTTCTTTCTTCCTTCCTTTCTTTCTGTCTTTCTTCCTTTCTTCCTTCCTTACTTCCTTTATTCCTTTCCTCCCGTCTTTATTTCTTCCTTTCTTCCTTCCTTACTTCCTTTTTTCCTTTTCTCCTGTCTTTCTTTATTTCTTCCTTCCTTACTTCCTTTATTCCTTTCCTCCTGTCTTTCTTTCTTTCTTCTTTTCTTCCCCTCTTTCTTCCTTTCTTTCTGTCTTTCTTCCTTTCTTCCTTCCTTCCTTTATTCCTTTCCTCCTGTATTTCTTTCTTTCTTTCTTTCTTTCTTCCTTTCATCCTTTATTCCTTTCTTCCTTTATTCCTTTCTTCCTGTCTTTCTTTCTTCCTTCCTTCATTTCTTCCTTTCTTTCTTTCTTTCCTCCTTTCTTCCTTTCTTCCTGCTGTTCTTTCTTCCTTTCTTCCTTTCTTCCTTTTTCCTTTCTTCCTGTCTTTCTTTCTTACTTTTGTCCTTTATTCCTTTCTTCCTTTCTTTCTTTCTTTCTTTCTTTCTTTCTTTCTTCCTTTCTTTCTTCCTTTCTTAATTTATTCCTTTCTTCCTTTCTTCCTTTCTTCCTGCCTTTCTTTTTTTCTTCCTTCCTTTGTTTCATCCTTTCTTTCTTCCTTTCTTTCTTTCTTCCTTTCCTTCTTTCTTTCATTCTCTATTTTTATTTTTTATTTCTTCTTCTTCTTTTCGTTTGGGCCTACTGAGGACCACGAGGCTCGTTTTGACTTCTTGTAAGGAATTTATGTTTCTTCTTAGTCCAGGCAGCTTTCATCTTCTGGCTGTGTGTCTGCTTTCTTCCCTGTGTCCACTTCGGTCTGGTAGTCCCTGCTGGTGAGAGACACTGGAAAGACACCATGTTGAATCATCTGTCGGAATTGTGATCGATCCTGAAGGTTTTTTGATGAAATTCCAAGTTTTTTATTTTTTATTTATTTATTTTATTTATTTAATGTCCTCCTCCTGGCGTGGTGGCTAGCATTCTTAGCTGTCACCTCTGAGGTCCGGGTTCGATTCCATGCTTTGCCAAGATTTAGTTTTATGTTGTATTTTTTTTTTTTTTTTTTTTTTTTGTCCGAGTCCTGGATCGGGGTACACTTAGACTCATGAGACAAGACTGACAAGAGGTGGGTTTGATTACCACTTCAGCCACCCTTGAAGTGGTTTTCTCACTCTTACTCCAGGCGAATGGAGTAGGAAAGATAATGTTCTCAAATTATAAACGTACATAGTCCAATTGTTTGTTCGTTTTTTTATTTTTGGCTTTTTTAGTAAAATTTCATGAAATTACGTTTCTTTAGTTATTTGGCTGTGGGAGGTGATTGATCCTCGTAGTTACGTCACTGGTGGTGAGATAACAGTGTGGTAACATAATCGTTCTCTGCCATGGATCCGACAGAAGACCAACAAGATGCGACGAGCCATCATTCACCGCGGTAATGGTATTCATGACGGACCCTGGCGGTGAGAAGCGCTCCCGCTCAAAGTGATTGAGACTCGTGCCACATGCATTATGTAGCGAACCAACACCCCCTCATTAACTCATATTCATTCCCATCGTCACTCACCATTCCCACCTAGAGCAACGTGGCTCACATACCGCCGTTGGTACTTGAGGTGTTGTCCGGTGGATGGAATCCAAACATTGACAGCGGCTATCCTGAGTGTATTCTCACCCCCTCTCTCCACGCGTTTTTTCCACATTAACCCAGGCAAGTGACGAGAATATATAGCTAATTTCAATAATAATGATAATAATAATAATAATAATAATAATAATATAATAACCTCTGGCACTGCAGCCCATGAAGGGCCTAGGCCTACCAAGCGACCACTGCCCAGCCATTTGGCCTGCAGATATTGGGGTGACACGTGGTCAGCGCATCGGGTACCCTCGGCCAAAATATTTATAGTGTCCTCTATTATGACAAAGATGTTATTTAGTTTTATGTTACTGCACAGTTACTTATCCTATACCACGCTGAAGAAGATCACGATATGACCGATACCGGTACGGTTTAAATGTACCAAATATGACTTACGGTAATAAATAGTTTATCAAGAAAGTAATTTGAAATGGGAAAGATTTAGGACATCAGAGGTTAGAGAAATTCGGAACATGAAGAAAAGTATCATCACGAACGTGTACCGGTACATGATTATAATAATCTGGCAAGGTACTGTATGTACAGTAGTTAGTGATTCCCATGTGTAGGATAATGATAAGACCAATACGCATACCATTTCCTGGCCCTGCTAACCTGTGGTCCCTCATGCGCAATCTAGGGGTGTATTATCTACTAGCCGTTTGATTCAATTATAGCATTGGCTTATGGATCAGCTGTTCATTACTGTCGACCTTAATGGCGTTGATAATTTATATAATTAATTGTTACGCGTGTTTCACCCCAATCATCAGTGATTTAGGCACATAAAATAATTAAATAGTATACCCTAGATAATGGGCCCGCGCTTTAATAGCCTATCGACCTAATTAAATTACAGGACGCCTTATAGCATAGTGGCTAGCTTAATTGTCTCTCACTTTGGTGGCCCGGGTGTGATTTACAGCTCTTTCAAAAAATGTAAGCCTGGGATGAAGATCTTGAACGGTAGCGGTGACATGTAAGTCGCCCATGTGCTATCAGTTTTGAAGAGGATCGACGAGTTTATCTGCCGTATTTTTCGGTCCATAAGATGCATCCAGATATGTTGATAAAAATGTTAGAGAAAATATAGTTCCACAGTATTTACAAATAACATTTGTTGTTGAATGATTTAGGGGCTTTGAGACATCGTGGTCCTGTAGCCGCGTCTACTTGAGTGAGTGTGAAGTTTGATTACCTGTGTTATTGTGATGGCAGAATTAGTGTGTGTACTTGAAATTCAGATGTGAATTGGGAAGAAGGCGGACGTGGCTTTACGATTGGAACCATCCTGGTATCTGCCTGGAGTAGAATTTGGGAAGCCACAGCAAAACAACTTCCAAGATGGCTATGAATGGTTGAACATAAACTACGGGGGGGGGGGGGGGGACTTATGTGGACAATGTTATCAGGATGGGTAGAAATAAAGCCATAGATGGCTCCTCTCCTGTCAAATACGTTCTCTCTCACAACAGTATTCAATTCAGTGGTTCTGAAACCCTTAAAAGTGTATCCACATTATAAGCATAATCTCTGCTACGAGGGATCAAATGAACATCCCCACAAATATGAAATAATCCTTAAATGATTAGCTACAGCCACCTTGAAAGAGAATTCATTCCCGAGTACTGGTCGGATATGGAATTAGAACTCGTTCATTATGTGGTCCAACATATCTGCTATTTACACAGTCATATGTAGCCTAATTTCTTAATGCGCTTACATTTTGTTTGAAGTTCCAAATGGCTGATGAAAGAGTTGAGTCATCCGATTAGTGACTTATCGGCATTTAGCAGATGAAAGCATTTCTGATAATGGAGTGATAATGGAACAGTGATATGTGTTACTGTTCCTCGCCTCAGCAATACGCCATTACCTCAAAACTCGCTGCTCCAAAGCATAAAAACGATCAATCATTTCACAAAGAGCTCTCGGTAACTTTGCTCCATACCTAATTTCTACACAGGTCTACTATAAAACAAATGCCCCGTTTCTTGGATGTATCGTGTAATCTCGAAAACAACTGGATGGATTTTGATGCGGTTTTCACTATTCTCTAAAGGATTTCTCGAGAAAAGTTTCTGTAGCAAAACATTCATTTATGACCAAAGGAAGCCGAGCAATAGCGATTTTAGTGAATCGAGTCGAAGAATAGCCTTCCACTGCCATCCGTGTGCCTTTTAAGTTTACGCTGGGTAAATCGTTCAAAATATCTACAGTATATAGGCCTACTATGAATGTAGAATTGATCAGCATGAAAAGTTCTACAAAAACGTCCGCGACAGGATATCTCTATATTTAATACATCGCCCACTGTAAGTGTTTTTACGTGTTCATTTCATCCAACAATCTCCATTCAGTGGAAAATTAAATTACTAGCTTTGGAGCTAGTTAACAAGCTAGCGAGCCTATCACTCCAGCCTTGGCCAGCATCAAAGTGTCGAGTCATGTCGAGTTAAGATTTCAGAGAAGAATACGATACATGTGTGCGGAGTTTCGCTGTTCACCTCGGCTTTTCTAAATTGTTTCTGGGACCTGCCGTCCGTGCGCCTTTTAAGCTTACGTTACGTAAACCGTTAAGATACCAGGCGAAGCCGGGCTGGATTGCTAGTGCATTTAATAATGTAATAATATTTCCAATTTATCAAAAAGACATTCCGCTGTTTGATTGTGTGTTGTTCAATGAGTGCAAGCCATACAGATGGAAGGTCATCATCATAAACGTCATGGTTTAGGCCATCAGGCCTGTTCCTTTCCAGATTTATTAGGTGCAACCATTTCTTCTTTGGTCTACCAATTCTTCTTCTACCACTTGCTTGGTAAGGGTAGATTTGTGCAGGAAGCTGAGAACTTTCCATTATTAATAATTGTTGGTACCATGATGCTCTGTAATTTGCAATGGTGTTTATAACGATAGGTACACCAAACTGTACTATACTGCTGGTCTAACTGTGTAAAGCCAGCCAGAGTCACATCAAACGCATTGGTTTTTTTTCTCACTGACAGTACCCATGTTTCCGAGTCATATATTAGGGTTGGGATAGCCATTGTTTTACAATTCCCCAGGGGCTTACAACTAGCGAGACGTAGGTTGGCGATCACTCATGAATTCTGTTGGCAAGTTCACATCTGCGTTAGTAACCTATGCTGACATGTACAATGTACATTGTACATACGTTTTAATTAATTTACAGGGGTATATCTAAGCTGTTAGCATAGACTGGTATGAACATTCCATTGTGTTAATATTGACCAAGTCGTAGTACAACGTTGGACAAAGCTGGAGGCCTTGGGTTCGAGTCCTATAACCGTCGGACATTTTAATTTTCTACCCTTCATATACAAGGTGGGTGGAGTCAGATCCGTTATCCAAGAACATACGATTTCCCATGTCAGGAAACACTGAAAGACGTGAAAAACGTTTAGTGAATGGGGCCTGGTGTAGGAGAAAACCAGGAGCGAAAGTACGTCACTCTTGGCAACACTTTCCTACTGTGTACAAGACCGGAGCGAGGAAGTGCTACTGGACTGACAGAACGGTCTTTATTCACCGGGGTAGGTCTCGCAGACAACAGATAAGTGAAGGTCAGTTCCGCGGAGGGAAGGTAACTTGCCCAATCAGTTCCCACAGACTAGGAACAGCAGAGTTCTGAATAATATGCTTCCCTTTCCCTCTAAGAGAAGACATGTACACGCGACAGCTGATGCAATGTTGCGGGCCTGGACATGACAAACAGCCTTCTCGAAAGTGATTGACGTAACATGGAATTGTTTGAGAACAACTTGCCGTATGCAGATCCACCCCTGACAATATTTCTTCGTTTTTTTATGCTGCACAGCATGGTGCAATCCCCAAGTCATACGACAAACGAATCGTCTGCTAGACATGTTTAAAAAATGTCACTGAACCATATTTTCCCACAAAACCATGCACCGTTCATTATACGTTTCGGTGCGTTTTGACCTAGGTAATAAAATGTTCCCGACTGTCCAGTTTAACGCCACCCACCCTGGATAGTATTGACTATGTTTTGTACTGTTTGTTCAACCACTTGAATACCAAGCGAGCATCATCACTCATCAGATACAAATCCATACAAGACAAAATAGTATGTAATTACAAGTAATTTAAGGCATTTGCTGGAGTAGAAGAGGAGAAACCCCAGAAAACCACTTCCAGGATGGCAGAGGTTAGATTTGCAACCCGACCTCCGGGATGACAGCCAAGAGCGCTAACCACTAGGCAACGAGGCGGACAGAAATAAAAGAGAGGAGCCCGTTACAAGTAAGCGTAAGCATTGTCAGGCTCAACAAAGGTCGCGTAGTCTATAACCCACGTACCACTAGTAGTGAGACCCTGAGGGGACAAGAGAGTACTTCATAACAAGATGAACTTTTTGGTGTTAAATATGTGGAAGGGTCTACTCTCCTGAGTGAACGGGGGAAACGTTAGAAGTTGGGATGTGTCGATAGCGGGGGGAGGAAATGATGGAGTGTAAGGAGGTTTTATCCGGGGAAATCTGGGCCTCCCACATCACTACTCACCATGTTTTTCTTCAGAGCCTCAAAAAATCCCAGCAGACCTAAGATCGGTCACGTTCTCTTGTTGGGTGTGCGCTGGTATGAAAGTTAATGGTATTGCCTGCTTAAAAGCCACTGCTTACTCTGCTTGCTTGATCAAGTGCACCAGCAGTAATCATCAAAAATTGCTTGTTGCCACGCTCAAGTTGAAAGGATTACTCTGAAGAAAATAACTGTGTGGATGTAATTGAATATAAGGCGCGACATTTTATAACTTGATCCTTGCCTCTGCCAGCTTTGAGCGGTCAAAGCAGTAGCAATCAATCTTTCATCCCATCACCTTCGCCGGTCTTCATTTAATTAGATCTTTAACCTTACCACAACCGTTAACCGACAGCAATGGCTACGCTGGCTAATGCGCAGTGTTACGTCATGGGGCCAAGCTCTCTGCTGACTCGGTAGACGCGTGGGTTTCAACCCCACCGTCGGCCGTCCTTGAAATGGTTTTCCGTGGTTTCCCCATTTTCAACACCAGGCAAATGCTGCGACGGTACCTTCGGACAGGCTACGGCCACTTCCATCCACATCCTTGCCCAGTTTCATTCATTTTCATCCATTCCATCTCTCAACCCACGGCGTCGATTAGAGAGACCTGCACTCGACCTCTCAGGAGACCACACAACAAAAAAAAGCACAACCGTTATCATTTTGGAAGCCAGTTTTCAGTGTTGCGTTTATAAAAAAAAAGTAGTTCCGTGAAGAACTATACAGCCTATTTTCATATATCCTACTTTTGTTAATTGCCACTATCAACATAGACAATTTCAGTTTGATTGCTGTAATAGATTCGTAGATATTGAGAACCGACTAAATATTTCGGATGGTCGCCATGTTGGATTTTATATATGTAGGTCCTAGAGTTATGTACTGTTACATGCAGATTGTTGTGAACGTGTAGTATTCAAACTTCAATCGCATAGTTAGGACACAAGAAAAAAAAAACAAGGAGAGTTTAAAATTTTTCACAGCTGCCATCTTGAGGTTATGGAAACAATTGAAATAAATTACATGCCAGTGGATTAACATTCGGATAAAGATTTACTGTACTAAGTTTCACTGCACGCGGATGGTTAAATTGCGAGAAAAGTCCATGTGAATATTCATAATTCGCGTCACCGCCATGTTGGATTTGTGATCACCAGGTTATTTAAAGTCCTTTAGGTGAACTTAAGTTCATAACCCCTATGAACATTAAAAAATGCAGTTTGATTGCTAAAATAGATTCGTAGATATTCAGTATCGTCTAAATATTTCGGATGGTCGCCATGTTGAATTGTTAAATGTATAGGCCATAGAGTCATGTGCAATTAAAGGAAAATTATTGCGTAGGTTCATTATTCAAACTTTCACTTCGATCGCATGACTACATCACAAGAAATAAAAACTTAATTTTAAAATTCGCACTGCCGCCATCTTGAGGTTATGTAAACAATTGAACTAAATTAGATACCGGTGGATTACAATGTGTATAAATATTTCCTGTACCAGGTTTCAGTGCGTTTGGAAAATTAAATCGCGAGAAAGGTCTATTTAAAATGTTCAAATTCGCTTGGCCGCCATGTTCGTTTTGTAGTTAACCGGTTTTTGAAAATCTTATAGGTGGACTTCCAGTAGTACCCTTTATCTTCGTACAAAATTTTAGGAAGATACCGCTAATAGTTTCAGAGATATAGAATGCCGGTGAAATATTTCGCACATCCGCCATCTTGTGATTATGTAAAAAATTGAACGAAGTTAGATGTCGGTGCATTACAATGTATATAAACATATACTGTACCAAGTTTCATTGCGTTTAGTTGGTCAAATCGCGAGAAACGTCTATTTAAAAGTCGCAAATTCGCTTGGCCGCCATGTTGGTTTTGTAGTTACCAGATTTTCAAAGGTCACATAAGTGAACTTAAAGTAGTTCCCTCTATCACCATAGAAAATGTCAGGGTAATATCGGTAATAGTTTCGGAGATATTGAATGCTGATGAAATATTTCGCACAGCCGCCATGTTGGATTGGTGAGTCGAAACAAAATTTGAAGGGCACGGTCGAGGTCGCCGGGAATAGTGCTATGAACTTTCCGAGTTTCATTGAAATCGCTCCTGCCGTTTAGATTTTATTAGGGGGGGGACACACACACGCACACACACACGGACAAAAGGTGATCTCATAAGCCTATTTTTTCAAAATTGAAAATAGGATAATTATAAAAAAAATATTTTGCGTCGATCAACACGATTGTATGCAAATTGTACATTTTCTAAACTTGAAGAAAAAATACAATTAATCTCATGAATTAATTTTTAGGTTTATGGAATAACAACCCCCTCTCACCTCGTTGCGTAGTGGCTAGCATTCCTTTCTGACACAGATTCAATTCACGGCTCTGCCAAGAAATTTAATTCTGGTCTGAGGGCTGGAACGGGGTACACGCTGCCTCGAGAGGCAAAACTGGGAAGAGTTCCATTCTTACCCCAGCCATCCTGAAATAAGTTTTCCGTGGTTTCTCCCTTCTACTCCAGGCGAATGCCGGGATAGTTCCAAAATTAAGGTCATGGGAGCATTCTTTCCAATCCTCATCTGCATTTCAAATACACACATCAATATATAAGGTGCGTTCAAAAAGTAACGAGCCGGAGGCATAATTACAGAAACCAGTACCTGTATGTTGGAAGTATTGGCCCTGGCTGTTGAGGCACTTGTCCCACTGTGTCACGAGGGGTGAATGGCTGTCTCATAAAATTCCCTGGGCTGCGATGTGAATCAGTTCCGCACGTACAGCTGGACGTCCGAGGTGAATCGTTGGCCCCGCAGAGCCCTTTTCAGGGGACCAAACATGGCGTAATCACAGGGAGAGAGGTCTGGACTGTATGGAGGATGGCCGAGAACCTCCCATTTGAATTTCCGCAGGAGTGCCACGACTGTGTTGGCCGTATGAGGTCGTGCTTTGTCGTGGAGTGACCACGGCAGCTATGGCGTTTACTGTCACTCGGCGGTCCTGGGTAATGAGTGCATCAACCAGCTGGACTTTGTCATCGGTAAAGCAGGAGGGGGGGGGGGTGCCCCAGACCGAGCATCATCGTCTAACGTCACCCGTCCTTCCCTGAAGCGCTTGTGTCATGCCTTGACCCTTGCGAGGGGCATGCAGTGTTCGCTGTACAGTTGTAACATTCGGCGATGAATGTCCGTTCCCCCTACTCCTTCCGCTGTCAGAAACCGAACAACACCTCTTTGCTCTTCGTTTGACGCCTCCATGTCACTGTTTGCAATGCAACTGGCAGCATTGGACGATTGATGCAAGCTGCTGCTCGCTTTGTATCATCACGTGACGTGCACGCGTGCCCTCTAGCGACGGGCTGTGACCTTCCACGCTCTGGTCGAAATCACACCTCGTTACACACGCCACGATTAGCCGATGTCGTCACCGGTTTGCACATTCCAGCCTCCGGCTCGTTACTTTTTGAACGCACCTTATAGCTACAGGGGTTGTCACACAAATTCCACCCACAACCAAGTACACGTGTCTACATGGCCACGTTGTCACAAATCCCTGCAATGCATCAACAATAACAGAATAATACCCATTACAACTTGGGAACAATCGTGTTGACCAACTGAATAGCATTTAACTTTCACTTACCACACACACGTGAAGATAAGTGGTGCTGTTTGGGCACCTTAGCCTAGGTAGTTGTTGCTTATTGGTCAATTTTGTCTAAAATCCTGCATTCTTGTGCTGTCTGTAATAGTGTGTGTGTGTAATTGAGGCTAGGGTAGGATGAGAGGAGGTCTTGGCCTTAAGTTTAGAACGACCCCGGCATTATTCTGGAGTAAAGGTGGGAAAACTACGGTAAACCACTTCTGGTATGGATGAGGTGAGAATAGAATTTCTATATTAAGGCCACGCCCGCCTCCTTCCAAATCCTCACAGCCATAACAGTAACACAGGTTATCAGACAAATTCCATACACAACCAAGTACACGGGGCAACATGACCACGATGTAGCAAAGCCCCTCAATCAACAACAACAAATTCTTGCGATTGTAATGCTCAATGTAACGCCTTACCCGTGTGGAAGCAGCCTTAACTCTTTATAGGGTAGACTATTTTTTTTCTAATTTTTACTTTAATTTTTTAATGATTTAAATTTTAATTTCAGCTCTAATTTATATTTTTATTTTAATATTCAATATTATTTGTAAATAATATATAAGACATTTTAAAAATAATCTATTAATTTATTATTTTTAATTTTTAATTTTATAATCTTAATTTCATTTTATTTTATTTTATTTTTATTTTATTTTTATTTAATTTTTTTTCAATTCTTAGTGTGTTTTATTTTCATTTTTAGTGTCCTTTATATTTTATTTTAATTTTAGTGTGTTTTATTTTAATTTGTATATTAATGTATAATTTTAATATTTTTGACTATATTTACTGGATGAAATTTTATCCAGCACCATAAAACTAGACAGTCATAATATTTGTTTATCATAAATATTATATCTACTGTACAAGAAATTTTGTTTTATTTAGGCTAAAAGTTTCAACTATTAGCACCTTTGATAATAGCCTAAAAACTCTTTTTATAGCAGGTGGTTAATATATACACCACTATCCAACTGTATAAAATGTAAATGCACAGTGTTCTCTATGAAGAACGCGGCAATAACAATGTTTCTTTAGCTAACTAAGCTTGTAAAGTACTGTATCTTGAGCTCGTCTCCGGAAACCAGATTCTCAGCTTAGTATCCTCTAACTTGACACTGCCATCTTAGGTTACTCTCCATCACCTGCAAAACCTTTTAGTTCCTCCCCTTCTCTGTCTTCTTACATTTCCATTTCTGGTGCTATTTCCTCCAACCCCCGCACGACACAGCACGAGTACAGACTGAATGTTGCTCACATACAGCGCTCGATTTTTGGCTCTGCTGTCACTTTCTTCGTTTCTTTGCTGGTTATGATTAAAAGATATGGCAAATAAATGAAAATACGTTGTTGTTGTTTGAGTATTCAGTCTTTTGACTGGTTTGATGCAGCCCTCCATGTCTCCCTGTCCTGAACTTATCGTTTCATCTCTACATAGCTACCACACCCTACATCCGATGCAATCTGTTTAACATAATCTAACCTCGGTTTATCCCTACAGTTCTTGTCCTCGACCCTTCCTTAACTTAGCTTGCTATTCCTGGGTGTCTTGGTGTATGTGTCCTACCAACCCATCTCTTCTCTTCAATAGCAGAAGCCAGAAACATATCTCCTCTCCCACTAGTCTTAATATCTCTTCGTTTGGAACCTTATCAACCCATCTGATCTTCGTCATTCTCCTGTAACACCACATTTCAAACGCTTCAATTCTTCTCTTTTCTGCTGCACCAAAAGTACAAGTTTCACTTCCATAGAGCGCCACGCTCCAGACAAAGGCTTTCAAAAATTACTTCCTAATAATCTAAATCTGTATTCGATGTCAACAGTTTCCTTTTCTGTAGAAATGCTTTCCTTGCCTGAGCTAACCTACTTTTGATATCCTCTTTGCTTCGTCCATCACTGGTTATTTTGCTTCGTAAGTAACAGAAGTCTCCTACTTCCTTTAGGTTTTCACCTGCCAATTTGATGTCCATAGAGGATTCTGTTTTATTTCGGCTGCATTCCAATATTTTTGTTTTACATTTATTAATTTTCATCATGAATTCTTTCCTCAAGACGGAGTCCATACCATTCAAAAACTCATTCAAATCCTCAGGCGTGTCGGCCAAGATGACTATGTCATCGGCAAATACGTTTACGTTCGTCCCTAACTATTATCTGTCAGAAAACTGTACTATAATGAGGCTCATTATAACACTATTTTTTATTATGAAACATTTTCTCCCACCAATCAGAGCTCAAGAAACAGTTGTTTGACCAATTAGATAATTAGATGCGCTGAGTTCCACGGCCTTCTAATGTAAATCACACTGCCTGACCTAGTGTCATAGTAGAGTAATCGAGGTGGCCATGGTCATGCGCTCTGTTCAGTACATAAAACTGGCGAAATCTCGACAGATATTTATGAATATTTTTGTTCGAACATAAAATAGTTATAATAATTATCGTTGAACATAAACAGTCGTATGCAACTCGCCTATAATGGTAATTAAGCCACTCGTATGGAAATTATAAAACTCGCATACGCTCATTTTATAAACATACTTGTGTCTTAATTATTGCCATTATAGGCCCGTTGCATAATGTACTATAATGTCACAAATATCAATGTCCTGCTCACAAAAGCAAAGTTTGACATGAATAATTATGTTACCCCTACCTTTTCAGACATAAGTTAAGCAATAACTAGAAATTAGCATTTACTTCCCAAGGACAAAAGTTGTGTTACATAGTGTAATCTCATGTCTTAAATTACGGTTTCCCAGCATTCAAAAATCTACCTTTACTAGCCGGGAATTGAAACCGATATTCCGAGTTCATAACATTATCACTGTACTACTGATCAATTGAGTAAGCTTCTATTAAATTGATTGAACAGTATTTTCGCCGTAGCATTAATTGTAGGCATTTATTGAAGTCTTGTTTGGTTTCTAAAGTGATTACGTGCACAAGCTAGCAGTTAGTGCCACAGATATTGATTACGAATAATGTGTTTGGTTTTTGTTCGCCACTTGTTGGTAGTTGTTCCCTATGAAGGTCGGACGTGCCAACCAGGCCATCCGTGGTCATGTCGTTATAATGCAGGGGCGTGTTCGCAAACAGCCACACGTCCGCACCCAATGGCACTCTCAACGTGACGTCAGAAGACCACAGGAACATTCAATTCCATGACCATCACGAGAGCTAGGTGCTCTCCTTTAGACATTAGCCGCCATTGCCCCTTTACTTATGTGACCCCCTTGGCTCTTCTCACGAACTCCAATACCTTGCTTTCGTAAATGAAATGTCACTATTATGGCGGATGTAACACATGTTCCAGAAACAACTCGGATTCACAAGTCGAAGTTATTGCTGTTGCTTCAATTGAAGGGTTGGTTGGTTCCTCAGTTTGAGGGCAGCGACAACGTGGTCATGTAGCCACGTGCACTTTGGTTGTGTGTAGAATCTGTCTGATAACCGGTGTTAATTGTGATGGCTTTATTTTTTTTTTTTTTTTTTTCGCTATCATTTTACTCTCCAGGGTTGGCTTTTCCCACCGACTAATCGAGGGATCCCACCTCTACCACCACTGAGGGCAGTGCCCTGGAGCTTGAGACTCTGAGTCTGGGATACAACTGGGGTGTGTGACCAACACTACGCCCAGGCGGCCTCACCTGCAAAGAGAACAGGGGGCCTGATGAAGGGATGGGAAGAGTGGAACGGTTAGGCAAGGAAGAGGGAAGGAGGCGGCCGTGGCCATACCGTAGGAACCATCCCGGCATTTGCCCGAAGACGAAGTGGGAAACCATGGAAAACCACTTCGAGGATGGCTGAGGTGGGAATCAAAACCCCTCTACTCATTTGGGTTACCCGATGCTAAGTAGACCCCGTTCCAGTCCTCATACCACTTTTCAAATTTCGTGGCAGAGCCGGGAATCGAAACCAGGACCTCCGGGGCGGCAGCTAACTATGCTGACCGCTACGCTACGGAGGCGACGATGGCTGTATTAGTGTGTGTTATCTGCTTTTAATTCAAGTAAGGACTGCAGACATTCAATTTTCAAGTAGTTTCAACTTTTGCTACCAAACGCCACCGTCAACGACCAACTAGTTCTGGACTTGGTTACTATATGCCACCGCAGTCGGCTCCTGGCAACGAACGTTGGAACCTAGTCAAATCTAACCTATAATTTAGCTTCACAGAAGTGTAATTGGTGGATGGTCTTTTATCATACCATAAATCTATGACATGGGACAGCCGGCTTTACTTCCTCTCCGAAGGAAGGCATACTGAGAGATTTTTAACGCTCTTAAAATATCCGACGACTTCGGCTGGGTTTGGACGCGCTACCTTGGGCATAAAAGCTCATCAAGCTACCAACTACGCTACCGAAGCCGCTTCAATTGAGGGGTACGAACACATTTAGTCATCATGAACGTGCATCCCTCATCTTGACGGTATGGAGAATCTAGAAATCCAAGGATCGAAAGTTCGAATCCCGGTACTGTGGGTCCGCCTGATGATTCCAAGATCTCCGGTTCGTTTCCACCTCGTGGTGTAGCGACTAGCATACTTAGCTGTCACACTTGTTCGATTCCGGACTCTGCCGAGAAGTTCCATTTTAGTCTGAGGGCACTCAGTCTCGTGAGGCAAAATTGAGAGTAGGTGGGTTCGATTCCCACCTCAGCCATCCTGGAATTTGTTTTCCATGGTTTCCCAATACTACTCCAGGCGTATGCCTGGTTAGTTCCTAATTTAAGGCCACGACCACTTCCTTCCCAATCCTCACCTTAATTACTAATGCACACATTAATACAGCCATCACAAAAACACAGCTTATCAGACACAATTTTCACACTCACCCAACGATACGGGGCTAAATGACGACGATGTCCAAGCTCCTCAAATGAAACATTAAGATCTCCGGTTTGATTCACGGCTGAAGAAGCCGGATTTTTTTTGAAGGGTGATGAAAATAAACGGCATTCAAAGTCGAACAATATTGGCTCGTTAACGATCTCTCGTATCACATTTGGTCATTACAGGACAAACTTAAACTCAGAAAATCTTCGAGGTTTTAGCAGTGTATTTTGCGGAATTTCGCCTGGGTACACTAATAAAATGAATATGTATGGTCAAGTGAGGTTAGAAACCGTATTGACAGCTGTTGAATAATGCTTTCATAACTGTAAACCTAGTCAATAGTTGAAACAAACATATTTTATTCTTTCGAACATCTTTCTGCTTTCGAAGAAGCCATCTTCAGTGAAATACTTATTTTTCACATAAGACAAACAAAAATCAATAATATAAAATACTTTTCTTGTTTCACATAGAAAATGAAAACTGGATTTCATTCCAAAACCGACCGGGTCAGGGAAAACCTGAGTCCCCGGAGAAAGACCTGTCTGCCTCTACTTTGTCCTGCACAAATCTCACATGGAGTGACCGGGATTTGAACGACGGAACCAGCGGTGAGAGGCCGACGTGCTGCTGCCTAGGCCACGGAGGTTTTGCCAGGAAAATATAATACATTATAATATGATATATAAGGTGCGTTCAAAAAGTAACGAGCTGGAAGCATAATTACAGAAACCAGTACCTGTATGGCTGTTGAGGCACTTTTCCCACTTTGACACGAGGCGGTGAATGGCTGTCTCATAAAATTCCCTGGGATGCGATATGAACCAGTTCCGCACGTGCAGCTGGACGTCGACGTCCGAGGTGGATCGCTGGCCCCGCAGAACCCTTTCCAGGGGAACAAACATGGCGTAATCACATGGAGAGAGGTCTGGACTGTATGGAGGGTGGCCGCGAACCTCCCATTTGAATTTCTGCAGGAATGCCGCGACTGTGTTGGCCGTATGATGTCGTGCATTGTCGTGGAGTGACCACGGCGGTTATGGCGTTCACTATCACTCGGCGGTCCAGGGTAATGAGTGCATCAACCAGCTGGACGTTGTCATCGGTAATGCAGGGGGGGGGGGGTGCCCCAGACCGGGCATCATCGGCTAACGACACCCGTCCTTCCCTGAAGCGCTTGTGCCACGCCTTGACCCTTGCAAGGGGCATGCAGTGTTCGCTCAACACTTGTGACATTCGGCGATGAATGTCCGTTCCCCCTACTCCTTCCGCTGTCAGAAACCGAACAACACCTCTTTGCTCTTTGGTTGACGCCTCCATGTCACTGTTTGCAATGCGACTGGCAGCGTTGGACGATTGATTCATGCTGCTGCTCGCTTTGTATAGTCACGTGACGTGCACGCGTGCCCTCTAGCGACGGGCTGTGACCTTCCACGCTCTGGTCGGAACCACATCTCGTTACACACGCCACGATTAGCCGATTTAGTCGCCGGTTTGCGCATTCCAGCATCCGGCTCGTTACTTTTTGAACGCACCTTATCTTTTGAGATCAATAATAATTCAAATAACATATTTAGATACATTCTTTCATTGAATATTGTTCTCAATTAAAATATTAAGTCAAGTTTTGGAAGGATGTCCAGTTTTCATTTTCTCTGTGCAACAAGAATAGTATTTTATATTATTTATTTTATGTTTGTCTTACGTGAAATAAGTATTTCACTGATGATGGCGTAGTTGGTAGCATGCTGAGCTTTTATGCCCAATGTCGCGGGTTCAAACCCGGCCGAAGTCGTCGGAATTTTTAAGAGCGTTAAAAATCCCTCAGCATGCCTTCCTTCGGAAGGGAAGTAAAGCCGGAGGTCCTATTTAATAGATTTATGGTATGTAAAAGAATCTTGCACTAACTAAACTTGTGTTAAGCAAAATGTGTTGGTTAGATTTGATTAATGCACTTAAGTTCCAACGTTCGTCACCAGGCACAGGTTGCGATGGCATCTAGTAGTAGCCAAGTTCACAGCTAGGTCTCGTGGACGGTGGCATTTGGTAGCAAAAGTAGGAACTACTTGAAATTATCGTCTGTAATCCTTACTTGAATTAAAAACAGGTAACACACAATAATACAGTCATCACAATTAACACCGGTTATCAGACAGATTCTACCCACACCTAAAGTACACGGGGATATATGACCACGTTGACGCAACCCCTAAACTAAGGAACCAACCAACCGTCTTTTAGCAAGTTAATAGTCATTAATATTTCTAGAATTAATTTCGCATTCTTTCATTTTCAGTATCATCCTTTATCATTAATAAACAGATGACGTAGATGTTTCGCCCCTTTCAACAACCAAACCACTACCAATGTAGAGCTTCTTTCCTAATGTTTAAAAAGCATCCAATTTACCTGATCAGCTGTCAAAATAACAAACATATGTTAGATCTTTATAGATAAGTTTTTTTTAAATATATGATTTGTTCATTGTTGTCCTAAACAGGCGGATCATCAGCCCTGACCCCTGTGCTATGTTAAATAATGTTTTTGTCCTTCTGTTGGATATACTGTACATAAACTAATAACTTACTCTCTTTTCTTCTAGGTGAGTTGAACTTGGATATTACGCTCCTACCCTCTATTCACTTATGTAAGTAGAACCTCATTTAACATCAACGTAATTTACAGCACTAGACAGTCACCTTGAGATGATGATCAGTTATTTCTGTGCATCACAATTATCAGAGGTAATGATGAGAAAAGTTTGGATTATTTGAATACGCAAGCTTCCAAAAACACCCGACAAAATACGAGGCACGTCCAGAAAGTAAGCGTATGTGGTCAGGAGAACTCCTAAACATACGCAGTTCTCCTGGAAAGCACGCAATTTGCCTAACAGTGGTTGCCAAACAGTAGGATATCTTACAGGGGAGTCTTCACTCTCGTTTACGGGTCGGCGGCAAATTTCTATGAAGAAGGTATCCAAATCTCGTGCCACGCTATGAGAAATGCCTGCAAAAGTTCGGCAGTTATGTGGAAAAGTAGTTTAAGAGGTGTAGAATGTTGTGCAATAAATATTTTTTCTGTATCTGTACACAATTTAATTCTATTACCAAACGGAGCTTACTTTCTGGACGTGCCTCGTATACGAGGGCTGTCTTTTTAAATTAACTGAACATTTTATTTTGAAACCACGTTTATTTTTAGGTTTTACATACCTTCCTCTATTTTTAGCCTATTTTCATTTTATGAAAAAAAATAGGCTTATGAGATCTCCTTTTGTCCGTGTGTCTGTCTGTGCGTGCGTGTGTGTGTGCGTGATGGTGTGCGTGTCCATCATAATAACTTCTAAACGGCTGGAGCGATTTCAATGAAACTCGGTAAGTTCATAGCACCGTTCTGGCCGACCTCAACCGTGCACTTCAAATTTTATTTTCCCAACCAATCCAACATGGCGGCTGTGCGAAATATTTCACCAGCATTCAGTATCTCCGAAACTATTACAGATATGACCCTGAAATTGTGTACGGTGATAAAGAGCACTACTACAAGTTCACCTATGAGACTTAAAAACCTGGTAACTACAAAACGAACATGGCGGCCAAGCGAAGTTGAAACATTTTAATAGTCTTTTCTCGTGATTTAACTCTCTGAGCGCAGTGAAATGTGGTACAGTAAATGATTATACATATTATTGTAATGCACTGGCATCTAATTTAGTTCAATTGTTTGCATAACCTCAAGATGGCGGCTGTGCAAACTTTAAAATTAAGTTTTTATCTCTTGTATCGTAATCATGCGATCGAAGTGAAAGTTTGAATAATGAACCTACAAAATAATTTTCCTATAATGGTACATAACTCTATGGCCTATACATATAACAATCCAAAATGGCGAGCATCCGAAATATTTAGACGGTTCTCAATATCTACGAGACTATCACAACCATCAAACTGAAATTTTGTATGTTGATAGAGGCAATTAACATGAGTAGTATATATAACAAGTAGTTCCGTGAAGAACTATACAGCCTATTTTCATATATCCTACTCATGTTAATTGCCACTATCAACATACAAAATTTCAGTTTAATTGCTGTAACAGATTCGTAGATATTGAGAACCGTCTGAATATTTCAGATTGTCGCCAGGTTGGATTTTTATTTTTGTACTATTAAATTAATATTATTGTGTACGTGTGGTATTCAAACTTCAATCGCATGATTAGAACACAAGAAGTAAAAACGAGATTTTAAAATTACGCACAGCAGCCATCTTGTGATTATGCAAACAATTGAAATAAATTAGATGCCAGTGGATCAACGTTTGTTTAAGCATTTAACGTGCAACGTTTCACGGCACTCGGATAGTTATTTCGCGAGAAACGTCAATTTAAATATTTATACTTCGCGTCGCCGCCATGTTGGATTTGTGCTCGCCAGGTTACTGAAGTCCTATAGGTGAACATATGTTCATAGACTCTATGAACATTAAAAAAACAGTTTGGTTGCTGTAAAAGATTCATGGATATTGAGAACCGTCTAAATATTTCGGAAGCTCGCCATTTAGGATTGTTATATGTATAGGCCATAGAGTTATGCACAATTCATGGACAATTATTGCCTAGGTTCATTATTCAAACTTTCACTTCGACCGCATGATTACGACACAAGAAATAAAAACTTAATTTTAAAATTTCGCACAGCCGCCATCTTGAGGTTATGTAAACAATTGTATTAAATTAGATGGCAGTGCATTACAATCTGCAAAATCATTTACTGTACCACATTTCACTGCGCTCAGAGAGATAAATCACGAGAAAAGTCTATTAAAATATTTCAAATTCGCTTGGTCGCCATGTTCGTTTTGTACTTTACAGGTTTATGAATTATACATAGGTAAACTTGTATCAGTACCCTTTATCACCGTACACAATTGCAGGGTGATATCTGTAACAGTTTCGGAGATATAGTATGTCAGTGAAATATTTCGCACAGCCGCCATTTTGAGGTTATGTAAACAATTGAACGAAATTAGACTCCAGTGCATTACAATGTGTATAAACATTTGCTGTACCAAGTTTCATTACGTTTGGATAGTTAAATCGCGAGAAAAGTCTATTTAAAAGTCTCAACTTACTTTGACCGCCATGTTGGATTTATAGTCACCAGGTTTTTGAAAGTCTCATAGGTGAACTTCTAGTAGTGCCCTTTATCACCGTACACAATTTCAGGGCGATATCTGTAATAGTTTCGGAGATAATAAATGCTATTGAAATATTTCGCACAGCCGCCATGTTGGATTGGTGAGACGTAACAAAATTTGAAGGGCACGGTCGAGGTCGCCGGGAACAGTGCTATGAACTTACCGAGTTTCATTGAAATCGCTCCAGCCGTTTAGAAGTTATTAGGGACACACACACACACACACGCACCCACACACGGACAAAAGGTGATCTCATAAGCCTATTTTTTCAAAATTGAAAATAGGCTAAAAATAGGCTGTATAGTTGTCAACGGACCTACTTGTTCTACATAGTTTGCCGCCTGCTCTGACAACCAAGAATTCACGGCAGTTTTCACTTCTCCATCGTCGGCGAAGCGCTTCCCATCATGATAAAGTTTCAGCTGCGAAAAGAGGTGGAAATCGCTCGGAGCAAGAAGCGGATGACATGTTGAGTCGAATCATCACAGGAGATGAAACATGGGTATCCCATTCCACCTCTGAAACTAAGCAACAGGCAATGGAATGGCGACGCTGAACCTCTTCTGTCAAGGTCAAACCCAAACAAACCCCGAAGAAGTCTGTAATAAAGATAAGTCTGTGATAGCAACTGTGCCTCCTGACATGATTCGGCGGACCTGGACGGAGGAGGACCATCGCTTGGATGAGTGTCGTGCCCCAGACGGAGCTCTCATCGAAACCTACAAAACTTTATGATCTACTCTACCTTTTGGTGTAAGAATAATTAAGAGAAGACTCCACTGAAAACTTGAACTTCTCGCCTACTGCATCGATTTCAAATTAATTTTGTAATCATAACGAGGGCTGTTTTTTAAGTAATATTGGAATGCAGCCGAAATAAATCAGAAACCTCTATGGAGATCAAATTGATAGGTGAAAAGCTGAAGGAAGTAGGAGACTTCTGTTACTTAGGAAGTAGAATAACCAGTGATGGACGAAGCAAAGAGGATATAAAAAGTAGGTTGGCTCAGGCAAAAAAAGCATTTCTACAAAAAAGGAATCTGCTGACATCGAATATAGATTTAGGTATTAGGAAGTTATTTTTGAAAGCCTTTGTCTGGTGCGTGGCGCTCTATGGAAGTGAAACTTGGATTATTGGTGCAGCAGAAAAGAGGAGAATTGAAGCTTTTGAAATGTGGTGTTACAGGAGAATGATGAGGATCAGATGGGTGGATAGGGTTACAAACAAAGAGGTATTAAGACGAGTGGGAGAGGAGAGATGTTTCTGGCGACTGCTAATGAAGAGAAGAGATAGGTTGGTAGGACACATACTAAGACACCCAGGAATAGCAAGCTTGGTTATGGAAGGAAGGGTCGAGGACAAGAACTGTAGGGGTAGACCAAGGTTAGAATATGTTAAACAGATTGCCTCAGATGTAGGGTGTGGTAGCTATGTAGAGATGAAACGATTAGCTCAGGACAGGGAGGCATGGAGAGCTGCATCAAACCAGTTAAAAGACTGAAGACTCAAACAACAACAACACCCGTTGTGATATTACGCCGTTGCAGTGCTGTGGTCGGCATTCCGTGCAGGTGCGCTGTGTACCTGCATCCATTGGCAAGGCTGAGACGCCATTACGGCAACAGTCGCCCATGTGTGGGTGTGTTGACATGTTTTTGAATTGACATCGCCGATCGCGAGTCCCGCCGACCCACAAACGAGAGAGAAAACTCCCCTGTAAGATATCCTGCCATTTGGCCACCACTGTCATGCAATTTGCGTGCTTACCAGGATAACTGCGTATGTTTAGGAGTTCTCCTGACCACATACGCAGTTTGCCTGACAGTGGTGGCCAAATGGCAGGATATCTTACAGGGGAGTTTTCTCTCTCGTTTATGGGTCGGCGGCACTCGCGATGCCATTTCAAAAGCTTGTCAACACACCCACACATGGGCGACTGTTGCCGTAATGGCGTCTCAGCCTTGCCAGTAGATGCAGGTACTGTGCCCTTTTAGCAAGAAATATGCCAATCACAGTATACCAGCGTAGCTCAATTCGGGATTTTCGGGGCAGCGGTAAGTTCCCCCACTCTGTGACTCACATATTTTGGATTAATTAGAGGATACACTTGCAAAAATAACAACAAAATCAACTCCTATTTAAACACATTTAATTAATAAAAATTATGGCGCTACAAACACTTTAACACTTAAATTACTGACCCATAATCATCTACTTGTTCCAAATGAACAAGGAATCACAATAGAATAAAACAAATATTTTATTAAAACATATGGTTTCCACATAAACCAACAATTCATAATTATTTTTACTTCCATAAAGCATCAACTGTGAGTTTCTTATAACTCCGAGCTCTTTGGCTCAATGCTTTCTGTAATGATGGTGTCATTCTTTGTACACCTCAAATACTACTTTTTATATTTTCTTAATCTTGAAAAACAAAAGTATAATTACATTTTATAATTATATGTTAATTATCTAACTCAATATTTTGGGCATTTTCACACATTTCAGCTGTTATCATCTCTCTCGAACTTCACAAATACATTAAGGTAATCAGGAAATTACTTGTGTACTCCAGAGTATGAAGATACTTGACACAGTCAAAAAACTATAGTTACTCCCGAAACCTAGTTGTCTTCAATTAACTCGTGGAATCCTACTTCCATACAACATTACAATAGGGATTGTTATTTATCTCTTACGTCTTATAAGACCATTATCACATAAGAAACTACGATCTGAACAGGCAAGCGGAAATATCAATCTACAAGGACCTCGGTTCAACGCCCGGGTCGTTAACAACTTTAAACACTCCTGGTGTATTCATTACTCCTGACAAGACGGCCTTCAGACACCCTCCTACTCCAAGGGTCTGGCCGTGAAACTTGATGGTTATTTATGACTATGCGGACTCCTTTCCGTCTGGCCCAAGCTAGAGCTCTCTTTAACTGCCTTTACAAAACACAAACCTTTCATTCTCAATTCCTTGGAGACCTGGCGTTCTATTCTTCGTGTACATACAACAATATTATTGGGCTCAATAAACCACACTCGTAATCTTGGCGTTTATTAATTATGAAAGGTCTTCATTGATTGTGGAAGAGTAATTAACGACGAATAATAAAGGGGCTTTCACAATAAGAGGATTCTGAGTTCGAATCTCTTCACATGCCTCGGGAACCTTTCCCTTATAGAGGACTATACAAAATGCGATTTAGGGTCAGCCAATAGCTAAATAGACCTACGCTCAATACCATACATTTGCTCCCTTTCAAATACATACACAATGCCTCGTGATACTACGTCACAAATAGAGGACTTATACCATATCTCAAACCGCAACAATCAACTACCTCTCATAAGTAATTTACCAAGTACATTAACTTTTACGCGTTCCTAGCGTGACATTTTACTTTAATTGCGCTCCTTTTGCGCTATACATTTTTAAGCCTAGCGTCGTCCAAAGAACTGATAATATCATATTAACAATTGATACACATTTCAATTTTTATATTATTCTTTCCTTTTGTAATTACTTTCTCTCTTTTTAAGAACATGCATTTAAACATCATGTCTATACTTTTTATTAAGGCTCTAACGCTCTTATGTTCACATCAATTTATTTGATCTTTATTTAATATTTCCTTACTTGGTTTTTATTATTATTATTTCATATCTTTATTCTTTACACAAGCTCAAAAGCTATTTCTTTCATATCTCAAATTTACTTTTATTTAAATATCTTTCACGATAATTACTGATATTTCGCTTGCTCTTACGACATTTGTCAAATACATTAACATTTTATAAACTTTTCATTCACTACTGGATTTATTCTTTACATAATTATTTATAATTTCTAAAATTTCTAATTTTGTTCAGACCGCGTTCTTGTTTATTCAGTATTTATTTATTAAAACACATCCCTTTTACTCAAAAACTCCGGTGGATTTGTACACAATTATTCCCTGACACCAAAATAAAATGAAAATTCATTACTTACATGTTTTTAAGGTCGTCCCATGACCTTTATTCTTGTGCGGTGTTTCATTTTGGCCCACTTTGAAATTTTAGTCCATCTTATTTAAATTCATCTTATTTACAAACACTTCTTGACACATATTTAATACACTTAACATTGACGACATTTTTAATACACTGGTGTGTTCCTTTATAACACACAATAAACACTAAAAAATATTTATTTAACACACAATCTTGATAAATCTACACTTCACAATTCTTGATCACTAGGCCGTATTTCTTAGCCTATCACACGTGACCTCTTAATTTCCCGTTTCCAAGGGTGAAATTTATTCAATGTCGGCTTCCTATCCTGCAGAATACGAAAGTCTCGAAACATCTACTGTTCCCTGGAATCCTAATTCTTCGAATCCTATTCTGGATGACCGGCTATTCCTCTAGCTTGAACGGCTTCCCTTGTAGATCTGGTTTATCGATCCTAGCGAAAGTCTGTCCGGATCGAGGTCTCCGTTCTTCTTTATTTAATCGGTTCGAGCATTCCTACTTTCTGAGATACGTTACGAACCTTACTCTGTTTTTTTCCTCTTTGGGTTCTTTAATTTAGATAACTGTTTATCTTTCTGTTACGGTACGTCCGTACGTTATGATTTATTCGTCTGTCTATTTAAAGACCTATCGCCTAAAGTCCAACGTTCGCAGCCTGCTCTGACTCTATTTTACGAACTTTTTCACTGTTACTTGTGTACTTTCGGACCTAAATCCTGTAACTAGGATTTTCCTAATATTTCAACACGGCGATACTTTAACTTTTCTTCTTTACAACTCCCTATGGAGGCAAGCAAGTTGTTAATACTGCGACGCCTATGGCTATCGGACATTAATTTTGCGGTGTAATACAGCGTTTCTCCCCTCAAGGAGTACTGGTAAACTGTCTTCGATGTAACGCAAAGTGACGCCCCACACGGCTGTCTGAATACTGATGCGTAGCAACGCCCCCTTGGGCTACTTGGATCTGCTGGTACTGATGCGTAGTAACACCCCCTCGGGCTATATGGAACTGCATTCGATGTGTGATGTAGCACAGTGACGTGCCTTCCGGCCGTTTGAGACTGCATGATTGGCTTGGTGAGGCCAGGAGTTATATACCTTTTCGCTACAAAAAGATAAGACTCTAGCCCTTTCCGTGGCCAACTTCTAAAATAATGGTTGCACAATTATAAAACTTATACCTTCCGAAAGCTCGTCTTCTCAATGTCAAATACTCTCATTGTGCACAAGAATCGATCGTGCAATTCGGAGATATTAATTAATTTCTCGTCCTCAATTGTGTGGGTGTTGCTGTTCTTTTGTACTCTCCCCTCTACACACGCCTTGGTAATTCCCCGATGACGTCTTCTTACGTTTGCAGTTTTCTCCTGTGCAATTTTTAAAGGGTTTTTCTTTACACAAAAATCTCTCATTCGAAATGATTCACTGTACTGTACTTGTTTACTCATTTTTTATACTCGTAAACGGGTTAAATTTAATTATTCCTCTTCTGGCGCATAAGCGGTGTTGTCGTTTTCCAGCCAGCTCAGCTCGATTTCCGAGTCAGGCTTCCTTGTCTATTAGTGGGAATTTTCCACTCGGTTATTAATACTCATGACTAGCTCCCTTCTGAATGTCAAGAGGGGTGATCTCATCTCTCGAACACCTGGTCCTCGTTGGTTGCACAACCTTAGGCTAGCCTCCTAGCTTGATCTTTCTCTAAGTTACATTAGAAACTGTACGTTTATTTCATTTCTTCCCCAAATACATGGATTCGACCTTCATGGACCCTATGGCACATGGATTCAGTACACAGCGCACCTGCACGGAATGCCGACCGCAGCGCTGCAACGACGTAATATCACAACGGGTATTACTTAAAAAACAGCCCTCGTATATCGTAAAGATGTAGCAATGTCTAAGGTTTGAAGGCCACAACTTTAATGGTTTTTGAATTATTAATTTTAATGTGGTTTTTAATGGCATTTTTGAAAATCAACTTTTGGTACTGAGATATCAATTTTTACATTTCAATTTCTTCAGACACATTAACAGGACATAGTTTAAGAGTTCTGTGCATTCATTTTATGAGAATGTTTGTTTATTTACCCTTAGTTCCTTTTTCAAATGTCAAATTACCTTTCTTTTCAAATAATTTGTACAAAAATGTCATAAAAAATCATTAAAACTGCATATCATTTAAAATGAATGCACTACGTAGTGCATAAATTTCACTGAGATTGGTTAATATTTAAGATAAAAAAGTTGGTATTGAAATTGGAAATCAAATTTATAAAAATTTACCTCTCATGAAAATATTTGTTGAAATCCTTAGTTCAGCTTTTTACCACCAGGAATCGCTACATTTGCAGGAAAAGTAAAGGGGCAACTTTGGAACAAAGATTATCCGATTGGTGAGAAGATGGTCGTGTTTGATGGTGATGACATCAAATACTATCTTTGACAGCTGTCAGTGAGCCACGCCCCCCTCATGCAGTCCATATATCAAATATTATTTAGACTTATTTATAATTCGAATAGAACCAAATATTTCAGGGATCTAAGAGAAAACACGCTATTGGTCTGAAATAGCCGATAAAAATCTTTGAAAAAAGTTGAAGTTTTGCGGTGGAGTCTCCTATTAAATTGTCTTTATTACAGCCTGAGCTGGACTAAAGCAAGAAAGTGTGTTGTCACAGTTATTGTTCGTAATGGTGATGGATGACATCATGAAGGCAGCAATGAAAGACTATAGTAGGGCAAAGATGAAGGTAATGTTGTTTGCAGACGATGTTGTGATCTGGGGCGAGGTTGAGAAGGAGGTACAAGGAAAGTTAGACGTAATAAATGAAAAGATTGAGCAATGGGGATTGAAGATAAATGTGGAGAAGAGTAAAACAGTGATGATGAGTAGAGATAAGAAAGAAGGAAAAAGAGTAATCAAAGTAGGTGATAAGGAATTGGAAGTGGTGAAACACTTCAAATACTTGGGAAGTGAACTGACTGAAGATGGAAGACTAGATTTGGAAATTAGCAGAAGAATACAACTCGGGAGTGCTTTCTACCGACAGGTACGGGGACTAGTATGGAACAAGGATATACCAATTAAGGCTAAAGAAGTTATGTTCAAAGCATATTATGTTCCTATAATGACATACGCAGCAAAAACTTGGACAATGACTAAGAGGGATGAGAGTAGAGTACAAGCAGCTGATATGAGATTCCTGAGAAGTATGGTCCAGAAAACGAGGAGAGAAAGATTGAGAAATGAAGATATACGGAAAGAACTGAGAGTAGAAAAACTAAATTACAACTGGAGCAAAACAGATTGAGATGGTTTGGACATGTCTAACGGATGAATGAAGTAAGGCTACCAAGACGAGCACTGGAACGACGGATGACAGGGAAGAGAGGACGAGGAAGACCAAGAATGCGTTGGATGGACTCGGTGGAGAATAGTATTAGAAAACGGAACCTGGATTGGAACACAGTGTCGGAAGAGGAATGATGGAACGACAGAACAAGGTGGAGAGGAACTATATTTGCCCCCACCCAATGTCAGCTGGAAAAGGGGAAGTGAAGATGATGATGATACAGCCTGAGCTATTACAAATCAAAATTAAGGTAACCTTTTTCTATGACGCTGTATGTAAACCTCGTTCGTAAAGCGTGTTCCATATAATAGATGTTTGGGTTATCGACGTTTTACTGGATGTCCCAATTCCTCAATAGAAGCAACAACAACAAATCGGACTGATTTTGATTCCGCGAGACTTTGTTGCTTACATTATCATTGAGCGTGAACTTGGCTACTGTGAAAACTCGAGACGAGTGAGAAGACGCTGAGGGTTAATTGAATTGCTTTGATAGTAAGTCTTCGACTTTAACTCTCTTTGCCATCTTCTTGAATTCTTCTCCCTTTTCCTGTTGTTGTTAATGAACACTTTATATTGTGTCGCATCGGAATTTAGCAATCTTCTTACTGGGGCTGAGAACACGGAGTTGGAAACTCTTTCACTCTTACGGTATCACTGCCTCCCACACAGACGGCTCTAGGGTAGTCAATCGGAAAGTTGAGGATCCTGTCCAACTGAAAATGAAACCAATTACCGAGGGAGCAGTATGGCCTGGGGCAAGAGATCACAGACCAACACTGTGTATACAGAATTGGTCGGAGTTTGGTGGTAATGACAGCACCACGCAACTCACACCACGTATTGCTGACGTCACGGACGTGTCATCATTATATTGTGTGATGTATCGCTCCTTTACTTTCTAATATGACATATTCCATGTTTACATTGATCATGGCATAGGCTGCATTCTTTCTTTTTATTTATTTATTTATTTATTTATTTATTTATTTATTTATTTATTTATTTATTTATTTATTTATTTATTTATTTATTTATTTATTTATTTATTTATCGTTTGGTTTTGTTTATTTCTTCATCCTACGAATTCGGCCTACTGTGGACCTAGGGAAACAATTGATTTGCTGGTTTGTTCCTTTTTCTTTACCCTGAATGTCTTCATCCTTTTGCTGTGGTTCCTCCTCCTTTCCTCTGATCAGGTGTTCTTGGTCGTTCTATTGGGTCTTTCCTTGAAACCCTTGAAGTTATCAATTTAAGCTCGAAACACAGCCCTATTCCAGATGTACTTTGGATGTACGCCAACTTCCTCCATGTCTCTTGTCGTTTCTCCTACCCACATTGTACTCGCCTTTAGCTTGGTGATATAATTATAGATTCTTTTCGTTGTTCGATTCTCATGCATTCTTATAAGGTGTCCATAAAACTTCAGTCTCCTCTTACGCATGGTGTCCGTGATCTTCTCTGCCTGTCTATATAGATCCTCATCTCTCCTATTTATCCATATACCATCGTTTCGTTTTTCAGGCCCTGGTATCTTCCGCAAGATTTTTCTTTCTTTCTTCCCTAATTCCTTAATTAATTTATTTCTTGTTTTTATTTATTTATTTATTTATTTATTTTCTTCTTCTTCCTCTTTATCTTCTTCGTTTTTTGGATGTGCCTACTGGGGACAACCCTTACTCAACTGCTGGGTTTTGTTTGTTGCCCAGTACTGACGCATCTTTTTCCGGTAAATTTCTCTTCTTTCCTCTGCCGTGTTGGTCTGTTAGTCCCAGTTCTTTGATTTCTTTCTCAGTTTCAGTCAGTCAAGTGGTACGGACCTTCTTGATTCACCAGAAGATGAATAGGCGGTTGGTCAGTCTGTTCGGAGGCAATCGGGTCACATGACCATAAAATGCTACCTTCCTTTGGCTGGCACAGTCAGAAAGTCTCTCCTTTTGCACCAAGAGCTCTGAGTTCCGAGTTATGTTGTCTCCGGTATTCCGCTTTTTATTCTATTTTATTTTATTTTACTTTATATTTTGTAATTTATTAATTAACTAATGCACTATTTAATTTACTTACATATGTTGGTATTTAATTATATTTTTTATTTTTTATATTTCATACTTTTTATATCAAAATTTTTTTATTTAGTCTATTTACCCTCTAGGTTGGTGGTTCCCACGGACTCAGCGAGGGAACTCACCTCTACCACCTCTATGTCAGTGTCCTGGAGCTTGGACCATCTGGTCGGGAGGGATACAACTGGGGAGGTGTGATCAGCACTTCGCCCAGACGGCCTCACCTGCAAAGCGAACAGGGGCCTCATGAGGGATGGGAAGGGATGGAAGATTGGGATGGATAGGCTAGGAAGAGGGAAGGAAGCGGTCGTGGCCTTACAGTAGGTACTGTCCCCGTTTACCTGGATAGTAGGCTGTCAGATATCCGCCCCCTCAATCGGATTGCCAATTATCAATCGCACCGGCACAGTTACATCAATGAAAATGGCACTGACAGATACTATCGAGATAAGAGCACAGAAATTCACAGGAAATCATTGTGGAACACACCAAAATAGACGGGGGTGTATACTTACCGTTGCTTACCTCTTAATTATCTCGGGGTTTGAGTTGACAACAGGATCATTAAAAGTCTGTTCACACAATAATTTCCGCCATGACATTTAAAAATGAACCAGAAACGAAGACGAGAACCTTGAACTGTACAAAAGCTTTATTTCTAATAAAGGGTATGATTTTCCTAACACAACAAAATATACGTGGCTATCAGTAGCCCAAGTCAATCTGACTACGTCCTCCAGTAGGACTTGCAAAATTATTATACAACATGATATATAAAACATTTTAGCTCCCAAGAGCTCCAAATACCGTAATATTCATAACACTATTGGATTGGAAAAGGACGTCAGGGTGTGACATATATAGAGCATTTGTTTCCTTTTAATAAACAAGAGAATGGTATTTATAGTCGCAAGGCCAGAGTGTACAACCTCACTCTCTGAAAACCATATGTTGACACAGCTGCGGGCTACCTTCCAGCCTGACGCATACTGGTCAAATGCACTCCCTTCTCACACGCTATGTTACGTAAGAATCCAGCCTGCACTCTCAAGCTTTTAAATATCTTACAAGACAACTCACATTATATTTACGCAAATCTTTCAAGTACTTTGATCACATCCTAATGGATCATTACATAAATTTCTTAAACTTGATAACTTCAATCCAAATGTTTAATTAGCTCTTAAATGTTTATAACAAAATCACATAAATTATTTATAACAATTAGAAATTGTTTATAATATTTGTCAAAGACAATAAAAATATTCTAAGCACGCCTTTAACATCACTCTCGTTTCATATTAGTATCAAAATATTTACAACAATTATTTACAATATTAACATTTAAATTGTTTAAATTATTAATTTAATAAATACATTAGCCACATGTTCATTCGGTTGGTAATTTTATAATCCTGTTTAATATAATCGACCAATGAAGGTTAGTTATACATGTTAATGTCACAATCCGGTTTAATAAAGTTCTTAATAATGATTTGTGACGGCAACCTTCATTCATAATCTTGTCTCAAATTCTTTCAAAACTCGTGTTAATTATAACAGTAAATCACTTGATTAATTTTCAACGAACTATAACAATCTTACTCCAGCGGAAAATCCTTCGCTAACAAGTTAATGCACAATCTGCATTAAAAGTATGCCCAAAATCATCATATATTAATCTATATGGCATTTACAACTTTCACATCACTTACAAAACTTCCACAAATAATTCTTTAACATTTATTCCTGTGGGAACTTCCTTCATATTCAAGGGCATTATATCTCAGCGACTTTCAACACGCGCTGCACTAGCGATTATACATTCATAGTTCCACTTAAAAATTTTATAATCATAATTTGTTTCAAAACTGTTTTTCTATTTAACCTTCGTAGATTTCATTCATGAACTGAAATGAAGTCAAAACTTGCCAATCACAAACAAATTTAATAGTGAATACGCTTATATACGCCTATCTGGTCTATCAAAATTTAAGACTAACATCTTAAAAGAAATAGTAGTATGAAAATACTATCTTCAAATAAAGTGCGACTAAAAAGCAAAGTAGTCGAATAGAATCCAATTAGACTGGGGAATGCAAACATCGTCATATAATTCTCTAATTGAGAAAAAACTCCTAACAAAAGTACTTGACTTTAATGCATTCAATAATTCCTTATTAACATTACTCTTTCACAAAATTGTCTATGATGCAATGTTCATTCATAACTGACGATAAATGTCTGAGTTGCAATCAATACAAATAACGACTAGTATTTCCAAGATCGTCGATAACGTAAGATATTTTAACGCTCTAAAATCATTTAAATGTTCTTCCTTCTTGATGATGACAGAAAATTGTTCAAAGTAATTAAACTGGGGTTGAATTACTTTAATAAAATGACACGCTGTCTGAATTTAAATCTGCCATAAAAATCATTAACTTACAGTCAAATCGTGACTACAAAAAAATTAATTACTGAAATATCTAAATATCAGTCTCAACTGATTCAAAATCGTTAACTATGCCCATGACATGACAATGTCTTAATAAATTGATGAAAAATGCAAAACTCATCAAGGTGTACTGAGAATAAGAATCTCAACAAGAAAATAAGGCAAAATACATGAGGATAAAAATATGGGAAAAATGGTTGCTCAAACATTACTAGGTTACTCAAATACAATAAACGTTCACGACTACCTTATCTGCCGATTGACGTTCCAGAGGAAAATTCCCCAAAGAAGACTGCTGATGGATCCATTTCACCACGTTAAAGCTGAGCTCCATCCTCGAAATAGGAAATAGCACCATCGGAGAATCGAACTGCTTCCTTCTCCGTGAATCGCTCTGCTCCTCGAATACGAATAGACATCCTTCCGGCAATAATCTTCATTGTGAGTCGGGACTACCCTGACCTCTCTTGAAAAATTCCCTGAAGTTCCAGTAGACAAGACGTTTTGTAGAAATTTCCGAAGAAATTATTCATATTCAGAGTATGAAATTGTTTCTATGGCTGTTCGATGATATTCAGCCTTTACTTACGAAACATGGGTGTAGATGGTATTCACCGCATGTTCGCTTGTGTGGAATAGCAATTAGCGAAGTTCCATGTCGCTATCTTACTCCAATGAAGTATGTCCCAATTGCAATAAGCCTCTTAGCCTTCCATCTGCACTTCAGTTGTAGTGTCAGAAGAACAAACTGCCGTATTCAAATGCTCCATTATACTGTATCGTTCTGTAAGCAAGCAATCTGAAGTCTTTCTACTCCACTCACAGCGTTAGCCTTGCGATGATTCTGGCTTATACAAAAGCGTTTCTCTAGTGGCGAGATAATCACTTTTGCCAGTCATATAAAATTGCTAATATCTTTTGAAGTACTCGGTCGAAATTGTTCAGCTTTTCTCTATAATTGCATGTAGTACTGCACAATACAATTATGTTATCGTAGACCGCTAACTGTTTGAAGCTAAACTTTTATAAGCTTTCTAAGGTCTGTTTCAACTTCACCTAGTTTGACCTGTATCTCGTTAACATAGTGGCCTCGCCACGCGTTATAAAAACGATTCTTTTCACTTGCTGTTCACTTTGATGTCTCACTATATTGAATGTGTAAGAAAATGACTTTCACAAATACTTCGATGATCTGAGCATTAGATCTCAGAATGATCAGCGAACGAAAGAGAAGAGGCTCCTCTCTTCTGCGCAAGCCCTTTTATTACCTTCTCGAGGGGCGTTACCATCCCTTCCAAAGCGTGATACTACGTCATCGCTAGAACTTCCAACTTCGTTAATACATGACGGATTTTCAAAATTCAAAAACTGAAAATAAATTTCATCAAAATTCCAAATCAATGCTTTTACTGCAAATGGATTTCCACAATTCTGCATTCAAAAAGTCATAAAAATACCATAGTTTCAGCAATCTCCGTCTTCCTTTAAACTATCGTTCATTGGTTCATGCCTCTCCTCCAATAGCATAGTTTCTTCCTCAGCAGAATTCCTCGTTTCCTGCGACTGCGTCGTACATCTTGGAACATTCTGGACTAAAATGCTGACGTCACTGAGAATCTCAGCTCAAGTAGCTTGCTGGCATAACATTTACGTCATCCGTGCTTACGTCATGACTACCCACGTCATAACTATGACAGCCATAACTCTAATCATAATTTCAAATATAGCCACCGTGGTCTCTACATAATTCAATTACGGGGGCAGTACCATCCCGGCATTTGCCCGAAGACGAAGTGGGAAACCACGGAAAACCACTTCGAGAATGGCTGAGGTGGGAATCGAACCCCCTCTACTCATTTGGGCCACCCGAGGCTGAGTAGACCCGGTTCCAGTCCTCATACCACTTTTCAAATTTCGTGGCAGAGCCAGGAATCGAACCCTGGACCTCCGGGGCGGCAGCTTATATTTCTTTTATTTTTATAGTTCAAGTTAAGTAAACCCTTACCGTGTCTTATACGGAATATTCCGCGTTAATACCTTTGCCTTCCGTGTCGTTTACGATATATTCCTCATGTTATCATACGTTTACATTTAATTATTGTAGGTGACAGAAAGGAATTATGTCTACTGGAACCGGAAATGAATTCATGAATCATTTCACTTAATTTTACAGGATTGGTGAAATACAGTACAAGCTTGTGTTTGACATTATGAGACGATGTACAATATAAACAGTGAAATATCGGGCTTTTACAATAAAAAATATGGCTACGATTTCAAAGCAATTGGACAAATCGAACGGTGATATTGAAGACAGTGTTGAAGAAATTGCGAGTTTATCATCAAGTGACAATGATACATTATGGTGATAAGAGCAGTGGTGATGCATGTACAAGTGTAGTATTCCAAGTTATGCCAACTTTCCGCAATCTAATTCCATGGTTTCCCTGAACTTATTCATGTTTTGTACTGTTTTCCTTCATTTGAATGTTTTTCTAAACAATATCAAAAAGTAACAAAAATAAGCTCGCCTTAAAAAAAAATATTTAAAGTAAATCACTCAAAGAATAGTTTAGCATATTTCAGTGACACTGGAAAGGTTAAGTTATTTAGACGTGTGTAGTAAAACAATTGTCACCCCACGTACTCGAGTGTCAGTGGAATGTGTCTAATAACTCTCAATATTATGGAGTCTTTGCTAGTGTGTGTAGTAGTAGTACTCTCGGTCAGTCAACATATCATCTGATGGCGATATAAAAGTGCTAGGAGTCTGGTGCCCTATTGGGCTCCTTTCACTCCGCATTAAATGGCAATATTTTTTTAAAAATTGGTTAGTTTAAATATTTGCTTTGGAAAAGTAATAATGTCTCCCTCAGTGTATTAAAGGATAATACATTTGGGGGAGAATTTCGTCCTTTGGCGATTTATGCAGTCGTGGTGATTAGTTTATGTACTTTAGGTGACTGTTCGTTGGATGTTTGAGAGTACTAGAACTTTAGCATATGCCTGAATGAGCTGCGAGTATGAATATTGGGTCAGCATCTTGGCTATTGACCATCCGACTCGCAGCGTCAATAGGTGTTAATAATGCCGTTCGCTCGGTCTTGGCCTGTCAGCAGTTGCTTCAGCGAGGATAATAATAACAATAATAATAATAGGTTTGAAATTTTAAATTGAAGTTACTATGTTATATGAAAGAGAGATAGACCTCTAGTTAGGTATGGTTTTGAAGAAGGAAGAATAATAGACCTTTAGTAGGTTTTGGATATTGAAAAATAGTGTGTACTTGTAGGTTAGGAACTAGGATCGGGAATGAGACGGCTAAGGCCTATCCTATCACTTACCTAGAACAAAAGTGGAAAACAACGAAAAACCATTTCTGGGAAGGACAAAGGAAAATTAAAACACATCTCTTTCCTTTGTCCTCACAAGGCTGAGTGCATTCCGTTTCAAACGCCAGATCATATTTTAAATACTTTAACGAAGCAAATAGACAATAGAGCGCAGTGTAAGATGATGACGTAGGCTACTTCGCTCTTAAGGAATTTTATCATTTTAAATGAAGTTGTCGACCTCGTCGTTACGCTGGGGTCTGGCGTTACGTTACGATGACGGGACGAAATGTACCCAGATGCACTGAGGTGTATGACGTCATAGTACCGCTTGGTGCATGTGTTCCCCGACAATCTCTACTTTGTTAGTATAAGACAAAAATCCCCGATTCTTGGATGTCACGGGTAATCTCGAGAACCACTGGATGGATTTTTATGTGGTTTTCAACATTCTGTAAAGGATATCTCGAGGAAAGATTCTGTAGAAAATAATTTATGTATGATTAAAGGAAGCCAAACAGTAACGATTTCAGTGAAAAAGTCGAAAACAAACTTGGCTCCATGCGCTTCTTAAGCTTACGCTGGGCAAACCGTTAAAAATATCAATATACTATGAGCGTAAGAATTGGTCAGCATGATAAGTTCTACAAAAAAGTCCTCGAGAGCATATCTCTATCTTCAATACATCGCCCACTATAAGTGTTTTTAGACTGGATGGAAGGGGCACGTCCCCGCGCGCTCTGGTGAGCGTGACGGTATCCCGCGCGCTTGACCTTGCTTTGCCCTTGGTTTGCACTTGCCGTTCGCGAGTAATTTGAAACAAGGTAAAGTATTATAAAGCAACATAAGTATTATGCAAATAACTTTCTAACATGTCAAGAGTCTTTGGCATCGAGCGAAGCCTCCAGCCTTTTTAGCATTTTTCAGCATTTGTAGCATTTAAAATTATACAAAGTCTAGTCTTTCGGACTGACTGTCACTTTTTTAATCTGAGAAACAAAAGGCAACAACAGCTAAAGCACAAACACCGTGGTCTATAAACAAATTACTCTCATTTCTATTTTTTTTTTTTTTTTTGCGTATGGCTTTTAGTGCCGGGAGTGTCCGAGGACATGTTCGGCTCGCCAGTTTTGTAGCTGCTTCGAGACGGACACCCAATGGGTGAGCTACAAGTACCGTTGGGGAGGGAAGGAGGGAAGTTGGAATGTAAGGACGAGGAGTTGGAAGGTAGCGGCTGTGGCCTATAGGTAGGGACCAACCCCGGCATTTGCCTGGAAGGAAGATGGGAAACCACAGAAGACCATCTTCAAGGTTGCCGGCGGGGGGATTCGAACCTCCTCGCCTCCCGGATGTGAGCGACTGCCATCAGTCATGCCGTAACCACCACGGCTAACTCACCCGGTTTCATTTCTATTATCTTGTTACAATCGCGTAAAACTTTGGTCGATTTTTCTACGAACCTCTTAAAATCTGTGACGGTTCTGAGAAAAGCTTTGGTTACTATCGCCTTTTTCTCATAAATCATGAAAAGATAAAAGAGAAAAGGGAAAAAGAATTTAACACATGACTGTATACTGTAAAAATCTTGTGCTTCGCCATCATTGTCAAAATATTGGCAGAACCATCTAATAGCAGTAACGATAACATCTCCGATATTTTATTCTCATTCAATTTTCAATTTCCTTCGCCGTTATCTGCCTCCACCCTTCTTCCATTCTGTTCGACAGTAAAGAAAAGGAATATGAAGCAAATAATAAAAAGGTACACTAAACACGAGGAAAAGGGGGGGAAAAGCCGATATCTTATAAGGAACAAGAAGGGTCTTGTTTATGGTTCACTAGAATAAGGCTTCAAATGTTCACCGTTCTCTTTTCAATTCATATTAGATATTGTACTGCCACGAGAGGATGTTGCCCAATCAGGAAGAGGAATTAATCTTTATTTTACTCAAGTTTGTTGTCTTGAGTTATAAAGTAGCGCACTTTATCTTGATAAATGACCTAATCAAGTAATTCTAAGATGAGAAATGAAGCCGAATGAAGCACGGAATGTAATTTTTAATTAAAGATGAAATGAGGAAAGGGGTAGAGCTTCTTCTTTTTAAGGGGTGAATCAAATAGGTCATATTCTCCTGACAATATGGTAATAGTAAAATAATGCTTGCCACGATGTATGAGTGGTTATCGTGACGGACTACCAACCCCAAGCTCGCAGGTTCACTCCTGGTCGTGGTAAGTGATTTTTCAAAGGTGACAAAAATCACAGCACGCATGTCATACGTTGTTGGCATGTTAAATAAGCCATTTGAATTCAGTAGGCCGTGTTCATAATGGCAAAATTAATTAATCTCGGGATTTTCTGCCAACACAAAGTTCCTCCATTCTCTACTAGAAAGCGCTATGGTGTCAAGGAACTTAAATATCTAGCCTCCTTGACTTTCATAGCGTTCCAAGGAACAACAAAATTCGGCGTGCAAGCTGCCCTCTGGGCGTCAAATAACAAAGCTTGCACCTGGCACACGAGGCCATACAATTAGTAAAATAATGAGGATGCGGGCATCAGGAGAGCGTGGGTGCGAATCCTACCTCAGCTGTCCTGAAAATGGCTTTCTTAGTTTCCCATTTTCACCAGTGGGGAAATGTTGCTGTTGTTTTTAAAATTCATTTAGGGTTTTTGGGACATCAATGTTATGTAGCCCCGTGTACTTGGGTGTGTGTATAATTTGTCTGATAACCTGTGTCACTGTGATGTCTGTACTGGTGTGTGTATTTGTAATTTAGGTAGGATTTGGGTTGGAAGTGGCCGTGGGCTTATGTTAGGTACCATCCTGGCATTTTCCTGGAGTAGAAGTGGGAAACCATGGAATACCACTTCCAGGATGGCTGGAGTAGGAATCAAACCCACCTCTTCTCAGTCTTGCCACATGAGAGTTAGTATTACCCCGTTCCAGCCCTCAAACCAGAATTAAAATTTCTTGGCAGAGGTGGGAATCGAACCTGGTTCTCCACGGCGACAGCCAAGAAAGCTAGCCACTGCGCAACATTAGGCAAATGCCGGGATGATTCATTTCAACAGGTCCATGGCTGACTTCCTTCCAAAATCCCTTCTCTGATTCATTAGAGCCAAATTAGCAGTCGCCTGAGCGATCGTTCTGTCACAGGCGCGGATTCAAGGGAAGGGGGGGGGGGAGTGTCACGGGGGTCATGCCCCCCCCCCCTCCCAACGCCCAAACGCGGACCAAATTTTTTTGCAAACTCAAAAAACGAAAACACAATAACCATACAAATAAAACTTAACGAATTTTAACTGAAAATCTTTTTTTTTTTTTTTTCATTTTATTCAATACTGAAAATATCTTTGTTACAATTATTATGTTTTGTTACAACTTTACATATTTACAACGTCACACCTGTTATATAAAAACGATTATTTATATAACAAAATCAACTCGCCTATTTTGTTTAGCAAACCTTGTGATTACCGAATCGATGTCTATAGTGATGTCACGATGAATGTGCAGCAATGCACGGATAGGAATTTGGGTTTTTTTTCGCACCAAAAAATTTTGCCGACGTCCAAACAGCAAGCTTGGTTGGCAATTTAAGCTGTGACTTTCTCCCTTTGTCGGTACCAACTCGACTTGCAGAAACTGTAACGTACTTTGATACTTTTCTCGAAGCTCGATGTAAAATTCGCAAAACACGCCGTTGCAATTTGTACGAATATTTTTGGTGCACTAAACGCATCAAATTTCTATCCATGTAGCTTGCAAAAAATTGTTCTGGTTTTGTACGTTTGTTTATTTTGTGATTGCGTTGATGCCACTTTTCTTAACAATTTCGATTCTCTGACCCCCCCCCAAGCCAAACTCTAGATCCGCGCCTGCCTGTCACCATCCCCAGTTGTATCTGCTAAACTTCTGGAGTCTGCCACATGGAAAATGGTAATTGTGTTCATCTTAAGCCAGTCCCTGAGGTTCTTAAGTCATGAGATTCACCTTCGGTCGGGTCTCCGCTGTCCTGAGATCTTCCCCTGAACCACCAACTGGAGGATCCTGTATTCTTCTTTTCTCATTCCGCATCACATGTCCGAAATATTCGAGTTTCTGTCTTCTAGTTTAATGTTCCCATTAACTCAGTAATCCTTACTTGAATTTAAAAATTACAGTCAGTCGGAAAGACTAGACGTTTTATCATTTCAAATGACGCATGCTACAAATGCTACACATGTTAGAAAGGCTCAAGACTCTTTTCAACAGACTCCATTACCCATTAACTTAGGCTTCCCGCGAGGGCACCTCTTTAAGGGTCACCCTGTATTTGAATTGAATCTAACATACTGTACACCTCGTTAAGTGTCACCCTGTAATTTGCTCTGACATCCTGCATACCTCTTTAGGAGGCACCCTGTATTCTTATCTGGCATCTTGTATATCTCTTTAGAAGTCACCCTGTATTCTTGTGTGACATCTTACACCTCTTTAGGAGTGACCTTGTATTCTTGTCTGACATCTTGTGCACCTCTTTAGGAGTCACCCTGTATTCTTCTCTGCCATCTGTACACCTCTTTAAGAGTCACCTTGTATTCTTATCTGCCATCTTGTATATCTCTTTAGGAGTCGCCCTGTATTCTTCTCTGCCATCTTGTACACCTCTTTAAGAGTCACCTGGTATTATTATCTGGCATCTTGTACTGTATTTTGCTCCGACATCTTGCACACCTCTTCAGGAGGTACCCTGTATTCTTATATGGCATCTTGCATATATCTTTAGAAGTCACCCTGTATTCTTGTGTGACATCTTGTACACCTCTTTAGGAGTCACCTTGTATTCTTGTCTGACATCTTTTGCACCTCTTTAGGAGTCACCCTGCATTCTTCTCTGCCATCTTGTACACCTCTTTATAGAGTCACCTTGTATTCTTATCTGGCGTATTGTATATCTCTCTATGAGTCACCCTGTATTCATAACTGGCATCTTGTACATCTCTTTAGGAGTCACCCTGCTTTCTTCTCTGCCATCTTGTACACCTCTTTATAGAGTCACCTTGTATTCTTATCTGGCGTATTGTATATCTCTCTATGAGTCACCCTGTATTCATAACTGGCATCTTGTACATCTCTTTAGGAGTCACCCTGCATTCTTCTCTGCCATCTTGTACACCTCTTTATAGAGTCACCTTGTATTCTTATCTGGCGTATTGTATATCTCTCTATGAGTCACCCTGTATTCATAACTGGCATCTTGTACATCTCTTTAGGAGTCACCCTGTATTCTTCTCTGCCATCTTGTACACCTCTTTAAGGGTCACCTTGTATTCTTAACAGGCGTCTTGTATATCCCTTTAGGAGTCACCCTGTATTCTTATCTGGCATCTTGTACACCTCTTTAGGAGTCACCCTGTATTATTTTCGCTTCGTTCAACGCCCCAGGTCGGTTGACGCCCCAGGACTCTTTCAAGAGACTCCATTAACCATTAGCTTCTGCTTCCCGCGTGGCTGCATGACGTCACGCACTCGCTTCCCGCGCGGCTGCATGACGTCACTTCCGTCTCCGTAACGCATAACTTCAGACTCGAGCATAACGACGAAGTCGACAAGATCACTTGAAATGATAAAACAGATAACACACACTAATACAGCCATCACAATTAACACCGGTTATCAGACAGATTCTACACACACCCAAAGTGCACGTGGCCGCGTTGACGCAGCGCCTAATCTGAGGAATCAACCAATCAACCATAACATTCATTTTAAACATAGCACATGGCATGCACAACCTAAGGGAACGACTTTCTCCTCAAATGTCTAAAAGTGTTGCTTTAATAACTTATGCTTTATCTAATTAACAAGAAGTTCCGTGACGAACTAAAGAGCCTACATTTCTCGAAATGTAAGATACATGGCAATGATTAATCTATATGGACCTAATTAGAATAATGATGACATTCAGTTCGTAATATCGAAATTTCTAATTAGTTTGAAATAGCCTATAACTAGTATAATATAGCCTATAGGCTACAGTTGGCAGCCCTGGAGACTGAATATATTTCTAGTTCCATCTCTTAAGGTACAGAATACAAAATTTGGTTGAAGTCCAATGGATAGCAGGGACGTTGCATGTAGTTAGACATTGGACCTATCAGCGCGCGTAAAGTCATGTTGGCAACAATGTCATGCATGTGTTGGTCAAAAATAATCTGAACTATTATGATCTATTGTCGTGCAAATTTTGGATGAAATCCATTTATTTGTATAGAAGTTACATGAATTTTAAAATTGGACCAATCAGCATGCTTAGAATCATGTTGGAAGCACTGACGTATATTAGTTACTCTAAATTAATATAGAATGTAAGGTACTATACGTGTGCAATGTTTAGAGCTGTTGGCTTGAATACATTCTGATATATTGATATTAGGGTAAAAAGAATAAAGACAGCAATTATTAACAGTTGGCAGCCCTCGTTGGTCTTAAGAATACGCATAGTCATGTCTGTTATAGTACACATTGCACATACGAAATTTGGTTGAAATCCAATGGATAGTATAGAAGTTACATATATTTACAATTGGTCCCATCAGTAGGCTTAGAATCATGTTGGTAGTACTGAGGTCCATTAGTTATTCCAAATTAATCTAGAATGTCAGGTATTATACGTGTGCATAGTTTAAAGCTGTCGGCTTGCATACTTTCTGATATATTGGTATTTGGATAAAAACAATAGAGAGTGCATTTATTAACAGTTGGCATCTCTGGTGGCTCTTAAGATTACGCTCAGTCATATCTGTCTATGTACACATAGTAGATACGAAATTTGGGTGAAATCCAATTGATAGTGTAGAAGTTATATGCATTTAAAATTTTTGTACTTATCAGCAGGCTTAGAATCATTTCAGCAACACTGTCATGTATGGCCTCCTGTAAATTAAACTGAAATATTATTATCTAAATGTGTGCCAACTTTGGTGTATCTCCTATGCATACCTTCCGAGATATACAACGTGGAGCTGAAATTTCAATTGCGATTTTTCAGCAGTTGGTAGCACTGACATCGTTTTCAATTACGGCATTGAGATATTCAGATAGAGATCTTTCCTCATACCAAATTTGGTTTCGATTGCTACAGCCGTTTAGGAGTTGATAGGGGGAGACAGACAGACAGACACACACATACACACATTTTCCCGGTTCGATCTCATAAGTTTACTATTCCCTAAAAAGATGGTATATTGGCTTTCACGGCCGGTGAATTAAAACTCAGCAATTCTTCTAGGTTTGTGCCGTGTCTTGTGTGGGGTTTCGCCTAGGACACCAAGCTAGGCTCATCGGCGGGCTCTTGGTGTCCCCGCCCGGACCCCCACAGGAGTGACGAACTGCGCGCCACCTCCCTTTATATAAGGTGCAACTGCACCACTTGACTACGAGAACTAAAAGCTCAAGCAGCCTTAACCTCCCTATGAAGGCTTCCAAAAAGATGGTATATTGGCTTTCACGGCCGGTGAATTAAAACTCAGCAATTCTTCTAGGTTTGTGCCGTGTCTTGTGTGGGGTTTCGCCTAGGACACCAAGCTAGGCTCATCGGCGGGCTCTTGGTGTCCCCGCCCGGACCCCCACAGGAGTGACGAACTGCGCGCCACCTCCCTTTATATAAGGTGCAACTGCACCACTTGACTACGAGAACTAAAAGCTCAAGCAGCCTTAACCTCCCTATGAAGGCTTCCAAAAAGATGGTATATTGGCTTTCACGGCCGGTGAATTAAAACTCAGCAATTCTTCTAGGTTTGTGCCGTGTCTTGTGTGGGGTTTCGCCTAGGACACCAAGCTAGGCTCATCGGCGGGCTCTTGGTGTCCCCGCCCGGACCCCCACAGGAGTGACGAACTGCGCGCCACCTCCCTTTATATAAGGTGCAACTGCACCACTTGACTACGAGAACTAAAAGCTCAAGCAGCCTTAACCTCCCTATGAAGGCTTCCAAAAAGATGGTATATTGGCTTTCACGGCCGGTGAATTAAAACTCAGCAATTCTTCTAGGTTTGTGCCGTGTCTTGTGTGGGGTTTCGCCTAGGACACCAAGCTAGGCTCATCGGCGGGCTCTTGGTGTCCCCGCCCGGACCCCCACAGGAGTGACGAACTGCGCGCCACCTCCCTTTATATAAGGTGCAACTGCACCACTTGACTACGAGAACTAAAAGCTCAAGCAGCCTTAACCTCCATATGAAGGCTTCCAAAAAGATGGTATATTGGCTTTCACGGCCGGTGAATTAAAACTCAGCAATTCTTCTAGGTTTGTGCCGTGTCTTGTGTGGGGTTTCGCCTAGGACACCAAGCTAGGCTCATCGGCGGGCTCTTGGTGTCCCCGCCCGGACCCCCACAGGAGTGACGAACTGCGCGCCACCTCCCTTTATATAAGGTGCAACTGCACCACTTGACTACGAGAACTAAAAGCTCAAGCAGCCTTAACCTCCCTATGAAGGCTTCCAAAAAGATGGTATATTGGCTTTCACGGCCGGTGAATCAAAACTCAGCAATTCTTCTAGGTTTGTGCCGTGTCTTGTGTGGGGTTTCGCCTAGGACACCAAGCTAGGCTCATCGGCGGGCTCTTGGTGTCCCCGCCCGGACCCCCACAGGAGTGACGAACTGCGCGCCACCTCCCTTTATATAAGGTGCAACTGCACCACTTGACTACGAGAACTAAAAGCTCAAGCAGCCTTAACCTCCCTATGAAGGCTTCCAAAAAGATGGTATATTGGCTTTCACGGCCGGTGAATTAAAACTCAGCAATTCTTCTAGGTTTGTGCCGTGTCTTGTGTGGGGTTTCGCCTAGGACACCAAGCTAGGCTCATCGGCGGGCTCTTGGTGTCCCCGCCCGGACCCCCACAGGAGTGACGAACTGCGCGCCACCTCCCTTTATATAAGGTGCAACTGCACCACTTGACTACGAGAACTAAAAGCTCAAGCAGCCTTAACCTCCCTATGAAGGCTTCCAAAAAGATGGTATATTGGCTTTCACGGCCGGTGAATTAAAACTCAGCAATTCTTCTAGGTTTGTGCCGTGTCTTGTGTGGGGTTTCGCCTAGGACACCAAGCTAGGCTCATCGGCGGGCTCTTGGTGTCCCCGCCCGGACCCCCACAGGAGTGACGAACTGCGCGCCACCTCCCTTTATATAAGGTGCAACTGCACCACTTGACTACGAGAACTAAAAGCTCAAGCAGCCTTAACCTCCCTATGAAGGCTTCCAAAAAGATGGTATATTGGCTTTCACGGCCGGTGAATTAAAACTCAGCAATTCTTCTAGGTTTGTGCCGTGTCTTGTGTGGGGTTTCGCCTAGGACACCAAGCTAGGCTCATCGGCGGGCTCTTGGTGTCCCCGCCCGGACCCCCACAGGAGTGACGAACTGCGCGCCACCTCCCTTTATATAAGGTGCAACTGCACCACTTGACTACGAGAACTAAAAGCTCAAGCAGCCTTAACCTCCCTATGAAGGCTTCCAAAAAGATGGTATATTGGCTTTCACGGCCGGTGAATTAAAACTCAGCAATTCTTCTAGGTTTGTGCCGTGTCTTGTGTGGGGTTTCGCCTAGGACACCAAGCTAGGCTCATCGGCGGGCTCTTGGTGTCCCCGCCCGGACCCCCACAGGAGTGACGAACTGCGCGCCACCTCCCTTTATATAAGGTGCAACTGCACCACTTGACTACGAGAACTAAAAGCTCAAGCAGCCTTAACCTCCATATGAAGGCTTCCAAAAAGATGGTATATTGGCTTTCACGGCCGGTGAATTAAAACTCAGCAATTCTTCTAGGTTTGTGCCGTGTCTTGTGTGGGGTTTCGCCTAGGACACCAAGCTAGGCTCATCGGCGGGCTCTTGGTGTCCCCGCCCGGACCCCCACAGGAGTGACGAACTGCGCGCCACCTCCCTTTATATAAGGTGCAACTGCACCACTTGACTACGAGAACTAAAAGCTCAAGCAGCCTTAACCTCCCTATGAAGGCTTCCAAAAAGATGGTATATTGGCTTTCACGGCCGGTGAATTAAAACTCAGCAATTCTTCTAGGTTTGTGCCGTGTCTTGTGTGGGGTTTCGCCTAGGACACCAAGCTAGGCTCATCGGCGGGCTCTTGGTGTCCCCGCCCGGACCCCCACAGGAGTGACGAACTGCGCGCCACCTCCCTTTATATAAGGTACAACTGCACCACTTGACTACGAGAACTAAAAGCTCAAGCAGCCTTAACCTCCCTATGAAGGCTTCCAAAAAGATGGTATATTGGCTTTCACGGCCGGTGAATTAAAACTCAGCAATTCTTCTAGGTTTGTGCCGTGTCTTGTGTGGGGTTTCGCCTAGGACACCAAGCTAGGCTCATCGGCGGGCTCTTGGTGTCCCCGCCCGGACCCCCACAGGAGTGACGAACTGCGCGCCACCTCCCTTTATATAAGGTGCTACTGCACCACTTGACTACGAGAACTAAAAGCTCAAGCAGCCTTAACCTCCCTATGAAGGCTTCCAAAAAGATGGTATATTGGCTTTCACGGCCGGTGAATTAAAACTCAGCAATTCTTCTAGGTTTGTGCCGTGTCTTGTGTGGGGTTTCGCCTAGGACACCAAGCTAGGCTCATCGGCGGGCTCTTGGTGTCCCCGCCCGGACCCCCACAGGAGTGACGAACTGCGCGCCACCTCCCTTTATATAAGTTGCAACTCCACCACTTGACTACGAGAACTAAAAGCTCAAGCAGCCTTAACCTCCCTATGAAGGCTTCCAAAAAGATGGTATATTGGCTTTCACGGCCGGTGAATTAAAACTCAGCAATTCTTCTAGGCTTGTGCCGTGTCTTGTGTGGGGTTTCGCCTAGGACACCAAGCTAGGCTCATCGGCGGGCTCTTGGTGTCCCCGCCCGGACCCCCACAGGAGTGACGAACTGCGCGCCACCTCCCTTTATATAAGGTGCAACTGCACCACTTGACTACGAGAACTAAAAGCTCAAGCAGCCTTAACCTCCCTATGAAGGCTTCCAAAAAGATGGTATATTGGCTTTCACGGCCGATGAGCCTAGCTTGGTGTCCTAGGCGAAACCCCACACAAGACACGGCACAAACCTAGAAGAATTGCTGAGTTTTAATTCACCGGCCGTGAAAGCCAATATACCATCTTTTTGGAAGCCTTCATAGGGAGGTTAAGGCTGCTTGAGCTTTTAGTTCTCGTAGTCAAGTGGTGCAGTTGCACCTTATATAAAGGGAGGTGGCGCGCAGTTCGTCACTCCTGTGGGGGTCCGGGCGGGGACACCAAGAGCCCGCCGATGAGCCTAGCTTGGTGTCCTAGGCGAAACCCCACACAAGACACGGCACAAACCTAGAAGAATTGCTGAGTTTTAATTCACCGGCCGTGAAAGCCAATATACCATCTTTTTGGAAGCCTTCATAGGGAGGTTAAGGCTGCTTGAGCTTTTAGTTCTCGTAGTCAGGTGGTGCAGTTGCACCTTATATAAAGGGAGGTGGCGCGCAGTTCGTCACTCCTGTGGGGGTCCGGGCGGGGACACCAAGAGCCCGCCGATGAGCCTAGCTTGGTGTCCTAGGCGAAACCCCACACAAGACACGGCACAAACCTAGAAGAATTGCTGAGTTTTAATTCACCGGCCGTGAAAGCCAATATACCATCTTTTTGGAAGCCTTCATAGGGAGGTTAAGGCTGCTTGAGCTTTTAGTTCTCGTAGTCAAGTGGTGCAGTTGCACCTTATATAAAGGGAGGTGGCGCGCAGTTCGTCACTCCTGTGGGGGTCCGGGCGGGGACACCAAGAGCCCGCCGATGAGCCTAGCTTGGTGTCCTAGGCGAAACCCCACACAAGACACGGCACAAACCTAGAAGAATTGCTGAGTTTTAATTCACCGGCCGTGAAAGCCAATATACCATCTTTTTGGAAGCCTTCATAGGGAGGTTAAGGCTGCTTGAGCTTTTAGTTCTCGTAGTCAAGTGGTGCAGTTGCACCTTATATAAAGGGAGGTGGCGCGCAGTTCGTCACTCCTGTGGGGGTCCGGGCGGGGACACCAAGAGCCCGCCGATGAGCCTAGCTTGGTGTCCTAGGCGAAACCCCACACAAGACACGGCACAAACCTAGAAGAATTGCTGAGTTTTAATTCACCGGCCGTGAAAGCCAATATACCATCTTTTTGGAAGCCTTCATAGGGAGGTTAAGGCTGCTTGAGCTTTTAGTTCTCGTAGTCAAGTGGTGCAGTTGCACCTTATATAAAGGGAGGTGGCGCGCAGTTCGTCACTCCTGTGGGGGTCCGGGCGGGGACACCAAGAGCCCGCCGATGAGCCTAGCTTGGTGTCCTAGGCGAAACCCCACACAAGACACGGCACAAACCTAGAAGAATTGCTGAGTTTTAATTCACCGGCCGTGAAAGCCAATATACCATCTTTTTGGAAGCCTTCATAGGGAGGTTAAGGCTGCTTGAGCTTTTAGTTCTCGTAGTCAAGTGGTGCAGTTGCACCTTATATAAAGGGAGGTGGCGCGCAGTTCGTCACTCCTGTGGGGGTCCGGGCGGGGACACCAAGAGCCCGCCGATGAGCCTAGCTTGGTGTCCTAGGCGAAACCCCACACAAGACACGGCACAAACCTAGAAGAATTGCTGAGTTTTAATTCACCGGCCGTGAAAGCCAATATACCATCTTTTTGGAAGCCTTCATAGGGAGGTTAAGGCTACTTGAGCTTTTAGTTCTCGTAGTCAAGTGGTGCAGTTGCACCTTATATAAAGGGAGGTGGCGCGCAGTTCGTCACTCCTGTGGGGGTCCGGGCGGGGACACCAAGAGCCCGCCGATGAGCCTAGCTTGGTGTCCTAGGCGAAACCCCACACAAGACACGGCACAAACCTAGAAGAATTGCTGAGTTTTAATTCACCGGCCGTGAAAGCCAATATACCATCTTTTTGGAAGCCTTCATAGGGAGGTTAAGGCTGCTTGAGCTTTTAGTTCTCGTAGTCAAGTGGTGCAGTTGCACCTTATATAAAGGGAGGTGGCGCGCAGTTCGTCACTCCTGTGGGGGTCCGGGCGGGGACACCAAGAGCCCGCCGATGAGCCTAGCTTGGTGTCCTAGGCGAAACCCCACACAAGACACGGCACAAACCTAGAAGAATTGCTGAGTTTTAATTCACCGGCCGTGAAAGCCAATATACCATCTTTTTGGAAGCCTTCATAGGGAGGTTAAGGCTGCTTGAGCTTTTAGTTCTCGTAGTCAAGTGGTGCAGTTGCACCTTATATAAAGGGAGGTGGCGCGCAGTTCGTCACTCCTGTGGGGGTCCGGGCGGGGACACCAAGAGCCCGCCGATGAGCCTAGCTTGGTGTCCTAGGCGAAACCCCACACAAGACACGGCACAAACCTAGAAGAATTGCTGAGTTTTAATTCACCGGCCGTGAAAGCCAATATACCATCTTTTTGGAAGCCTTCATAGGGAGGTTAAGGCTGCTTGAGCTTTTAGTTCTCGTAGTCAAGTGGTGCAGTTGCACCTTATATAAAGGGAGGTGGCGCGCAGTTCGTCACTCCTGTGGGGGTCCGGGCGGGGACACCAAGAGCCCGCCGATGAGCCTAGCTTGGTGTCCTAGGCGAAACCCCACACAAGACACGGCACAAACCTAGAAGAATTGCTGAGTTTTAATTCACCGGCCGTGAAAGCCAATATACCATCTTTTTGGAAGCCTTCATAGGGAGGTTAAGGCTGCTTGAGCTTTTAGTTCTCGTAATCAAGTGGTGCAGTTGCACCTTATATAAAGGGAGGTGGCGCGCAGTTCGTCACTCCTGTGGGGGTCCGGGCGGGGACACCAAGAGCCCGCCGATGAGCCTAGCTTGGTGTCCTAGGCGAAACCCCACACAAGACACGGCACAAACCTAGAAGAATTGCTGAGTTTTAATTCACCGGCCGTGAAAGCCAATATACCATCTTTTTGGAAGTCTTCATAGGGAGGTTAAGGCTGCTTGAGCTTTTAGTTCTCGTAGTCAAGTGGTGCAGTTGCACCTTATATAAAGGGAGGTGGCGCGCAGTTCGTCACTCCTGTGGGGGTCCGGGCGGGGACACCAAGAGCCCGCCGATGAGCCTAGCTTGGTGTCCTAGGCGAAACCCCACACAAGACACGGCACAAACCTAGAAGAATTGCTGAGTTTTACTATTCCCTCTTTTTTTTTTTTTTTTTTTTTTTTTTCAAAATGTGAAAAGTAGGCTAAAAATATTATAACACTGTAAAGCCAGTAAATTCGGATACAAATGTTCGGTTGCGGATAACGTTTTGTGTGTCAACGCAGGGCTCTACATATAGCTAACGTAACTACCCAACTACACCAGTTAGTTCATTACTTAAGATAGGAAATATGAAAGTAATGGTTGCTAACAAAACAGTCTAGAACGCAATCACTTCAGAATATCGCTACGGAAGAAGTTAACTATTCAAAAGAGTTTTAATATCTATATTCATAAAATGTACAAAGAAAATAAACAATAAAAGTCATTATCATGCACAATATACCATTGCAGACATTTTTCTTGCAAACTGACGAACATTTGTCCTGAGATCCTTTGTACGCAATGCAAGCTAAACATGAACAAATATTAATTTGATTACCTGGCACATAAATGTGGAAACGCATTAAATGTGGATATAAGCTCACCAGCTATTTAAAATAGAGTCCGGGAGATAGGAAAATAATTGCTGTTCTGAGACTGGGTTAATATCATTGTAATTGGCATGCTGGGCCGGAAGAGTGCGTATGCAATTAGAATTAAATATGTATCTCATCACAAATTTTTAAAATATGATGCACGCTAATACACCATAATTACCTGGCTAAATTCGGCACTCACGGCTGTAATTATTTTGGGATATATTGTTTTTATGGAAAATGACACTCCAATCTGCGGAGAAACTCCAATCTAATACCATATAATCAATAATAATCTGCCGGGATACTCCAACAGGACAGGCAACTGCAGATATTGTAGTGAGTTTGTAAATTAGAATTTGTTCAGGTTGCAGTGCTTACTGGTGAACTTAGGACAAATAGCCGTCAGATTGCAAGCAAGGTTGGTTGGTTGCTTAGTTTAGGGGCTGCGACAACGCGGTCATGTATCTCCGTGTACTTTGGGTGTGTGTAGAATCTGTCTGATAACCGGTGTTAATTGAATGTGATGTCTGTATTAGTGTGTGTTATCTGTTTTAATTCAACCAAGGACTGCAGACAATAATTTCAAGTTGTTCCTACTTTTGATACCAAATGCTACCGTCCACGACACCTAGCTTGCGGACTTGGCTACTAGATTGCATCGCAGTTAGCACCTGACGGCAACGTTGGAACTAATAGGGCGTTATCAATTCTAACCAACAAATTTTGGCTTTACACTAGTGTAGTTAATGGAAGGTTCTTTTTCATGCCAAAAGTGTATGACATGTGACCACCGGCGTTACTTCCCCGCCGAAGGAAGGCATACTGATGGATTTTTAACGCTCTTAAAAAATCCGACAAATTCGGCCGGGTTTGAACCCGCGGCCTTGGGCATAGATTGCAAGCAAAATACAGTATCAGTGATGATAGCCTATATTGTTCTACGGGATAGTTTATGTTCCCCAATATCATCAGAACCATGATCAGTAACGCCCTTTGTCTCAAACGACTTGAACTACGTGAAGAATTGCACTGCGTAGTTGATAGTAGTAATCGTTTGCGTTCAACAGAGTGAAGGGTGAAGCTGAGATTATTGATCTGCTGTAGACTATATACAGGGTGATTCTCAATTATACCGACAAAAATAAATCAGGGACGCTCCTTGGACCGATGCCGCAACAGGATTAGCGGAGATTATTATTTATTTTTGGGAACATTAGGGTACTTTGTTACTTCGGGACGCGCGATTCAAATTGACGGACTCGCTTTATTTGCAGGGCCAGAGCGCAATCTGTTGGCCACTGCAGTGTTTCAGAGAAGGAGAGGGAAGTTACGTGTGCAGTGTGATAGAGGGAGGCAGAGATAATACTCGGCGTGATTGTACAAGTTTCCTCGTTCAACACGAGCAGAAATGTCCTGGTTTATTAAGTATCTGTAATTGCACATGCATTACAATCCATAATAATAATGATAATAATAATAATAATAATAATAATAACAACAATAACAATAGGCTAAGTGCATATCAGCCTTTTTTCATTAGTGTACCGAAATGGAGCCATTCTTAACAATTTCTACCGTAAACGTACAGGCCAATGTATGCAGAACAAACTGTTCAGTGTCTACTGGGGCTAGGAAGCAACTGTGCGACTTCGTTCCACGTCTTGTCTCCTTCGAGTTTAGGTTTTGCTGAAAACTTCGGTACTCTCTGAGTTTCATCTTAAAGGGCATTCGCTTCTGAATATCGCCATACCTAATCCCCATTTCACATAAATCCCTTTCTACCTCCAGGCTCCTTTGGTTTATTATTATTATTATTATTATTATTATTATTATTATTATTAAAGTCTCCGTGGCTTAGGCGGCAGCACGCCGGCCTCTCACCGCTGGGTCCGTGGTTCAAATCCCGGTCACTCCATGTGAGATCTGTGCTGGACAAAACGGAGGCAGACAGGTTTTTCTCCGGGTACTCCGGTTTTCCCTGTCAAAAATTTCATTCCAGCAACACTCTCCACTATCATTTCATTTCATCTGTCATTCATTTAATCATTGCCCCAGAGGAGTGCGTCAGGCCTCGGCGGCCGGCACAGTTCATATCCTCGCCGCTAGATGGGGGCTTCATTCATTCCATTCCTGACCCGGTCGGAGACTGGAAGCAGGCTGTGGATTTTCATTCATTATTATTATTATTAAATCTTGGTTCAATTGCGTCTCTACTTAGTATAAAACAAAGTCTCCGATTCTTGGATGTCACGGGTAATCTCGAGAAACACTGGATGGATTTTGATGCGGATTTCACCATTTTGTAAAGGATATCACGAGGAAGGTTTCTGTAGAAAATGATTTATTTATGATCAAAGAAAACGAAGCAGTAACGAGTTCAGTAAGAAAGTCGAAAAAAACTGGCGTCCGTTCGCTTTTCTAGCTTACGCTGCGCAAACCGTCAAAAATATCAATATAGACTACTATGACTGTAAGAATTGTTAAGCATGAAAGGTTCTACAAAAAATCCCGCGAGAGCAAATCTCTATCTTCAATACATCGCCTACTATAAGTGTTTTTACGTTTTCATTTCTTACAACAATCTCCATTCAGTTACTGAGGTGACAGTTAACGAGCTAGCTTGGGGGAATCTATATCCCCAGTTACAGCTTAGCTAGCGGGCATTCTTATTGCCCCAGATACAGCCAGCAGCAAACTGTCGAGTCGTGTTGAGTTAAGAATTCAGGGAAGAGCGGTTGTGTTTGGAGTTTCCCTGGAAGTGCAACTGGGCCTTTCTTCATTTCGCCTGTGAACTTTTCGTTCCACAAAATACACAGTCAAGTTAAGATTGGACGGAAGGGGGATTTGTGTTTCATGCACCTCGCCATTCTTAAATTACGTCTGACAAGAATTCGTTGCACATGCATCTTCATGATAATATAATTAATAGTCCAGTCAGTGGTATTAACCCATCATGCCGAGACGTAAAACAGATATAGGTCGTAGTTCATTGATATCAAAAAGAGCGCTTATCACGTAAAGCATTCATAACTGTTCCCGGGTGAATTCGGGGCGGATTGCTAGTTTTATGATATGTTTAACTGGAATTATATATTTTCACAATTCTTTATTATTTTCTGGATAGACGTCCTGAGTCTAGTGATCAGATAACTACCAAGAATATTTGCACCATTCTTTATTATTTTCTGGATAGACGTCCTGAGTCTAGTGATCAGATAACTACCAAGAATGTTCCAGCAGTGTGTAGGCTACACACGCTTCCGCTACGAGAGTATTTGAAAGAATTTTGTAGCTATATAGTCCACAGTTACAGTATTAATATGCCAGGTTTTACCGATAAACACATAATGTTGCATGATTTCTTGAGCTTCTTTTAATAGCTCGAATAAAACTATATATCCGTTTTAAGTGTAAATAAAAATCCAGTGGATGGAATGAGATAACAAGAATATAAACTTAGAGTTTAAGTTCCAATTCCCAATAAGCTTAAAAGTAAAGAGGCTAGTGCATGTAAATTATTGCTGGAGACAATTGCATCCCTCTTTACTAGATAATGTGAATGGTCCCTCTCTTAATACTGTGATTTATATGCAGAGGCACAGAGGGGACCGTAAAATACTTCCGCGACATCAGCACAACCCTGTCAGCGTACTAAAATTTATTACATGCCTTCCTTTCATTTGTTCTTAATCCGGATTAGTGTGTTGCAAGATCTCGGTTAAATTCCTTGGCAAAGAGAATTTGCTGACTCCTCCTGTTTTAAACATGTACACTAATGTTAAACACAATCTTCTTAAAGCTCCCCATTTTAAGACTGCCTGCCTTTCTAAAAATTAGATAATAATGGCTAGCAATTAAAAATCAAGATTCTGGAATGAGATTACTTGCTTATAAATATTCCCAGTGGAACGTTGAGAAACGAGTGGGGAGTGAGTGGGAGTTCTACATCAACCGTTATCAGACGTACTTTCTTTCCTTTGCTACTAACTTGTCTTGCACTTTAATTGCAGCTTTTTTACTGGGCTCAGTTACTTAAACAAATTTAGTGTCATGTATCTCTTTTGTGTGGAACCCTAATTCACTATAACAGAATCTTCTTCTACTACTTAGCGTTTCCCAATGGGATGGGGTCCGCTTTTCGGATCATCTGCATCAGCTGCATCTTCTGGTTGGAGATTTGCAGCTTTCATATCGGTGTTGATAGTGACTTTCCACAGTTGTTGGGCCTTCTTCGTGGTCTTCTCCCATCAACCTTCAGTTGGGCGGCTTCGGTGGCGTAGTCGGTAGCATGCTCAGCTTCTATGCCCAAGATAGCGGGTTCAAACCCGGCCGAAGCCGTCGGATTTTTAAGAGCGTTAAAAATCCCTCAGTATGCCTTCCTTCGGAGAGGAAGTAAAGCCGGCGGTCCCAGGTCATAGATTTATGGCATGTTAAAGAACCTTCCACTAATTACACCTGTGTGAAGCTAAATTGTATAGGTTAGGAATGTAAACAACGCTCTTAGGCTTCTACGTTCGTTGCCAAGAGCCGACTGCGGTGGCGTCTAGTAGCTAAGTTCTGAACTAGGCCTAGTAGTCGTTGACGGTGGCATTTGGCGGCAAACGTAGGAACTATTTGAAAAATTCAAAGTTGCAGTACTTACTTGAATTTAAAAAAAGTCCTCTCGGCACGCCGGAAGGCGGAGGTAGATTTCATCGGGCAAACTTGGGGATAGGCAAAAATACGCAGAATACGCACGTTTTCGTAGAAGGATCAGACCTCATTCATTGCGAGAAAGTATTTTATAATTGGAGCTTAATTAACTTTGTTTTTCGTCATTTTATGCATATTTTAAACATCTTATTGTCTTATGGGAACGGTAACCTTCTTGTCATTTGGGGTCCATTTTTATAGGCTACTTGTGGTCACACTGTCCTTATGCAAGGTTTCGACACTGATGTGTAACTATGTAACGGTCTGTTACTTCTTCACGCAAAATTATATCTTCCGCAGAGATTTTGGTTGGTTCCTCAGTTTAGGGACTGCGACAACGCGGTCATGTAACCCCGTGTACCTTGGGTGAGTGTAGAATCTGCCTGATAAACAGTGTTAATTGTGATGGCTGTATTAGTCTGTATTTCAGGTAAGGACTGCAGACGGTCAATTTCAAGCAGTAGTTCCTAATGTTGCTACCAGATACTACCGTCAACGACACCTAGCTCTGAACTTGGCTACGAGATGCCACCACAACCAGCAACTCGCAACGAACGTTGGATCTTCCCCTCCAAAGGAAAGAATACTGAGGGATTTTTAGCGCTCTTAGAAAATCCGACGACTTAGGCCGGCTTTGAACCCGCGACCTTGGGCATAGAAATTCAGCATACTACCAGTTACGTCACCGAGGCGGCTTCTCACTTAGTCAGATGGAAAAGTGAATGTGATCGCGTGCAAGTGCGTTGTCTGATGGCTCATCCCTCATCAATTTAGTAGTGCTGTCATGGCAACCTCTGATAGCTCTTGGCATTTTCTTATAATTCCGAAATCATTTTTCTCATCCCTTGGCGTAATGGTGGGTCATATGGAAAATGCTTTCAGACAAAAGTTTTAGGTAATTATTAGGGGAATATTGTCCATTTTGTACGGTTTTGATATTGTGCCTATTAAGAGAGATATGATTAATGTTTCCCAAAAAGCTCACTTTTTCCCACCCATTTGGTCAATGGTTGGTGCTATCAGAAAACTCTTCAAACATAAATTTTTGGGCCTTATTCGACGCATAGTATGAACTTTGAATGGTTTCGATATCTCAAATATTAAGAGATTTATAGCGATATTTCTTTTTTCTTTTTTTAAAAAGACCCCTATTTTCACCCCCGTCGACCGATTGTGCCCATTAACGAACTCGATTTTATAGGGATACATATTAGGTAAAAATTCAAATTGATTGGTGCAAAATTGCGGTAGTTATCCACAAGAAAGTGATATATGTATATATATAGACATATATATATACATATATATAAACTTTTTAACTGACGGTGGTTTTGGGGTCTAGGGGATGTGAAACGTGAAGATATGTCGAAATTTTCCGGAAGTCGAAACATGGTACCCATTGCAATAGTTAGCTTTCTAATGAAATCTACCTAAAACAGATACATAACCATCTTATCATTATACAATTGGTCTCGTAGGGAAATGTCCATAGTTCCATTGCGTATAGAGAATGTTCAGCACTTTTAGTGACAGCCCAACATTCAGTGCCATACAGTGCAATTGGTCGTTTATTATTTATTTATCGTATGGCTTTTAGTGCCGGGAGTGTCCGTGGACATGTTCGGCTCGCCTGAGTCTGTAGCTGCTTCCAGCGGACACCCTTACGGTGAGCTACAAGTTCCGTTCAATTTCAAGTAGTTCCAACTTTCGCCACCAGATATCAATGATACCTAGTGATGAACGTTGGAACTTTGATAGAGCGTTCCGACGAAATCTAACCTAACAATTTAGCTGCACACAAGTTTAGTCTGTGGAAGGATCATTTACATGCCATAAATCTGTGACATGGGACCGCCGGCTTTACATCCCCTCCGAAGGAAGGCATACTGGAGGATTTTAACGCTCTTAAAAATCCGATGACTTCGGCCGGGTTTGAACCCGCTATCTTGGGCCCAGCAGTTCAGCATGCTACCGACTACGCCACCGAAGCCGCTCAACTGGTCGTATGACTGTACGATAGATCTTAGAATTCAGGTAACAGAATAGCCTACTATAAATACTTTAATAAAACGCACAAATTGTTCATAAATTATATATCACAGTGTGATAACAAGTGGCTCACTCAGCTCTCGTAAAAAATTCTACGATTGATTTGGGAAGTCTTTTGCCTAATTGGCACAGAGGTCACACACGCAATTGTCATGTGGATCGTGGAAGGACTTGACTTTGCACACCCTGTGATGATACCCATGCACTGCCAGCGAAGTCACACATGTCTGTGATTGGCCTTGATGGAAATATTCCTACTGTTAATGAGTTTTTGTTGATTCATTTAGGGGACTGAAAGCTATGAAGCCATTCAAAGTAATTAAACCCTTAGTTACTGAGGTGAGAAATCAGTTACGTTATTACTGACGTTGAGTCTGAGGGACTCCACAAAATTAATTTCAAATTATAGACAGTATCAGTTTTAATTAACAGAGTTGGTTGGTTGGTTCCTTAGTATAGGGGCTGCGACAACGCGGTCATGTAGCCCCGTGTACTTTTGGTGTGTGTAGAATCTGTCTGATAACCGGTGTTAATTGTGATGGCTGTATTAGTGTGTGTTATCTGTTTTTTAATTCAAGTAAGGACTGCAATTTTGAATTTTTCAAATAGTTCCTACTTTTGCCGCCCAACGCCACCGTCAACGACTACTAGGCCTAGTTCAGAACTAGCTACTAGACGCCACCGCAGTCGGCTCTTGGCAACGAACGTAGGAACCTAAGAGCGTTGTTTACATTCTTAAACTATACAATTTAGCTTCACACAGGTGTAATTAGTAGAAAGTTCTTTAACATGCCATACATATATGACATGGGACCGCCGGCTTTACTTCCCCTCCGAAGGAAGGCATACTGAGGGATTTTAACGCTCTTAAAATCCGATGACTTCGACCGGGTTTGAACCCGCGACCTTGGGCATAGAAGTTCAGCATGCTACCAACTACGCTACCGAAGCCGCCAATTAACAAAGTATTAGCTATCGTCTTAACACACATTGAATGAAAGGTTTTAGTGTAAGATTCCACAAGACCTACTCTTTGGACTGTCTTTTTATGACTGGAAAGAAATTGTATCTTTCACATTTTTTCCTATCAAGTAAAAACTTCTATGTGCATAAATTAATAAATACTACACTCAAAACCGTCAGGTATGATACAGTGAAAATACAGTAATATATGCCTCCATTCATACCTGACAAGAAACTGACACGTACTTCATCACTCATTGTTTTTCATCGCTATCACTGTCCTCAACCCATCGAGAAACAGTCTCCTCAATTTGAACATCAGCAACTTTTACTGTCTCCTTAGAGTCCATTTCGCTTTTACTCACAACATAACATAAGAAGCATAACAGGCAAGCTCTGCGTGAGGGCACTGATAGCTTCACAATTCACTGTAATGACGCTCCTACTGACATGGAGTCTATGAGACTCATCCACTACTACAGACACTTCTCTCGGTTGCTCAAGAATGAGCACTGCGCTATTGTCTAAGATGTTGAAGGTACCAGGAAAGGTGAAAATGAAAATCCACAACCTGCTTCCAGTCTCCGACCGGGTCAGGAATGGAATGAATGAAGCCCCCCATCCAGCGGCGAGGATATGGACTGTGCAGGCTGCCGAGGCCTAACGCACTCCTCTGGGGCAATGATTAAATGAATGACAGATGAAATGAAATGATAATGGAGAGTGTTGCTGGAATGAAATTTTGACAGGGAAAACCGGAGTACCCGGAGAAAAACCTGTCTGCCTCCGTTTTGTCCAGCACAGATCTCACATGGAGTGACCGGGATTTGAACCACGGACCCAGCGGTGAGAGGCCGGCGTGCTGCCGCCCAAGCCACGGAGGCACCAGGAAGTAAATTGAAAAGTTTGAACGGAAGCGAATGACTTATCTGCCGGAGTCGGCGAGATTCCACGTCAATATCTAAGGGTTAATATTGTTTTAAGAGGCGGAAGAGCGAGGTCATCAGCCCCTAACAAAGCCATTATTAGTGTTGCCATATTAACAATTGAATGGTAACACATGAACATATGAACAATTAAATTGATGATGATGATGATGACGATGATGATAATTGTTGTTTAAAGGGACCTAAAATCTAGGTTATCAGCCCCTAATGGTTTGGGTGATAGGGAAAATGAAGGATGATCAAACTATGTGAGAGTATGCCTCGACGCCCGAAATTTAAATGACAGGGTGTTACCTGAGTTCGGTCAGGCGTCTCCAATAATTTTTCGTGAGTGAATATTCTACTACGTGAAATTTCCGCTATTCTCCGAATTCATATTACAGTACTTTTTTTTTTCGATTGGGATTCTCAATACGTATCCCATAGAAGGCAGCAAACTAATGTTAATGAGAAAATCCACGGACTCGAGGGATTGACATGCTTGACAATCCACCTCGCTTAATAACTGCCAATATTAATAACCCCACTAAAAGAATACGAAGCGTGCACCTTGATTACAATGAGGACTGGAAATCCAGATATCAAAGGTTCGAATCTTTGTGGTGACAGTGAGTGTTGCTTTCTTTCTATACTCTATACATTAATATGATAACATGTTGAACGCATAAACAATAGTTTCAACTGTGATGTGATGCATATTAATCATACATGAAACAATGGTTATTGTATTGCAGTATTGGCAACTCAAACTAACACTTGGGGCGCTGCGGTCGGTCTGGATAAGTAGGGTTTAAAATACTCAATAACACGCGTTTGATATGGAACACTTTTTATTTTTCGGTTATAATCAGTAAATGTGGTCTCTAAAGTAATGGCAGTGTTATTTTTAATTGTATATATGTATAACTGTGCGATACACGTGATCTAATTTGTGTGTTCCACTGGATTTTTTTGTGTCATTTGCATATTATCAAGCATCAGTTTTTATGGTTGATGTAGATCAGCTGATTCAAATTTACACAGGGCTACACTTCGGACATTATTTCGGTACTATTATGCGCAATATAATGTAAATGTCGATCCTGAGTCAACGCCGAGGACATTCAAATAGAGAAATACGGTACATAAACAAATAAATAACACGCCGAAGCTGTGCTACTTTTATCATTCCGAGACTAGCATCCACGCAAACCAGACGCCACTGTTCCAAGCTCCGACTTATATCGTGAATTGATGTCAAACTGATGATCCGCCAGCCTTTCCGCCAAGCCTATACCTCGTAATCGCTAAGTTCTTCGATATTCGAGCTATTCCACTACGAGTCATATAGGCCTAATTTGCCTCCCCGTGGGCACTGTAGAATGAGTGATTCTGCTACCATTCAAATATTCAACACCAAACCCACCTTTTAACCATCCAAATCAAGCAATTCCTGTCGCCCCACGAGTTTTAATACAAGTTAAACTCATCCCTTCTCCCTACCAAGCAGCCAATAATTAATTATTTAATTAATTATTCAAGTAACTTCAATCTTACCAGCGCGCCCATCGTAACAGCTGTTTTTAAACTGAATAACCTTCACTGGCTTTACGTCGCAGGTCTTCTGTCTGTCTACCTCGACAAGTGTTAGATCCTTCCCGGGGTGGAAAGGTATTATTATTAGGTATCATCACATTTCGGCTATTGCTATTTGCATCTTTTGGAAAGTGATGAAAACGTATATCCGCAGCCCTCTTATACATCGACTTACAGCCGTAAACTGAGCAATACACTTTGCTTTTACTCATTTTTCACTCTATCAACGAGTAAAACTTATTACTTATGTATAAAGACACGAACAATTTACCACGATCTGTTTACCAATACAAGAAACCATATACAAACAGTCACCACGTGACAAATGTACCCTACTTGGTAAGTTTCTCATTTTTACCGCTAGATGTCATATCAGATAGCTGGAGTTGCCAATACAGTTGACAAAAACTATGCTATGAACGTTGGCATTTTTGTCTTTCAAGTGTTAGTGTTTTTGGCGTTCTTCCAGATGTTTATTTCTTGACTAATAATGGCTACATTCAGTATCCGAAACATGTCCTGTTTCTCTTAATCGGATCACCTCGTGGTGAAGTGGCTAGCATTCTCAGCCTCGTAAGGCAAAACCGAGAAGAGGTGGGTTCGATTTCCACCTCAGTCATCCTGGAAATGGTTTTCCTCTTCTACTCAAGGCAAATGTCGGGATAGTTACTAAGTTAGGACCAGGATCGCCTCCTTCCCAATCCTCTCCTTTATTACACAGACACCCATTACAATAACACAGCCTATCAGAGATTTTAATTTATTTATACACATCCAAGTACACGGGGATAAACAACCACGATGTCACGCCCCTGAAATGAAACAACAAACAACTATTACAATTGACTTTACTATTATTATTTTTACGCAAGTGTTTGACTAGAGGGAGTCTAAATGTATATTGGGAAGGAGACGACCGTGGCCTTCAGTCAGGAATCATCCCGATATTTGCCAGGAGTAGAAGCGTGAAACCACAGTAATGCCCTTCTAAAATGGACCAGGTAGGAATCGAACCTACACGTATTCACGTTTTGCCTCACGCAGCTGAGTGAACCCGGACTTCCGCGGTGACAGTTAAGAAGTGTAAGTGACTATTCCACGAGCTGAACGATATTTAAAGTGACTAAATAAGATTAACTTGATAATATACTTCCATTTGTTATAAAACCAGGATGTTTGAAACAAACTACCTCAGATAAGTAAGATGTCTGTGAAACTTATATTAATGTTCGTGCATGTTAAAGTTCTTTTATATTTTATTTTACATTATATATAATACAAAATCCCCAATGTCTGAGTGTGTCTTCCCATACTTCTCCTTTCTCGCCCTATCCTCTTCTTTCTCTTTCTAGTATCTTCTTCCCCACCACAAGTTAAACTTTCCGAAGTTCCTCATCCCCCAGGGGGGTTCAGGCAAAAGTCTGGACGAATAAGATAAGCCAATCCGGCAGCGCCCTCGCCTCCCAGTTTCCCCCATCCCTTCATCTTTTCTTCCCGTTCTATATGAGGAAATCCTTGTTCCTCTACACGATACGAATAAGTCTTGTGACTCATGAACACCTCTGCGTGTTGTTTTGCCACCTAATTAAATCATTCCTTATTTACTACCACCCACGCCAGTACAAACTGCTGCCACGAAACTTGGAGAACTGTTTCATTGTGATATATTTCAAGTGGGTTTGCAACCTCGAGTTGAAGAGAACTGCTGTTCTATTTTAAACTAGGCTATTATCTCATAGGTAATAAAGTGAGTGGTTTGGAAATTATCAATAAGTGCCCGCGCGGTAAATGTGTAAAACATACCCAGTTTCATTTATGATGACTATTTTAGGAATAAACTGGAATGCCCGAAACCTTAAACATTTTCAAAATTTAGTTTTTTTAAATTTACAGTTGTTTGGCTTTCTAACGGCGCATTTCATTTCGTAACTCATTCCTGATGCTTTTTTCCTGATACATTCCCACAATAGTGCGCCCTAATAATAAACCCACAAAGTATGTAAAATATTTTAATTTTATATTTTTCCCTTACACGTTCCAAAATCGTGCACACTATTAATAAACCTACAAAATTACATTTCATTTTTTACTTTTTTCCTTATACAATCCCAGGTATGAAACACAAATACCTCACTCATTGCGTGTAATACAAGTTCTAAACTCTCAGATTTGATAAACTAGCAATTACCCTTAATTTTAAGCCTATTTGAAGTATTGTATATTTCTAGAAAGTAAAGCTATTTTATTTTGAAAATAGTATATATAGACTTTTTTGTATTCATCGTGAGTATTAGGTTCATATTTCTCATTAACGGCTGTGGTTTAGGAAATACAATTTCAGATCTGTGTTTACAAGACTTCGTTTGATATAATAGACTTATTATTTTGAATTGAATTACTCTTTTGTTACGTATAGCCATTTAGAATTCTGGTCTCTTAAAACTAAAACTAAAGTCTCGCATATTTAGTCTCTAGCTATATAAACAAATAAGGTATGCCTTTTGTTAATCCATTTTATAGATAAACATTCACACAAATAACATGGAAAATAACACCTTCCGTGTGTATCATTAATAGTTCCTGAGAAACGTTGATCTAATACTCACGATGTATACTTACTTTACGTGATCAGGCACAGGGAACCGCGCGCTGCTACAAGGGTTCTCCTCCACTGGATTCTGTTTGCTGCTCTCTGTTACCAGTCATCCTCTATTCCAATCTGTCGCAGGTTTTCACGGATTCCGTCCTTCCATCGTTTCCTTGGCCTACCCAGTGCACAGTGGGTCAAAATCGAAATCTAGGGGGGGAAATTATTTTTACGTTTTTATCATGAATTTAGAGTGAAAGCAACCTATATAATTTGTTTACTTCACAATAAACATCAGTTAAGACCTTTTTAAGCTACGTCTACACATGAAAGAAATTGTCTGTGACTAGAAGTTGGATAGAGCATTCAGTTATCTCTTCAGGACAATTTTCTACCCCTAATTTACTTTTAGCAAAGTCACAAAGGTCCACTTTTGACATAATTGTCGAACCCAGTGCTTCAAACAGTCGTAAACGTGTGAGAACTGGTTGCGTGGCATCTTCTAAAACGTAAAATAACTAAGTTGCAAAAAGATGCAAAAAATCTTATAACAGGCGTAAACTACAACACTTGATCTACATTTTAACATTAAGTAGAAAGTGACGCAGAGTGACGCGACATACTAAAAATCTAAGTGGAAATATAATTTTAAAAATAATGGTTACATATTATATAATGCAAATAAAGCTAAAATTACGTAACCATTACGCCCATTAATAACTGAAACACGTTACAGAGATCATACCTTCAGCTGCATGTTCCATCTTAAAGCATCACAATAACCACAAAGACAACCACACCACAGCCACTTACATTCACCCTGCAATTCAGACTGCTCGAACAGTGGTGACAGATTTATACTAACATGCGTTTATATCCCAGAATAGTGAGCGGAAATTATATGAGAATGCTATAGAAGTAATAAATTTTGATTTTTCAATTATGAAAATAAACAACTTTGTCCTCCTAGATTTCGTTTTTGACCCACTGTGCAGTGGTCTTGTTCCAGGAGGAACAAAATTGAGCAGTTTCAGAGGCCCATCCTAGTGACATGGCATGCCCATGCCAGACGTTTGGTTCTCATTAGTCCTACGATGTTTGGGGTATTATACATGACATCCAGCTCTCGATTGTACCGTATTCGCCATTCACCAGTGTCCTCATCTTGAACGGGACAAAAGATTTTCCTCAAAACTTTCCGCTCAAAAACAAGGAGATTATTCAAATCGTTTATCCGAGTACTCCAGATCACGCTTCCATGCAGCACTACAGGCTGAATTAGTGTCTTGTATAGTTGGAGTTTGAACTTTCTCTATGGGCTACAGGACTTAAGAAGATGACTGAGACTGTAGTACGAGTGGTTTCAGGCTAAGATCTTCACTTTAATCTCTGCCTGATATGTTGCATCCTCGACAAAAATAACGCCTAGGTACTTAAAATCATGAACTCTCCGGTAGGATTTTGTCCCAACAATCATTGGCTGTCATGGTTCCCTTGAATTTCGGCTCATCACCAGGTAATCTGTTTTCGACTCATTTACCTGCAGACCTATCTTGCTTGCTGCAGCCTCCATGACTTTAGTCATCTGTGCCAGTTCTTCCTTTGATCTGGATAAGAGGGGCACGTGGTCGGCGTATGCAAGATGTGTGATCTTCTCGCTTTCTACTTTTAATTCTGGTGGTGTGAGTTTGGGCCGGGGTACAACCAGCGTCGTGAGGCAAAGCTGAGAAGAAGTGGGTTCGATTTCCACCTCAGACATCCTGGAAGTGATTTCCCATGGTTTTCCCACTTCTAATTCAGATAAATACTTGGATGGTTCCTAACTTGAGGCTACGGTCGCCTCCTTCCCAATCATATCCCCCAATTGATCACAATACCACAGGTTATCCCACAAATTCAACACACACACACCCAAAGTACGCGGGACTATATATCCATGATGTCGAAACCCCTAAAATCGCAACAACTACTTAAATGGAGCTGAAACGGTGAACAATTAGAATTGATGAAATGCGGCTTCGGTGACGTAGTTGGTAGCATGCTGAACTCCTGTGCCCAAGATCGCGGGTTCAAACCCAGCCGAAGTCGTCGGAATTATTAAGAACATTAAAATCCTTCAGTTTGCCTTCCTTCGGAGGGGAAGTACACCCGGCGCGGCGGTCCCATGTCATAGATTTATGGCATGTGAAAGGTCCTTCCACTAACTAAACTTGTGTGAAGTTAAATTTCTAGGTTAGATTTCGTTGTAACGCTCTACCAAAGTTCCTACGTTCAACACTAGGTGTCAGTGACATCTGGTAGTGAAAGTTGGAACTACTTGAAATTGAACGGAACCTGTAGCTCACCTCAAGGTTGTCCGATTGAAGCGGCTACAGACTCTGGCGAGCCGAACATGTCCTCGGCCACTCCCGGAAGTAATTGCCATACGCTAAATAAATAAAATCCAGGTAAATGCTGGGAATGGTTCCTAATTTGTGGTACGGCCGCCTTCTTCCCAATCCCATCCCCCAATTTACAAATACACACACTAGTTCATCCATCACAATAACACAGGTTATCACACAAATTCAGCACACTCACACACACCCAAAGTAGGCCTACACGGGACTATGATGTCGCAGTCCCTAAATTGCGCAACAACTTCAATAGAGCTGAAACAGTTATATACAGGGTTATTCAGCTAAGATGTTACACGACAATAACTTCAATAGAGCTGAAACAGTTATATACAGGGTTATTCAGCTAAGATGTTACACGACAATAACTTCTAAACCTTTAAAGATATCGGTATTCTGTTTCCATTTTTGTGAAAGGTGCTAAGGGACTCATAAACTAACTTATACTATTTTTAGCCTACCTTCGATTTTTGCAAAAAATAAAAGTAGACTTATGAGATCAACACAGGGCGAAAAATTGTGTGTCTGTCTGTGTGTGTGTGAGTCTGTGTGTGTGAGTGTGTGTACTCTGAATGTGTGTGTGTGCATGTCCCCCCATCAATTCAAACACGGTGAAACCGAATTGAACGAAATTTTGTACAGAGGTAGCGCTAGCAAAGGGCACCTCAGTGTCATGTTTTACATCGCCGCCATCTTGACGGAAACGTAATGGCAGCCACCCAAATGTTCAAAGCTTAAATAAAATTATCACTAACATAATCATCCGATCTCAACCAAATTTTGCAACAACATATATTTATATGGCGAACGTTTTTCGACTAAACTACAAGGTCATCAGTCCAATAGTTTGCAGATGGCGGTCATGTATGTGTGCAAAATGATTCCTCGTATCTATTCAAACACGGTGAAACCAAATTGAACAAAATTTGGTACAGAGGTAGCACTAGCAATGGGAAATGGAATGGCGGCCACCCAAATGTTAAAAGTTTAAATCAAATTACGACCAACCTAATTTTTTGATCTCTACCAAATTTTGCAACAACATACCTTTTTGTGGGAAGCATCTATTGACTGCATTACACGGTCATCAGGCCAATAGTTTGCAGAAAGCGGCCATGTATGTGTGCAAATCGATTCACCATAACAATTCAAACACGATGAAACCAAATTGAATGAAATTTTGTAGACAGGTAGCACTAGCAAAGGGCAACTCATATTCATGTTTAATATCCGTCTAACACGTATTTAAACAAGCTACTACAACCAACATTGAATTATACTCCTTGAAATGAACAAAGAGGTATAACAATACCCATGCATTTAGGAGAAAGTAGGCTATATTTTCTTTACTGAACATCTTGTTTCCTTTTATTGTGAATAGCTGAGATATTGGTATCAACTTCTTTTTTTGATGGAACTATACTAATTTTTTCATACAGGGTAACAGATTCCATTGAGACAAATTCAACGGTGTTATCATTTCCCAAATCGGACAATTACTTTTTGAGAAATCAAGGGTATGAAAATTGTTCTAGGCCACGCCTCCTTTTGGTGACGCGATGTGCTAATGGCTAGTATGTTGCGGCTGAATGTGAATCACGGCTTGTTAGCCTAACTTCGTTCGCCGGCGTAATCTGCTTCAAAACGAAATGAATATCCTGAAATCAGAATCGTAGTCGTTATTATCGGAGTTTGGTTCTTTGGGAAATGTAAATGAGTGATGAAAAAAATAGTAAAATAAAGTTTCATTTATTGTCTAATAATTTCTTAGGTCGCTAGGTGTTTGGTATAATGGGACAAAGGTACAGATGGTGGCGTACAATGCTTTTGATTTGCTATAACATGTAGAATAAATAATTCACGATACATAACACACTTCGGGAGCTTTAAATGCACCAGTGGATAACACGAAATGGGAAAGCGGAATGTTTTGCAAATGCACTACGTACAGAACAGTCCAAGTTGAAAAAGTATTAGCAGTGACGAATTGCACTCTAATTTCATAAATATCTATAATTACTTTAAAAAATGACTTTAAAAAATGTACGAAGTGTGTGATTTGCAGATACTGTTGCTGTAGGAAAATACGTTCCATAATTGTTGTCCACTTCACATTTTGGCCGCTGTGACGCCTGTTTCATGTCATTTAACATACTTTATCATTTTGCATGGATTTCTGAAACGGTAAATCAAAGGAATGAGTACTCAAATCGCATGATTTCATAAATATCGAATAACCGGTGAGTGTTATGATGATCCAATTTTCAGTGATTGCCTTCTTAAGTTAGTGAACGTAGAACTTGGAATTCTAACTGACATGTAAATAGCGTTCTATAATTCACTTGGTTGAAATAAAAACATAACTACCTTTCTCCTTAAGTCTCTCATGATAAACCTGTTGGGGAAAGTGTGGTTTATGAACATGCGAGATTTCTCGCACGGGGCCGCTAGTAATAATATTATTGATGAAATAGCTGACTATGAACAGAATGCTTTGTGGGACAGTCATTAACTTGTTCAAATTTGAATAAAAACTTGCTTGCTCACTTTTGTTGAAGCTATTCCAGGTTTATCTGAGAGTGATGCTGCACTTGTTCAATAAAGAGTGGCAGGTTGCTCCTGAGTTACGATCGTCTCGTATACCACACTTTCAGAGGAAATAAAATTTTATATGAAACAACTCGCAAGAGATGTGAAATATGAAATGAGAACACTTAAAGAGAAACAAACGATGGCTTCAATAAGCATTCTCCGCAATGTGCTCAAAGATACAGGGTGATTTTCTTTGTGTGGCCTGGTAAATATGGCAAGCTAAGCCGGCGTTGACTGGCGCTGATCTCGGGCGCGCGTACACGGTTCAGTAGGTGGTGGCGTGCTCTTCTACACGTTTACCAAACATGCTCAATAATGTGTGTTTACAGTGCTCATAGTCGATGCTGAAAATGTCCTCCCTCTCTTGTAACACACACCTGGCATCTTCTGATGGAAGTGTGGACAACAATCTCATCCAATTTTTAGCCTACTTTTCACATTTTGCAAAATTGAGGTAAAAGTAGACTTATGAGATTGATCCGGGAAAATGTGTGTGTGTCTGTCTGTCTGTCTGTCCTTCTGTCTGTCTGTCTGGCTGTGTGTGTGTGTGTGTCCCCCTATCAACTCCTAAACGGCTGCAGCAATCAAAACCAAATTTAGTATGAGTAAAGATGTGCACCGGAATATCTCACGTCCATATTTGAAAATGATGTCAGTGCTACCAACTGCTCAAAAACGCACTAGAAATTTGAGCTCCATGTTGGATATCTTGCAAGATCTATTCCAAAATTGGCACACATGTAGATAATACTGTTTCAGTTTAATTTCCAGGAGGCCAACCATGACAGTGTTGCCAAAATAATTTTAAGCCTTCTGATAGGTCCAATGTTTAAATGCATATAACTTCTATACTATCAGTTGGATTTCAACCAAATTGCGTATGTGCTATGTGTACCATAACAGATATGACTATACGTAATGTTAAGAGCAATCAGGGCTGCCAACTGTTAATAAATGCTGTCTATATTTTCTTACCCTAATATAAATATATCAGAAAGTATGCAAGCCAACAACTCTATACTTTGCACACATATAGCACCTGACATTCTAGATTAATTTGGAGTAATTAATACAAGGCAGTGCTGCCAACATGATTATATGCCTGCTGATATGTCCAATTTTAAAATACATGTAACTTCTAAACTAACAAATGGATTTCATCCAAAATTGGCACAACAATATATCATAATATTTCAGATTATTTCTCACCAGCACACGCATGGTATTGTTGGTAACATGCTTTTACGCATGCTGATAGATCCAGTGTCTAACTGCATGTAACGTCCATTGGACTTCAACCACATTTTGTATTCTGTACCTTAAGAGATGGAACTAAGAATATATTCAGTCACCAGGGCTGCCAACTGTAGTGCTCTATTAGGCTACATTATACCAGGTATATTTTGAACTAATTAGATATTTCGACATTACCAACTTAATTTCGTCATTATTCTAGATATTGTAGAATAATCATTGGCATGAAAAGTAGGCAGTATAATTCTTCACGGAACTTCTTGTTGTTCTGTAAGAATACAACGATGTATGTTAACTTTTTATTATTATTTACGGAGCCTGTTTTCTTGAATCGTTTAGCGAGCCTCCTAATTGTACTGGCATTAGGCACAGGTCTTCCTGGAAACTTGATTAGAAATTTTCGTCTTGTTTCGGAACAAGACTTTCTGCTTTTTATATACGAATTATAGGTATACACACGTTCGCACAACGTGAAATAGGCCGGCGGGCTGTCACCTAAGCCACGGAGGCTCTCATACAAGTATAATAAAATTAGCATATTAAAATATTTAAAAATTATTTCTTGAATGTTCCAATAAACAAAATTTCTTGAAAACTATCAATGAAATTGGCATAAACTATTCTTTTCCTTAAAATCAACACTTAATTACCCAGGATAGACCTGTATGAACTCAGTGGAAGAATAAGTTACCCAATTATAGATATTTCATTCGAATATTGAAAGAAACAGAATTTCTCATGATGGATTAGGTGCACGGAGCATAGTTTTCAAAGGTATTCAATAATTGAGTTTTATCCTCTCTGTAATCTAGTTCCAACGAGGGGAATTCCAAATTTCATGCAATTTCGAGCATTAGTGCTTTAGTTACATTGTATTTTGTGTGAAAAAATAAACTTTTAGGAAAATGGCTCTAAACATAGTATTTAAATATCCACCTACACGCCCTCACAGCTGACAGTTCAGTACATGCATGGATTTAAATCGAAGTTTCGCTATAAAACTTAGGTAAAGAAATGTGTATTCTTTCATTCGAGATCAAAAACAACAAGAAGTTCCATGACGAACTAAAGAGCCCACTTTTCTTAAAATTTAAGATTCATGCCAATCTATAGACCTATCTAGAATAATGACGAAATTAAGTTGGTAATATCGAAATTTCTAATAATGTAGCCTAATAGAGCACTACAGTCGGCAGGCCTGGTGACTGAATATATTGTTAGTTCCATCTCTTAAGGTACAGAATACAAAATTTGGTTGAAGTCCAATGGATAGCATGGACGTTACATGCAGTTAGACATTGGATCTATCAGCGCGTAAAATCATGTTGGCAACAATGTCATGCATGTGTTGGTCAGAAATAATCTGAAATATTATGATGTCTTGTTGTACCAATTCTGGATGAAATCCATTTTTTAGTATAGAAGTTACATGCATTTTAAAATTGGACCTATCAGCAGGCTTAAAGTCGTGTGGAAGCACTGACGTATATTAGTTACTCCAAATTAATCTAGAATGTTAGGTACTATACGTGTGCAAATTTTAAAACTGTTGGCTTACAGACTTTCTGATATATTAGTAGTAGGGTAAAAATAGAGACAGCATTTATTAACAGTTGGCAGCCCTGGTTGCTCTTAAGAATAAGCATAGTCATATATGTTATGGTACACATAGCACATACGAAATTTGGTTGAAATCCAATTGATAATGTAGAAGTTATATGCATTTAAAAATTGGACCTTTCAGCAGGCTTAGAATCATTTTGGCAACACTGCCATGCATGGCCTCCTGGAAATTAAACTGAAATATTATTATCTATTAATAGTATAGAAGTTACATGTTTTTAAAAATCAGTCCTATCAGCAGGTTTAGAATAATGTTGGTAGCACTTACGTACATAAGTTACTCCAAATTAATCTAGAATGGCAGGTACTATACGTGTGCATAGTTTAAAGCTGCCGGCTTTCATACTTTCTGATATATTGTTATTTGGATAAGAAAAATAGAGAGAGAGAGCATTTATTAACAGTTGGCAACCCTGGTGGTTTTTAAGAATATGCTCAGTCATATCTGTTTATATACACATAGTACATACGAAATTTGGTTGAAATCCAATTGATAATATAGAAGTTATATGCATTTAAAAATTGGACCTTTCAGCAAGCTTAGAATCATTTTGGCAACACTGCCATGCATGGCCTCCTGGAAATTAAACTGAAAAATTATTATCTGTATGTGTGCGAATTTTGGTATAGCTCCCATGTATACCTTCCAAGATATCCAACATGGAGCTCAAATTTCAATTGCGGTTATTCAGCAGTTGGTAGCACTGACATCATTTTCAAATATGGGCTTGAGATATTCAGGTATAGATCTTTACTCATACCAAATTGCTGCAGCCATTTAGAAGTTGATAGGGGGGGGGGCAGACAGACAGACAGACAGACAGGCAGAAGGACAGACATAGGGCCTACATACAGACAGACAGACAGACATACATTTGCCCGGATCGATCTCAAAAATCTACATTTTCCTCATCCCCAATATTTCTCTGGAGTAGAAGTGGGGAGGGGGAATCCCCAGAAAACCAATTCCAGGACGACAGAGGTAGGAATCGAACCCGCATCTTCGCAGTTTTGCCTCACGCGGCTTGGTGTACTACGTTCCAGCCTTCGAACCAGAATAAAATTTGTTGGCAGAACCGGGAATCAAACCCGAGCCTCCGTGGTTATAACCAAGAATGCTAGCCACTACGCAACGAGGCGTACACAAACGTATACTGTTTACGCCATAGTTTTTGGCCGGCCAGCCCCCGTTGCGTCATCGTACAGTCGTATTAATTGCTCTTGCCTGAGGCTCGCCGACTGTCCTTTGTACGACTGCGCAACGGGGACTGATAGGCCAAAATCTGTGGCGTAAACTGTACTTCTTCTTCTTCTTCTTCTCCTAAGTACCCTGCCCAGTCTCCCGGACGTGGCGATCAATGTGGATAGTTAAAACTCAGCAATTCTTCTAGGTTTGTGCCGTGTCTTGTGTGGGGTTTCGCCTAAGACACCAAGCTGGCTCATCGGCGGGCTCTTGGTGTCCTCGACCGGACCCCCACAGGAGTAACGAACTGCGCGCTACCTCCCTTTATATAGAGTGCAACTGCACTACTTGACTGCGAAAACTGCTTGAGCTTTTGGTTCTCGAAGTCAAGTAGTGCAGTTGCACTCTATATAAAGGGAGGTAGCGCGCAGTTCGTTACTCCTGTGAGGGTCCGGGCGGGGACACCAAGAGCCCGCCGATGAGCCAGCTTGGTGTCCTAGGCGAAACCCCACACAAGACACGGCACAAACCTAGGATAATTGCTGAGTTTTAATTCACCGGCCGTGAAAGCCAATTTGCCATCTTCTTGGAAGCCTTCATAGGGAGGTTGAGGCTGCTTGAGCTTTTGGTTCTCGCAGTCAAGTAGTGCAGTTGCACTCTATATAAAGGGAGGAAGCGCGCAGTTCATTACTCCTGTGGGGGTCTGGGCAGGGACACCAAGAGCCCGCCGATGAGCCAGCTTGGTGTCCTAGGCGAAACCCCCCACAAGACACGGCACAAAACTAGAAGAATTGCTGAGTTTTAATTCACCGGCCTTGAAAGCCAATTTGCCAATGTGGATAGTGTTTGTCTATCTTCAGCAGAGCGTTAGAGCTGTTCAATAGATCTTGTCCCAGTCCAATCTTGAAGGTTCCGAAGACAAAACGTCCTTTTCCTTTCCGCTCTTCGTGGCCATCAATTTTGCCTTTTAAAATGAGATCTAATATTGCATATTTTTCACCACGTAACACATGACCCACATGAAACCACATTTCCAGAGCTTCGAGCCTCTTCATGATGGACGATTTCATAGTCCAGGCTTCCACTCCATAAAGCAAAATGGACCAAACAATAGTACATGATGTAACGAGCCTATAATGGCTATAATTAAGACACGAGGATGTTTATAAAACGAGCGTATGCTACTTTTATAATTTCCATACGAGTGTTTTAATTACCATTATAGGCGAGTTGCATACGACTGTTTATGTTCGACGATAATTATAACTTTTATATTTTTTAACATAAATAATCATAAATATCTGTTGTCACTAAAATTTTGTGATCGGGTGCTGCGCTGGGTAGTATATCTCTGTTTTCCAAAGTCTCTGGCCGACCGACGCATGCTCTCTGTGTGCTTCAATGCCATATGTGCAGATTGTGCACCAGTATTCAGTAAAATTGTCACCGAAGTCGTTTGAAATCAACGCGCTGTGTAGAAATTGGATTTGGGGATATTAAGGTTGAGTGCTATTTCTTGTCTCATATTCACTAGTTTATTTACGCGAACATATGGACGGTGCACTTTCGGTAATGTATATAGACATGTAGGATTTCGAGCGCATGCGCGAAGGTATCCTTATCTAATTGGTCACACAACTGTTTCTTGAGCTCTGATTGGTGGGCGAAACTGTTTCATATTGGAAAATAGTGTTATAATGAGCCTCATTATGATACGGTTTTCTGACACATAATAATCAGGGTCGAACATGAAACATTTTACAATACGCTGTCTTAGTTTTAAATTGAAGGCATCATCACACAATGAAGGTCTCATTTTCTTAAAAGTTGATCTTGCCTTCTATACGGGTCTTAATGTCAAGGTATGGATTCAAATCCTCTGACAACCAACAACTAAGGTACTTAAATTTATCAACTTGTTGGATTTTTTGTCCTTTGAGTGTCAGAATTATGTTAATTTATCTCATCTTCGACTGAAAACCATAAGTTTTGTTTTCTTGGTGTTGATCGTCAGACCCATTTCTTCTCCAACTATAACAAGCTTATCAATGTACAGTTGTAGACTTTCAATACTACTGCAAGAAGTACTATGTCGTAAGCATAATTATCTAAGTGTGCGTATTAATTCCCCATTGACCTTTATTCCCACTCACTTCTGTATCTTCTACTGCCCGCAAAACTACTCCCGAATAGATGTTGAATAAAATGGGAATAAAATACAGCCTTGTCGTACACCTTGTCTGATGTCCAGAGAATATGATGAATCATCATCAATCTAAACTGTATTAGTAGAGGCATTAATATAAAACAAATTACAGTAAAACCCCGTTGTTACGCTATCCCGTTTATTACATTTATCGTAAGAGACCTGCACGATTCGTATATAATACTGGATAATTTTACCCTATTATTACGTTTTAAACCCGCTTATAGCGCTTCTTTTCATGTCCAAAAAAGAGGAAAAATTGCATATAAATTGTAAAAACAATGCACTGTATATGTGATGTTTTAATAATAATAATAATAATAATAATAATAACTAATCTCTTTTCCAAAAACAGAGATGTTGAGCACCAACAAGAACTACATGAAGAAAACAGTTAAGACGAAATATGGGAGGGTAAAGGTCACGAAACAGTTTAAATACCTCGGAGAGATTATTAGCAACAATGGACGGGACAAAAAGTCAATGGAACCAGAAGACTTAAACTAGAAAAACTCAACTTCTCTACTAAAAATATATACAACAAAAAGAACCTCTCCCTTAATGCCGAACTACAACACTACAATGCTGTGGTAAAACCGGTGATCTTATATGGTATGGAGACGGCAAATTTGATGAACCTGGAAAAGCTTATGAAGATTGAAAGGAGGATATTGAGGAGGATTTACGGCCCAAAAGTGGTCGGGGAACCTACAGACTAAGATCAAACAAGGAGATATATGAAAGGGTGGAAGACCTGGAAACAACAATTAGGAAAAGACGTTTACGTTTCTATGGACATATGGTTAGAATGGATCCAACAAGAATAAATAAACAAATTTTTGATAAAATATATAATCTGAAGAGCCAAGGGGGTTACACCAAGCAGATGAGGGAACAAGTCCGGAGGCTATGAATTATAGATGACGACTGTCGAGACAGAACACAATTCAGGGAAATACTTTCCAACATAAAGGTTCTTGTGGGAGAAAAGAGAGAACGCAGGGGAGGAATATGGACAGCAGAGAGAAAGGCGCAACACTCTGAAAGAATGAAGGAAGTGTGGAGGAAGAGAAAGGAAGAGAAAGGAAGAAAGAAATATGAGAAGAAAATTAAATGATATTTGCGTGATCCTTAGTTTTGGTCGGTTCGCATATTAATATAATGTGTAATAATAAAGTTATAATAAAATACAGCACATTACTGAAATATTGTTTCCAATTTTTTTCCCACCCCACATACCATTTCCCGTCTCTAGCGCTGTCCCGCTTATCACGCGCTTAAACCACAGTCCATCGAAAAGCGTAATATCGGGGTTTTACTGTATAAGATTCCACGTGCATTAAGCTGCATAGGGCAAATGACCACTATATCCCAAATCTCTAAGCCCTAGTATTCCCGTTTCAACGGGATTGAGACTGAGATGTGATTATTTCTTTTATGTGGCAGGTGGTTTTCATGGCCGGATGCCAAACCTGACTCTAACGTCAAGAGAGGAATTAATGCGAGATGAAATTAATGAAGAGGTAGAAGGAAACGGTCGTGGCCTATTAAAAGATACCGTCCTGTCTTGTGCCTGAAGCTGAAAATGGGAAACCTCGGAAAACCACTTGAAGGACGACTGTCAATGGTGTTCGAACCCACGACCGAAAATAGCTTGACCCCATTATCTTAGAAAGCAACGCTATCGCCATGGATCAATTCCTTTTATAAAGTATGAACAACAAATGTGTGTCTTTCACAGCTATGATTTTATTCGAGTGCTGCAACACTCCAGTTGCGAGTAGAAGAGATACGCTAGTCCTGCCCAGGTGGCGCTGGTGTAGTGGTGATAATGTTTCCAATGAGAATGCTATAATTTCCATAACATTTAAGAATATATGGCCTCACATTATTCTATTAAGCCACTCTTTTCATCTACGTACTGTGAGACCATTCCTTGTCCAGTAAGTTGAGCCGTTCCTTCCAATAAACTGTCACATAAAACGCTACTCCTTATTAATTTAAAGATTATATTTCTCTTATAGCCTATGCTATGATAGATGCATAGAAAATATTAAAAATTTGATTAACGCGTTCGTTCTCTATAAACAGTGCAAAATGTTGAGATAAGAAAGAAGTGAGATCAAGCTAGCATGGTTTCCACAGGATTTTCAATGTGACTTTTCCTGACCATTTTTCAACAAAATTCCTGAGGCTGAATCGCGAAGTCATCGGAAGAAAGCTTTATTGAGCAATTATATATATCTTTTTTTATTTACAGCCTCCACCTTCTCCATAGCTGCCCAACGGTTGCCTCTTTATTCCTTTAAAATACAAAATAAAGTAAATTACAATGCAATAATTCATAAATCAAAGTACTTAATAACCTAAACTATTGTGATGAGGTCACAACATCCCTACGCCAACGCCAAAATATCATACAAAAATTAGGTAAAAGAGGCTTTTACTATGATATACTGTAAAAATGGAACCTTACTATAATATCCAGTGTGTTATTGCTTTTTATCTTCAGAGATTAGTTGAGCTAGTAACATCAAAATATGGCTGTAAAACACAAAATACTGTATGGTTAATATAACATTACTGACTTTCTAATACTTTTCGCCATTTTTTCCTGACTCACGCCATTTTTCACACTTTTTCCTGACTTTTTACGACCAAAAACAAAATTTCTGACTATTCCTGACTTTTCCTGCCTGTGGACACCATCGCTAGGAATGATCAGTTGTACAAGAAGACCAGGTTGCCAGAAAAATCGTTGGTTAGACACCGTTAACCTTTAATTAGGTATGTGGGTAAGAGTCACAACTAAAACGTGCACTATTCTTTTACAAAGGTTAAATAGAGACCAAATATTCCAAATTCAATCTTTATTACTACCTTAAAAATATTATCATAAGATATCCTATTTGGCACCACAGTTAGAAAATTAAATACCATACTGATTTCCAATCCCAAAGTCTCAATATTTTGGTTTCGTACTGCATGTAAATTTTTGAGCTCAATTCTTCATTACTTCCGGACAATTATTTACAATGACAAATATGTAAATTAATCCGTTCCTGCACTTCATCTAAAGAAGTATTCATTTCACAAACTCCCAACACCACACAGAAGCGACAGCTCAATTTGCGAAGTTGAAACCTACTAGACACGATGTATATCGTAACTGGGTATGCAGGGTGCTGACGACACCCCAGCCTATAATTGCTATTGTCGGCAATAATAGACACAACCTTAAACAACGCAAGTGATGTTATATTAAACTCCAAACTTATTCAAGAAGGTACTGAGTTCCTCAACAGTGTAGTCAACTTCAGTCAGAAAGAAACAAGAGAAAACAAGTAGTACCGTGAAGAACTATACAGCCTATTTTCATATAACCTACTAAGGTTACTTGCCTCTATCAACATACAACATTTCAGTTTGATTGCTGTAATAGATTCGTCGATATCGAGAACCGACTAAATATTGCGGATGGTCGCCATGTTGGATTTTAATATATATGTAGGTCTTAGAGTTATGTACTGTTACATGAAGATTATTGTGTACGTGTAGTATTCAAACTTCAATCGCATGATTAGGACACAAGAAGTAACAAGGAGATTTTAAAGTTTCGCACAGCTGCCATCTTTTGGTTATGGAAACAATTGAAAAAAAATAGATGCCAATGGATTAACATTTGTATAAGGATTTACTGTACCAAGTGTCACTTCACTCGGATGGTTAAATTGCGAGAAACGACCATGTGAATATGTATAATTCGCGTCACCGCCATTTTGGATTTGTGATCACCAGGTTATTAAAAGTCCTATGGGAGAACTTCTGTTCATTGCCCCTATGAACATACAAAAATGCAGTTTGATTGCTGTAATAGATTCGTAGATATTGAGAACCAACTAAATATTTCGGATGGTTGCCATGTTGGATTGTATAGGCCATAGAGTCATGTACCATTAAAGGAAAATTATTGCGTAGGTCCATTATTCAAACTTTCACTTCGATCGCCTGATTACGACACAAGAAATAAAAACTTAATTTTAAAATTCGCACAGCCGCCATCTTGAGGTTATGTAAACAATTGAACTAAATTAGATACCAGTGCATTACAATGTGCTTAAACATTTCCTGTACCAAGTTTCATTGCGTTTGGATCATTAAATCACGAGAAAGGTCTATTTAAAATTTTCAAATTCGCTTGGCCGCCACATTCGTTTTGTAGTTAACCGGTTTTTGAAAGTCTTATGGATGAACCTCCAGTAGTGCCCTTTATCTCCGTAGAAAATTTAGGGCGATACCGTTAATAGTCTCAGAGATACAGAATGCCGGTGAAATATTTCGCACAGCCGCCATCTTGAGGTTATGTAAACAATTGAAGGAAGTTAGATGTCGGTGCATTACAATGTGTATAAACATATGCTGTACCACGTTTTATTGCGTTTGGTTGGTTAAATGGCGAGAAACGTCTATTTAAAGGTCGCAAATTCGCTTGGCCGCCATGTTGGTATTGTAGTTACTAGGTTTTCAAACGTCACATATATGAACTTCTAGTAGTTCCCTTTATCACCGTAAAATATTCCAGGGAGATATCGGTAATAGTTTCGGAGATATTGAATGCTGGTGAAATATTTCGCACAGCCGCCATGTTGGATTGGTGAGACGTAACAAAATTTGAACGGCACGGTCGGCGTCGTCCGAGATATTGCTATGAACCTACCGAGTTTCATTGAAATCGGTCCAGCCGTTTAGAAGTTATTAGGGGGGACACACTCACACCATCACACACACCAACACACAGACACACGGACAACAGGTGATCTCATAAGCCTTTTTTTTTTTCATAAATTAAAATAGGCTAATTACACGTGGGGTTTTCACAGTACCCAGTTAAAGGTACCTGGACCTGGAACCCTGGAACAACTAAACAATGCAGTGTGGCACAGGACAACCTGGAGAGAGATGGTGCATACAATCGCGGATGGTCGGATTCGACTGAACGTATGACATTATCATCATCATCAAGCTGGGAAGATCACCAACATAACAACATTATTTATTTGAATTACATCCCTGGGTTAGAAACGTCATAGTACATTATGCAACGAGCCTATAATGGCAATGATTAAGACACGCGTATGTTTAAAAAACGATCGTAGCTTCGGTGGCGTAGTTGGTAGCTTGCTGAGCTTCTGTGCCCAAGATCGCGGGATCAAACCTGGCCGAGGTCGTCGGATATTTAAGAGCGTTAAAAATCCCTCAGTATGCCTTCCTTCGGAGGGGAAGTAAAGCCGGCGGTCCCATGTCATAGATTTATGGCTTAAAGAACCTTCCACTAATTGCACCTCTGTTAAGCTAAATTATATATGTTAAGAATGTAAACAACGCTCTTAGGTTCCTACGTTCGTTGCCAAGAGCTGACTGCGGTGGCGTCTAGTAGCTAAGTTCTGAACTAGTAGTCGTTGACGGAGGCGTTTGGCGCGGAACTATTTGAAAAATTCAAAGTCTGCAGTCCTTACTTGAATTAAAAAACAGATAACGTACACTAATACAGTCATCACAATTAACACCGGTTATCAGACAGATTCTGCACACACCCAAAGTACAGGGGGCTACATGACCGCGTTGTCGCAGCTCCTAAACTGAGGAACCAACCAACCAACTGTCTTAATTACCATTGTAGGCGAGTTGCATACGACTGTGTATGTTCAACGATAATTATAACCATTTTATGTTCATAAATATCTGTCGAGATTTCGCCAGTTTTATGTTCTGAACAGAGCGCATGGCCTCCCCGAATACCCCCACTATGACACGAGCCACAGGAGACGATGCTATCCTTATCTAATTGGTCACACAGCTGTTTCTTGAGCTCTGATTGGTGGGAGAAACTGTATCATAATGAAAACTTGTACTGTAATGAGCCTCATTATAGTACAGTTTTCTGACGTATAATATTTACATTTCGACATCGTCGAACATTATGCGTTCACTACACTAATCATTAAAACATTCACTATTACGAAATCATTTTTGTCACGTTCTTCCTCGTGTTTAATTGTTCATCAGAACTCCAGCAAGATTCTCGTAACCACCCGCGTTGTTGTTCCTACCTATAAACAATTTAGAGCCGAAACTTTAGCACGATTCTGGTTATCATGAGTGTTCTTCGTATTCGTAGGCAATTTAGAAAAGAAATCCCAGTAATATTCCAGTTACCGCCAAGTTCTCCTTCATATTCCTAAGCAATTTAGAACTGAAACACTAGAACATTCTTACTGGCTGCGTGGCTCAGCGGTAATGTTCTCACCTGCTGTGCCCAAGGTTGCAGGATAAAACCCTGAGGGTGTGCAAATGTGAGGGAGATGTGTCAGTAGATTTACTGCCCCTTCGGGGGAACATTTCGGCACTCCAGCGTCTCTGAAGCCGCAGTAGTTAAAAAGGAGTTTTTTTTTTTTTTACGAGGGATTGAGGTAAATCTGCTTGCAGACGGTCCGCACTCTTCGAGTGTGTGGGGCTCTTACCCACTAAAACCCACACACCCTTCTCCCACGACGTGTATATCCGCCCCGAAAGCGCTCTCGCATTACTTCAGGGCAGCGTCGTTCATGAAGCACCTTATGCTCCTTCTTCTTTCAGTTCTTCTTTACTATTGGCCATAAGCGTCTAGATCCCGCTTCTTTAGGAGCAAATTACTCTCCACATACACTGCCATCTGATCCCAGGATTCCTGATTTTGTAGTATGACATTGACTATATTGCCTGGCGTGAGCTCTCCCTGCACTGCCTCCAAACATCTTCTTGGAAAGATCTGCAAAAGGAGAGCAACAACGTGGGCTTGAGCCTCAATCCCAGCAAGACAAAAGTTATAACAATCATGAAGCAAAGAAACTCATGGTGAAAGGAAAAGAAGTAGAATAAGTGTCAAACTTTGTCTATCTGGGCAAAATATGAACAAGGAAATCAACAGACGGAGCCTGTCCTTCATATTGAACAGCAGAGAGCATTGCCTCAAGACAAAAGGCGAGTGATGGACTCGTGTGTTCTTCCCGTTCTCCTCTATGGAGCACAAACGTGGTCAATAACTAAGAAACAAGCTTCGAAGTTGGAAGTGTGACAGAGGAAAATGGAGAGAAAACTTCTAAACATTACATTAAGGAACAGAATTAGAAACGAGGAAATCAGGAAGAGGACAGGACTAGAGAATGTCATCACGAGGGCCAAGAAACTGAAATGGACTTGGGCAGGCCATGTACTGAGAATTGATCACGCAAGGTGGGACCTACTCAACTACTGTACAGTGTTGGAGCCCAGAGATGGAAGAAGGAACCCTAGCCGTCCGAAGACCAGATGGTCAGAAGAGTTCCAGTCGACGATCGGGAAACAGTGGATGAGAGCAGCAGGTCAACGGAATTCGTGGAGGACTGTCGTCGAAACAGTTTGTTTGAAACATCCCTAGACTCATCGTCAGCTTAGATACATCTTCAGGATAATATGAACTAGGTCCAAGTTTTACGAGAGAAGATGTTTAACATAATACCATCATTTGTGAGGAACATGAATAAGAGTGTAAATAGTCAGGACAATTCGTTTTAAGTTACTATTAAGGTAAAAGTACATCAGCCTGGCTCATCTGATGAAATATCTCAGAGCTACCCTGATAGCAGGAGGCCTTTGCCCTTTATGGGATTTACCAATGGCTAATAATAAATAATAAAATATACTTGCTGGACTACTCGCTCGCTTTAATCTGTTGAGGAATTGGTGAAAGTATCCGTGACCTGTCAAGAACTGCGTCAGGTAATAGTTCACCTCACCGTGATTCCGATTGACCCAGTCAGCCAATGATGGTATCAGCTTCTTCGTCCATTTTCCCCGAGGCTCATTTTCCCATATATCTGTTGCCATTGCCTCATCCTTTGGAGAAGCACCAGCTCCTTTGCCTGTTTCCTTCCCAGCTCTCCTTGGGTTCGCCAGATCTCCTGTCTTTCTAAGGCAAGTAAGTCAATAGGAGCTACTGCAGGATCGCAGGTTCTGACACCGTACGATATTCGCAACGCTGCTCTCCACTGTACTGCTGCCATCCTTCTCCGATATTTATCAATCCTCAAGGACACTACAAATTTCAGAACAATTCAGTAGTATTGATTGGACAGTTGTCATAAGTAGCCGTCGTTTAATGGATTTCGGGCCTTTAATTTTGCCCATCAGTCTACTTAACGCGGTCACGGATTTTGCCGCCCGCTGAATATGATCCCAAAATGTGAGTTTGGTATCGATCGTTATACCTAAGTACTTAGTGCTCTTGGATGTGTTGATGACAATCTGTAATAGCAATAATATTATTATCATCATTATTATTACTAGAAAGATATCAGTCAATTGCAATGTTCCTGGTTCCCAGCGACTGAAGGAGGAACCCCAGTAAACTTCTGTCACCGATAAAAAAAAAATAATAATAATAATAATAATAATAATAATAATAATAATAATAATAATAATAATAATAATAATATGGGTTCTTCGTGCAGTTTAACAACTGCGACTTTTAGAGACGCCAGGATGCCGGAATTTTTCCCCGAAGGGGATCTTTAGCGTGCCAGTAAATCTACTGACACGGCTCCCTCATATTTCCGCACCCTCAAATACCAGCTGACTCCGCCAGGATTTGATCATGCAACCTTGGAAACAGCAGGCGAGTAGGTTACCGCTGAGTCCACGCAGCCTGTCTCTCTCGTCATCTATATCGTCCCTGTTTCTGGGCAATCATGATCCAGAACCCTGGCAATTCTCCCTTTCCTACTCATATTTACCATTCTCGCCGCCACCCCCCACCCTTGGGCTCACATCTAGTGGGACGTGGGTTGGAGACCACGGGGCCCCAGCTGAGTCCGGCATTGCTTCCACATACTTGTTCCGGGCTCCTCTCCGCCTTCCTTCTTTCCTGTCGACCTCCCTTGGTCAACTCTTGTTCTTTTCCGACCCCGACGGTATTAGGGTTTCCAAGGCCTAGGGATTCTTTCACTTTCCTGCGTTAATTGGCCCTTGTCTTATCTTTCCTGATACCCTCATTCTTCGAGGAGTCAGCCTTCTTTTTCTATTCATGTTATCTCCTGCCTTTTGCTAAAGGCCCTCAAGGAGGCAGGACGTATGTAACCCCACCACTTCTGGTGCACCCTGGATAGTAGTACTACACACTCAAGGGCTCACGGCTGGTGAGTTTGGGAGCTGACAACCCCGAGAAATTCCTGAGCTGTGTTCGTTTTGTCAAATTTTTCCTCTGACCTTGGAGCGGGCCCTCTCCCCTTTCCCTTTCCTATCTGCCTTTTATGACCCTTCCTTACAAGTCCCTTAATCCTCATTCATCGAGGGTTGAGGGCATTTCTTTTCTTCCTGTCCTGTCCATTTCTTCTTCTGGTATGTAAGTTTGTAGTTAGTATTAGTTATAGTTTTCATTGACGGTCTTCTGTGGTTTCCCATCTTCCTTCCAGGCAAATGCCGGGATTGGTCCCTAACTATAGGCCACAGCCGCTACCTTCCAATTCCTAGTCCTTACAATAACACTTTCCTCCCCAGACAGCACTCCACACGCGACGGTGCGTGTAGCTCTCCCCATGGGTGTCCGTCTAGAAGCAGCTACAACTCGGGCGAGCCGAACTTGTCCTCAGACACTCCCGGCACTAAAAGCCATACGGTACGCTAAAAAAAAATTAAAAAATCATAATAAAAAAGTTTTCGTTCTCATCTCATCTTTCTGGGGGGCGTGGTGGCTCAGCGGTCTAGCTGTATGCCCCTCACCAAGGCGGTCCGGGTTCGATTCCCGGTCAATGCATGTGAGATTTTCGAAGTGAAATGCCATGTCCTGTGGTTCGGATTCCACGTAAAAAGGAGGTCCCGTGGCTCATAATCACAAGCTTCACGGTCATGTAACTACAATCTTCCTTCCTTCTTCGTCTCATCTTTCACAATCACCCAAACCAATGGGGGGCCGAAAACCTAGATGTTAGGCACCTTAAAACAATAATCATCATTCTCGCTAACGTTCCTGGGCAATTGTGGGCCAGGCTTTATTCTTTTTGAGTTTATTTTCTATGCGTAGGTACAGCATATTAGGAGAACTCGCGTAACGTCTTTTTGAATGACGAGTTAATTTTCTGGTGCCTGAAGGAGTACAGCACAACACACACTAATCCACTCACTGGGCCTTGCCAGGTGCACTCTTTAACTGCCCATTGTCAGTCCTTTGTTTTTACTTGGCTATTGTCAGAATCCTTTGTTTTTGCCACTCGAGGCTGCCTCGCTGGCTGAGAGGAAATAATTCGCTTCTCCTCTCTTGTTCCGAGAAAAAAACCAGAAGCATCTCTTAAGGGTTGTGTTTCACGGGGGCCCTACGGCAGTCCATCTCTGGCTTCTTGCTGCCAGCCAGCACAGTTGTTTTTAAACTGCTTATTTCTTTTCATTCCCCAAGAAAGATTGCCGTCGCTAAATACACCGCTGCTTCAACAGTTTTAGTCGGAACATTAGCATGGAGACTTCGATTCAGCTTTCGTAAAAAGCCATATTTGAATGTTTTAAAGGAAAATCATAAGTCGCAATCTTCCACCTGGCTGATACTAAGTGCAAAAATATTATAGTCTGCATGGAACAAATAATGTTTCAAAGAAATTATTTAATAAGGTGCAATTAAGGGGGAAAGGGAGATACGGCGTAAAGTACCAAAGGAGTAAGAATATTACTTTGTGATTGTGACTGGCATGTGTCTTCTTCAACTTTTATACTGTATATATGGAGGTCGAGTCATAAGTCATGGCAACTATTTTTTTTCTCGCGAACAGGAGACAACACGGAAAATCTTCGATATGCATTTGGAAACGTACGGTATGTACTTGCGTAGGACGCCACCAGATGGTATATGTAAACAACAGTGTGGGTCTGAGCATGCCCCCAATTTCAGTGTGTGAGTGAGAGCGTCACACAATGGAAGTCAACAAGCAAGCTTGATTCTTTATTCGCCTGATCTGAGCCATGTGACTATGATCTAATCCCCAAAGTCAAGAAACCACAAGGTGAACGACGGTTTGCTAACAAAGAAGGTGTTACACGTTAGCGATACACATGCAGCGAATGGTATTCACCGCCTGCTCCACCGCTGGCAACGCACAGTAGACACCTTGGGTGATAATTTTGAAGGTCTGTAACCAGTGGAGACCTGTCCTTTGTACGTACTGTAGTCTAGTATATTTGCTGTCTATACCATAATAAAACAATGTTTACCAATGGCCTGTGTTCTGTCACTTACCTACGAGCATCTCCTGACATCAGAATTTATCTTCAGGCACTATGCATACGTGCATGCCCTATATCACCCCCGGGGACTCACATCTAGTGGGGCGTGGGTTGGCGACCACGGGGCACCAGCTGATTCCCGCATTGCTTCCACTTACTTGTGCCGGGCTCCTCTCCGTCTTCTTTCCTGTCAACCTCACTTGGTCTACTCTTGTTTTCTTCCGACCCCGATGGTATTAGGGTATCCTAGGCCTAGGAAGCCTCTTCCTTTCCCGCCTTAATTGGCCCTTGTCTCACCTTTTCTGATACCCTCCTTCTGCGAGGGGTCAGCCTTCTTTTTCATTTCCTGTTATCTCCTGCCTTGTACTCAAGGCCCTCAAGGAGGCAGGGTGTATGTAGCCCCACCCCTTCTGGTGCACCCTGGATATTTCTACACCCTCAGGGGCTCACGGCTGGAGAGTTCGGGAGTTGGCGACCCCGAGGGATTCCCGAGTTGGGTCCGGTTTCCCCCTTTTGTCCCTTACCTGTGGGACGGACCCTCTCCTCTTTCACTTTCCTATCTGCCTTTCATAGCTCTCCTTCCTTCCAAGTCCCTCAATCCGCATTCTTCGCGGGTTGAGGGCATTTCTTTTCCTCCTGTCCTTTATTTGCCTTATTCTCGTTTTGTTTTCCATTTCTTCTTCTAGTATATAAGTTCGTAGTTAGTTTTTTGTTATAGTTTGCATTTCATTTTCACCTTCACGATCACCCAAACCATTAGGGGCCGATAACCTAGATGTTAGGCCCCTTAAAACAGCAATTATCATAATCATCATGCCCTATATTTCCAAATGCATATCGTAGATTTTCCGTGTTGTCTCCTGTTTGCGATTTTAAAAAAATAGTTGCCGTGACTTATGACTCGACCCTCGTATTTGCATGGAGACACAGACATCGTGCTACAAGAATCAATTATTTATGGTGTTTTATTGGTTTTACGTCTCTTTTAACTATAAGGTGCGTTCAAAAAGTAACAAGCCGGAGGCTGGAATGCGAAAACCAGTGACTACATCGGCTAATCGTGGCGTGTGTAACGAGCTCCGACCGGAGCTTGGAAGGTCACAGCCCGTCGCTAGAGGGCACGCTTGCACGTCACGTGACGATACAAAGCGAGCAGCAGCATGCATCAATCGTCCAACGCTGCCAGTCGCATTGCAAACAGTGACATGGAGGCGTCAACCGAAGAGCAAAGAGGTGTTGTTCGGTTTCTGACAGCGGAAGGAGTAAGGGGAATGGACATTCATCGCCGAATGTCACAAGTGTACGGCGAACACTGCATGTCCCTTGCAAGGGTCAAGGCGTGGCACAAGCGCTTCAGGGAAGGACGGATGTCGTTAGCCGATGATGCCCGGTCGGGGGCAACCCCTTGCATTACCGATGACAACGTCCAGCTGGTTGATGCACTCATCACCCAGGACCGCCGAGTGACAGTGAACGCCATAGCCACCGTGGTCGCTCCACGACAATGCACGACCTCATACGGCCAACACAGTGGCGGCATTCCTGCTGAAATTCAAATGGGAGGTTCTCGGCCACCCACCATGCAGTCCAGACCTCTCTCTCTGTGATTACGCCATGTTTGGTCCCCTGAAAAGGGCTCTGCGGGGCCAACGATTCACCTCGGACGCCGACGTCCAGCTGTACGTGCGGAACTGGTTCACATCGCAGCCCAGGGAATTTTATGAGACTGCCATTCACCGCCTCGTGTCACAGTGGGACGAGTGCCTCAACAGCCACGGCCAATACTTCTAACATACAGGTACTGGTTTCTGTAATTATGCCTCCGGCTCGTTACTTTTTGAACGCACCTTATACTACGTCTTTTAGAGATTGGTTGGTTGGTTCCTCACAGCACATACCAAAGCAGCGCTTTGACATAGGTCAGTCCTCGAGGGAAATGATTGCGCCTCTACAGCTATGTTTTATGTTCTGCTTGACGGTGGAAACATTTACACACCAACACAAAACGTATAATAGTCTACTAATAATCTACAAACATTGACTTTCTTATAACGTGATTGTTTTATTAAAAGATATACCAAAATATTATGGACACAATTTGTTTATAATGATAGGGTTCGGTAGATTAAGACCTAAAAAGGTACAAAATATGCAAGCAAATATGCCCTAGAAACTAGGTAAATAAAACCTAAAAACTATAAAATATGACCAAAACAATGAAATATGACATGAATTTTTGGGATAGGTAATCACTAACATGTAGTAAACGTCTGAAGTGCCAAAACGTGACATCCTGTTGAAAGGCGGAAACACACTATCCTCATGTTCTGTGACATCATACGTATAGTGTCGCAATCTAACTTGTCCAGAAAGATGTGCTAAAAGACGTTCGTAGAGGAGCGCCTTCTTGGAATCAGGTCTTCTAAACCTGCTATATGCTGTTCCGGGGAAAGAAAGAAGAATATATCTACAAAACTATTTGGAAATCCTGTGTTTGAAACTCGACGAACATAACACGTACCTTGCTAATTAACGACGCCTCAATTTAAACAAAAATGCTGAAATTATTACCAAATATGACCTTATATCACTAAAATATGACCAAATATGACCAAAACAATAAAAATGGCCGAAATATGCATTTATAGGCAACAGAAAATTGCTTTAAACGTGCTCAGGGACCCGTCATTCAAACTTATTTTTCAGATTTCGGGTAAAATGAGTTCAGGAAAAAAAATATGACTTTTCCTTAACGTCCGAACCTTAATAATGACCTACTTTTTCACTGGTTTACCGGGCATACACCCTGTAGATGTGCCTCTAGCCTGGCTATAAAGCACAGCTATTCAATTTTCTTCGATGTTTACTGACAACCGACGGATAGATCGTACACAGCTATAAATCTCATGGATTCGGCTATAAAGTCGTTCTCTATAGCTGTTTTCATGTGTGGTGCTTTCAGGAACTCATGCGTAGTTCATCTAGCCTATATCGTCTTTCTGCTACATAGTGTAAATGCTGCTCAAAGGTTTCTTTTTAATATGTACGAGCTTGTCATAAATATCCTTTGAAAGCTTAAGGTGGACTACTTTCAGAATAAAAATGGTGTTTATTGCTACTGTAGTACAATTTAGCGCGTCTGTTCTTAACCTGAAATTCGGTGGTCTCGTCATGCAAGCCAACATGTGCTCAAGAGCTCCGCTGAGAACGATTGAATTGTAATTTCTTTGTACGAACCGGAATAATAGTATTGTCATTTAGACTTTCACGGCCCGTGTTATTATTCATAATGTTGAATTTTGGGCTTATGCCGTGTTTTATTATATTGCAATTCGACGCGTTTCGAAAGAAACCATGTCTTTCATCGTCAGGAATAATCTGGAATACGACAATGTTGCTAAGAGAAAGCAACGAAGAACATATAGAAGGTGCCCAAAGATGGACGCCATTATAGCCCCATGTTAGGGACAACGGAAAGCAGCAGTGAATTACTTTCTCAGGGTTCTGATAATAGGTAGCCAGGATTCACTGAGATTGTAGCCGGTGTCGCGGTTGAAATTATCTGGGTGTTTACGTATTTCAACCGCCTCCCTGATGATTCTGGGACGATATTGCTTTATACGGGCAAGAACATCCACCCCTTGGAACATGACATCATGGCCAGGTGTTAAAGCATGATCGGCAACAGCTGATTTATCAGGTTGAATGAGCCTGATACATCTATTATGTTCCTTAATGCGAGTGCATATTGTTCTCGAAGTCTGCCCGATGTAAACCTTGCCACAAGTACAGGGAACTCTGTAGATACCCGGTTGTTGCAATTTAGGCAAACTGTCCTTAGTTGGTCGCAGGAGTTGCCTAATCTTAACAGAAGTTCCAAATACAGTCCGTATGTTGTATCGACGTAGGATTTTAGCAATACGATCCGTTGTGTTATGTATGTACGGAAGGTAAGCAGTTCCTCTTACATCTCTTTTCTCAACTGACGTCCTATTATTATTTGTTGGTTTCAGAACCGTAGAAATCAAAGCCTTGCTATAACCGTTGCTCTCAAAGGTGGTTCGCAGGGTGTTAATTTCTTCTTGTAAAGAAGACACTTCACAAATCCTCCTAGCCCTGGTAGTTAGAGTTGTAAGGATACCATGTTTCTGGGCAGGGTGATGGTGAGAACTTGCGTGGAGATATCTATTGGTGTGTGTTGGCTTACGAAAAACGCTGTGTCCTAAAGATCCATCCTCTTTCTTGGTGACGAGAACATCTAAAAAAGGTATTTTGCCGTCAGATTCCTTTTCCATGGTGAAACAAATAGAAGGGTGCTGGAGATTAAGGTGATCCAGGAAATGGCTAAGAATTTCCTCACCTTCCGTCCAAACAACGAACGTGTCATCCACATAACGCCACCAGATCTTCCAAATATGATAGGTTATGTCAGTTGCAGAAATCTCAAGCCATTAGACTTGATGCTAACAAGGTTGTCGTAAATTTGTCCAGCAACCCCCTAAGTGATACCCAACAGGCAGTTCTCGCTAAAGGTCTCAATTTTGCTGTAGCGCCTAGAAGAATTCCTATTGAAGAACTTATTACATCCGTAGAATCCTCAGTACATCACCTCACACCTGAAGAGGCCGAGGAAGCCAGGCAAGAATGTTCCCGAGTTCTCAAGACAGCTAAGCCACCTAACACCAACTTAAAACAAGGCGAAAGCCGGGCACTTAAAGATCTAAGGGACAATTCTGATATTATCGTTCTCCCCGCTGACAAGGGTAATGCGACAGTGGTATTGGATAAGGTTGATTATGATTCCAAGATCTCGTCTTTGTTATCAGATCCTGTATATAGGATTAATAGTCGTGATCCTACTACTCGCTACTCAAATGTCACCGTCAAATTGATCAAGCAATCATCTATTCCAGCGGATGCAGCGAAGACTCTCCTTCCAGGGGATGCTATTCCTCCGAGACTCTATGGTCTTCCTAAAATACATAAGGACGATGTTCCTCTTAGACCCATTGTTAGTACGATTGGTTCTCCTACATATGCCCTTTCCAAATACTTAGGTAGACTACTTCAGCCGCTTCTGGGTAACACGCCTTCGTACATTAAGGATTCCACACACTTCGTGGAAAAGTTAAAAGCTATAACACTTCAGCCGGGTGATATTCTAGTGAGTCTCGACGTGGTGTCTCTGTTTACGAGAGTACCTATTGATGGTGTTATGTCTCTCATTAATGGCCTTTTTCCTGAAGACATCACAAGACTTTTTTATCACTGCATGACCTCCTCCTACTTTCTATGGAATGGGAATTTTTATGAGCAGACTGATGGTGTGGCCATGGGTAGTCCTCTCTCTCCTGTTGTGGCTAATTTCTTCATGGAGAACTTTGAAGAGAAAGCTTTGTCGTCGGCTCCTTTCAAACCGAAGATCTGGTGGCGTTATGTGGATGACACGTTCGTTGTTTGGACGGAAGGTGAGGAAAATCTTAGCCATTTCCTGGATCACCTTAATCTCCAGCACCCTTCTATTTGTTTCACCATGGAAAAGGAATCTGACGGCAAAATACCTTTTTTAGATGTTCTCGTCACCAAGAAAGAGGATGGATCTTTAGGACACAGCGTTTTTCGTAAGCCAACACACACCAATAGATATCTCCACGCAAGTTCTCACCATCACCCTGCCCAGAAACATGGTATCCTTACAACTCTAACTACCAGGGCTAGGAGGATTTGTGAAGTGTCTTCTTTACAAGAAGAAATTAACACCCTGCGAACCACCTTTGAGAGCAACGGTTATAGCAAGGCTTTGATTTCTACGGTTCTGAAACCAACAAATAATAATAGGACGTCAGTTGAGAAAAGAGATGTAAGAGGAACTGCTTACCTTCCGTACATACATAACACAACGGATCGTATTGCTAAAATCCTACGTCGATACAACATACGGACTGTATTTGGAACTTCTGTTAAGATTAGGCAACTCCTGCGACCAACTAAGGACAGTTTGCCTAAATTGCAACAACCGGGTATCTACAGAGTTCCCTGTACTTGTGGCAAGGTTTACATCGGGCAGACTTCGAGAACAATATGCACTCGCATTAAGGAACATAATAGATGTATCAGGCTCATTCAACCTGATAAATCAGCTGTTGCCGATCATGCTTTAACACCTGGCCATGATGTCATGTTCCAAGGGGTGGATGTTCTTGCCCGTATAAAGCAATATCGTCCCAGAATCATCAGGGAGGCGGTTGAAATACGTAAACACCCAGATAATTTCAACCGCGACACCGGCTACAATCTCAGTGAATCCTGGCTACCTATTATCAGAACCCTGAGAAAGTAATTCACTGCTGCTTTCCGTTGTCCCTAACATGGGGCTATAATGGCGTCCATCTTTGGGCACCTTCTATATGTTCTTCGTTGCTTTCTCTTAGCAACATTGTCGTATTCCAGATTATTCCTGACGATGAAAGACATGGTTTCTTTCGAAACGCGTCGAATTGCAATATAATAAAACACGGCATAAGCCCAAAATTCAACATTACGGAATAATAGTGTTTTCATCAGTCCTACAACCGACAGTGGTGGCTACGCTCGCTAAAGCGCAGCGTTAGGTCATGGGGCCAAGCTCTCTGCTGACTCGGTAGACGCGTGGGTTCGAGACCCATTGTCAGCCGTCCTTGAAATGGTTTTCTGTGGTTTCCCATTTTCAACACCAAGCAAATTCTGGGATGGTATCTTCTGACAGGCCACGGCCGCTTCCTCCCACATCCTTGTCCACTTTCATCCATTCATCTCATCTCTTATTCCGACGCGCAGGTCACCCACGGGTTTCGACTATAAAGACCTGCACTCGACCTCTCAGGAGGCCACACGAAGAGAACAAAACAGTCCTACAAGTAGCTTGCCACGGTGGGTGAGTGGTTAACGTGTCGGACTACCAACCCCAAGCTTTCAGGTTCGCTCCTGGCCGTGGTGATTTTTGAAAGGCGACAAAAATCACGACATGCATGTTATACGTTGTTGGCATGTTAAAGAACCCATTTGAATTCAGTAGGCCATGTTCATAATGGTAAAATTAATCTCGGGATTTTCCGTCAACACAAAGTTCCTCCATTCTCTACCAGAAAGCGCTATAGTGTCAAGGATCTTAGATATCTAACCTCCTTGACTTTCATAGCGTTCCAAGGAACGACGTAATTCGACATGCAAGCTGCCCTCTGGGTGTCAAATAACAAAGCTTGCACCCGCCACCCGAGGTCATATGATATTTTTAGTATTATTAGTCCTACAAGTTTTCACATAAATTTTGTCATTTCGTGAAAAAGTATTTTTAATCTACTGTAGAAATAATTGGACATCCCTGTTTGATGAGTAACAAGAAAGTTGCTGATTTCTCCCTGTGGTTTTGGGGGTAGCGTGTCTGCCTCGCCTCTGGGATATTAGAAACTGACGTAAGGGCTGGAACGGGGTGCACTCAGCCTCGTGGGGACAATTGAGTAGCTGTCCGAGAGTGAGGCAGCGCCCCGGGCACGGAGACCAAGATTAACGGCCGAGGGGGCCCGAGGCACTGCGCACGTGTCACCCCATAATTTGCACTTGCAGGCCAAATGGCTGGACAGCGGTCGCTTAGTAGGCCTAGGCCCTTCGTGGGCTGTTGCACCACGGCCTTGGTTTATTTGCCCCACGTAAATGTATATTATCTGCAAGACAATGAAAATAATAATAATAATAATAATAATCAATGCAAAAAGCAGTCATCGTTGCGACAACTAGATTAGTTAGAAAATTCTTGGACTAGTGAAAATCTTGTAAGCAGTTGCAGAGAGAGATAGGAAAAGGCATTATTATTATTATTATTATTATTATTATTATTTATTCAATTCACCATTACAAACATGGGTTACTCTAAAGCACGGGTTAAACCAAGTGCTTTACAACAATACATAAAAACTATAATACAAACTATAATACATATCATGTATATACAAAATATAAGAGTTCATTATCACTCATTCATTAGCAAGGAAGGATCGCACAATATTGCATGTGGACAATAGGACCGAATGCTGCATACTCTTGTAGATGGTCGGCGGAAGATCCAATTCTTTCAGACTCTTGTGGAGTGTGTGAGGTATGAGGCCGTCGACTGACAAGATTACAGGCACTATCCGGACGCAGTTCATCTTCCGTATCCTCTTGATTTCCTCTGCAAGATGTCTATACTTGGAGATTTTTTCATTGTGTTTACGTTCGATGTTGGTGTCGTTGGGGACTGCTATGTCTATTATAAATGTAGTGCCATCAACCTTATTTACTACTGTGATGTCTGGTCGATTGTGATCTATTGTTTTATCTGTCACAATACCAGTATATTTTACACAGTTCATTTTCGAGGAGGGATGGTGGATGATACTTGTAGTAAGGGATATACTCCTCAGTTAATTTATATTTCTGTGCGAGTGCTTGATGAATGATGCCTGCAACCTGATTGTGCCGCTTTGTATATTCAACTGATGCTAGTATTGGGCAACCTGTAGTGACATGGTCAATGGTCTCGAGATGAATGGCGCATCGCCTGCATTTGTCTGAAATTACACTGGTATCTTTGATGATGTATTTCTTGTAATTTTTTGTAGCAATGACTTGATCTTGGATGGCAATTGCAAATCCCTCTGTTTCTCCAAACAGTCGACCACTTTGTAACCACATACACGATGCGTTTTTATCAATACTCGGTTGGGATAGGTTGCTGTAGTATTTCCATAGAGGGTCTTTTCTCCCCATGTCTTTTCTTTTTCATGTAAGTGTAGTGGCTGGCTGATATGATCATCAGAGGATGTACGAAGGTTCAATACTGTGTGTTTATCAGCAAGTACAATGGATTTATGGAGAATGCTGTTTTCCTTCCTTTGATAGAAATATCTTCTAAGGGTTTTAATTTGGTTCTGGAGCAAAATTTGTAAATCCAGTACTCCTCGACCTCCCATCTTTCGTGGAAGAGTGACCCTATCTTTACAGGCGTTTGGATGGTGTAAACGGTAAGTAGTGAGAAGGGTCCTTATTTTTCTCTGCAGGCTTTCCATTTCTGTTGCTGACCATTTCAGAATCCCAAATGAATATACTAGGGTTGGTATAGCGTATGTGTTGATAGACTTAATTTTGTCCTTTGCACATAGATTGGTTCGCAGCACTTGATGTAGTCTTGTGGTATATTTTCCAATGAGTTCATCTTTGATACTTTTTTGATCCAAAGTTGTATTTTGAGCAAATCCCAGATATTTGTAGGTTTCTATTTCAGTCATTCCTTCAATTAGAGATCCTTTGCGTAGCTCATGTGGTTCAGAAGTTGCATATTTACCTCTTTCAATTGTCAGACGCTTGCATTTCTTCACTCCCAGCGTCATTCGGACATCGGATGAATATGAATCTATTATATTTAGCATGGCATTCATTTGAGTCTCACTGTGTGCATATACTTTGAGGTAATCCATATAAAGGAGATGGGATATTCTGTATTTCCAATTGTAGTATTTGATGTCAAATCCGAAACCGGTGGATTTTAGAATTTTAGAGAGAGGATTGATGGCTAAGCAAAACCATAATGGGCTTAGCGAGTCTCCTTGATAGATACCACGCTCAATTTTTATTGTGTCAGATGTGACACATTCATTGTCTGTCTTAGTATGCAGTACTGTTTTCCAATTATCCATCGTGACCTCCAAGAAGTGAAATACAGCAGGGTTAATCTTATACATATGGAGGATTTCTTTCAGCCATGAATGCGGGACTGAATCAAATGATTTCTGGTAATCTATGTATGCCGTATATAGATTCCTTTGATTATGTATCGCCTGTTGTGTTATCACAGAATCAATAACTATCTGTTCTTTGCATCCTTGCGACAGCTTCTTGCATCCTTTCTGTTCCTCAGCCAAAATGTTATGTTTGTCGAGAAACTTGTATATTTCGTCCGCAATTATGGACGTAAATAGTTTGTAAAGTGTTTGGAGACAGGTGATAGGTCTGTAGTTTGATGGGTCTTTAGTATTTCCACTTTCTTTTGAGATTAGATATGTAATTCCAGCAGTAAGGAAATCAGGACATTCCTCAGGATGATGGATGAGGTAAGTAAATTGCTGGGCTATCTTCTGGTGCACGCACGTGAAATGTTTGTACCAATAATTGTGAATTTTATCTGTGCCCGGCGCTTTCCAATTCTGAGTTCTCCTTGTAGCATCATACACATGCCGTTCTTCAATGATATCAAAATCCATTTCTTCATATACATTATTGATATTTCGTTCTTCGTTGATCCAATTTGCATTTTCATTGTGCGGTGACTTTGCAGCCCATACACTTTTCCAAAAATCTTCCGTTTCTTGCGTGCTAGGAGGTTCTGCTTTTGTCATGGATTGTTTGTTTCGTTTGATCATTCTGTAGAACTGACCTTCATTGTTGGAGAAAAGTTTGTTTTGTGTTTTCCTCGCTCGTGATTCCTTGTACCTCCTGAGTCTCGCTGCTTTTGCACATAATTTTAGCTTTTGGTTGTCAATGTATTCCTTGATTTTTCTGTGTAATCATATTCCTTTATATGGCTGTTGATTTTTCTGAATATATTTCTCAGCTTTCGATTGGTTTTGGGTTTAGTTTTATTGTTTAAATATGCTGTTAGTTGGCCTATGGTTTTCCTCAGTTCCTTGATGTCATTTTGTAATCCACGCTGCCAGGGTGGAATGTATTCTGCATCTGCACCTATTCCACGAGAGCTTCCAGACAAGGGTATTAGTTTCTGGTTGTTCAGCCTTATCACAGTTACTGCTGCGCAATATACAAGAGAGTTTGATTCTTCTAGATTATCGGATGTTTCCACATACTGTTTTAGGATGTTATTTGTCATACTGACAAGAGATTTACTCTTTGCTGTTTCTAGGAGTATGGACAGCTTTGGTCGATAGTCTACTTTAAGGCCCATAAATTCTGTTATTGCCTCTTTAAACACATGTTCAATAGAACTTGTTTCATCAGAACTCGAGATATTAGTAGGGATATTTGTTTCAATAATTCCCTCTTCCCCTGTGTCATTTCTGCAGGTTACTTCCTGAACAACTTGAATCAATAATGTGGATCTGCTTTCATTGTTGGATTCTGAAGCTAGAATTTTTGCTGCTTCCTCTTTAAGACTTTGAATCATTATTGCAGGAAGTCTATTGTTCCTCACTATTACACGTCTTTGGTCTTACACGTCTTTGGTCTGCAATTCTTTGTTCTGTAACGAAAGAGTAGTCAGGAAAATTCTCCACAAACAACTTGTGCAAATCTTTCCTATATGTTGTGAGGTCTCTCTCTAAGTTTGTAACAATAAAGTAGAAGCGCATTATGAATTTGTTCATCTCATCAGTCCATTTTAAGCGCTGCCTCAGTTTGCCTGCCTTAGTGGTCAGTTGAATGTTTGAAACACTTTCGACAGGGGGAGATGACGGCTGTTGGGTTCTCCTATCTGCGTTGTCGGCTGTAGAATTTTCGGGTGACCCGACATGTGCCCGCCTGTTCAGCATCATGTCACTGGTGGTTCGCCTGCTGTCACGTTCAGCACCAGCTCCAAACGTGCCCCGACGCACCTCGGGTAGCGTCCTTTTCCGAGGCTCATTATTCTTTGACATTTTCTCCATTATCAATGGGTTGCGTTTTATACCTACTGCCAGGATTTCATTTAGGCCGCCCCTAACATGGGGTACAGACGCCTTTCACAGCCGCCCCTAACATGGAGTACAGACGCTGTTGGCTAGTGCTTATGGTGGCACTGACTCGCCTTGTCACATTGCTGTCTTTGGATATATGTGGCATTTTATAGAGACTGTGGTGCCATCCACAGACCCACCACATCCTGTTAGCAATACCGCTGTTGCTCCGGGACTGCTTATTCGTCAGGTTGCCCTGCTTATGTCGCAGCTACCCTCCATATCTAGAGGGCGATCCACTATCCGCCACCTATGGACCCGTCCGGCTGTAGTCAGCTCTACGTCCTCCTCGAGGCGGATTATTATTATTATTATTATTATTATTATTATTATTATTATTATTATTATTCAATCAATTTCGCTCATTGGTCAACTAGGGACCACGATAAGCCTCATTTTACATTCTGGCATTTGTTCATTTTTCGCTTGATCCACATTGTCTTCATGACTCACTGTGTTGAGCACGACGTTCTTCTGTCCATTTCGCACCAGTAGTCCGTTTTTCGCCCCGGAAAGTCCCAAACGTCTTGATGGCTGCTCTATAAAGAGTTCAGTCTTGTGCTTCTTCTGCTCGTATCCCCATTTCCTTAGGATCTTTCTGGACGTTAACATACCATGGCATTGTAGTTTTTGGTTTGGAGTCGAATATACTGAAGATACGTTTCGTCCATCGGGAGTCGATCATCCGTCGTATATGACCGTAGAAGCAAACTCTGCGTTTTCGCATTATGTCTGTGATCTTCTCTATCCTCGAGTATATTTATTGCCTGGATTTTCTGATGTACTGTAGATGCCATTTTTGTAGTCTGGGCCAAGTATGATGTGTAGGATTTTTCTTTCTTTTCTCTCTACCTTCGCGAGCAAACATTTCTCGGATAGGATACTAAGGCATTCAGATGCATATAGTGGTACTGGTTTGATGACAGTGTTGTAGTGACGAATTTTTGTGTTCATAGAAAAGCACTTTTTGTTATATATGTTGCGGGTGGTTTGTTATTGTTATTATTATTATTATTATTATTATTACCCGGCTCCGTGGCTAAATGGTTAGCGCGCTAATCTTTGGCTAGAAGTGCTCCGGGTTCGATTCCTGGCTGAGCCATCAGGGATTTTAATCTCCTGGGATTAATTCCAATGGCTCGGGGACTGGGTGTATGTGACGTCTTAATCATCACTTCATCCTCATTACGACGCGCAGGTCGCCCACGGGCGTCAACTAGAAAGACCTGCACTCGGTTTCTCCGGAGGCCACACGATCTTCTTCATTATTATTATTATTATTATTATTATTATTTACTTAATTCTCAGAACAATATCTGGCAAGTACCAGGTGAACCAGCTGCTTTCTGAGACTTCGCAAGATCTTTCCTGCACTATTGAGACGATTTGGAAGATTTTGGCACAAAACACACCTTCTAACTCCTTCTAGTTCAGGAGTTTGAGTTCTTTGTCGGATGAACTTAGCGAATTATATAATAGATGTTAATAATATAAAATTACTAAAATCAAAATTAAAGTGAAAATGATTAAAATCAAAATAAGAGAAAATAACATCAAAATGAAATAAAATCTGTAAGAAATTAGTTCCGTCCTAATAAAGGATTACGTTAGAATGCATAGAATAGATGTGAGACAACAATGAAAATGCTCATAAGATGGCTGAGGTGGCCCTTTCTCAAAACTTCTCACAAGAGAGAAACAAGATGTTCATTAAAGAACATATAGCCTACTTTCTCCTAAATGCATGGGTATTGTTAACACTTTGTCCTTTTCAAGGAGTATAATTGAATGTTGGTTGTAGTAGCTTGTAGCAATGCAACGTGCTATACAGATATTAAACATGAATAAAAGGTGCCCTTTGCTAGTGCTACCTCTGTAAAAAAAAATCATTCAATTCGGTTTCACCGTGCTTGAATTGATATGGGGAATCGATTAGGACATATACATGGCCGCTATCTGCAAACTATTAGGCTTATAACCTTGTAGTTCAGTTAAAAGATGCTTCCCACAAAAAGGTATGTTGTTGCAAAATTTGGTAGAGATCAAATGATTAGGTTGGTCGAAATTTGATTTAAGCTTTGTACATTTGGGTGGCCGCCATTGCGTTTTTGTCAAGATGGCGGCAATATAAAACATGACACTGAGGTGCCCTTTGCTAGTGCTACCTCTGTACCAAATTTCGTTCAATTAGGTTTCACCGTGTTTTAATCGATAGGGGGAATCGAGTTGCACACATACATGGCCACCATCTGCAAACTTTTGGGCTGATGATATTGTAGTTTGGTCCAAATATGCCTCCCACATAAAGGTATGTTGTTGCAAAATTTGGTAGAGATCTGATTATTAGGTTGGTCGTAATTTGATTTAAGCTTTTAACATTTGGGTGGCCGCAATTACGTTTCCGTCAAGATGGAGGCAATGTAAAACATGACACTGAGGCGCCCTTTGCTAGTGCTACCTCTGTACCAAATTGTGTTCAATTCGGTTTCACCGTGATTGAATAGATAGGGGGAATCGATATGCACACATACATGGCCACCATCCGCAAAGTATTGGGGTGATGACCTTCTAGTTTCGTAAAAAGATTTTTCATACATAAAGGTATAATGTTGCAAACTTTGGTAGAGATCGGATGATTAGGTTAGTCGTAATTTGATTTAAGCTTTGAACATTTGGGTGGCCGCCATTACGTTTCCGTTTAAAATGGCGGCGATATAAAACATGACACTGAGGTGCCCTTCGCTAGTTCTACCTCTGTACCAAGTTTCGTTCAATTCGGTTTCACCGTGATCGAATTGATAGGGGGGGGGGGGGGAGACAGACATTCAGAGTACTCACACTCACACACAGACAAACACACAATTTTTGGCCCTGTGTAGATCTCATAAGTCTACTTTCATTTTTTGAAAAAATCGAAAGTAGGTTAATAAGTGATTCGGATATCAAAACGGGAGAAACCTTCGAGGATAACTATCGACAATCAAGAATTGGAGAATGTGAAGCTGTTCAAGTAGTTGGGAAGCTTGCTGACAAAAGATGCTCAATGCACAAATGAAATTCGCACCAAAATCGTCATGGCCAAAGCCGCATTCAACAAGAAGAGGACTCTGCTCATCAGCAAGTACAGTTAGAACTAAGGAAGTAATTGGTGAAGTGTTACATCTGGAGCATTGCACTGTACGGGGCAGAGACATGGACATGAGAAACAGGGAAAGAAAATTCTTAGAAAGTTTTAAAATGTGGTGCTGGAGGAGAATAGAGAAGATCAAGTGGACAGATCGGGTGACAAACGATGCTGTACTGAGAAGAGTAGGTGAGAAGAAAACTTTACTGAATACAATTCTTCAGAAGAAGGCCAACTGGATCGGAAACATACTTAGATGATGATGATGATGATGATATTTGTTGTTTTAAGGGGCCTAACATCTAGGTTATCGGCCCCTAATGGTTTGGGTGATCGTGATGATGAAAATGAAATGTAAACTATAACTAAATCTAACTACTAACTTATATACTAGAAGAAGAAATGGAAAACAAAAGGAGAATAAGGCAAATAAAGGACAGGAAGAAACGCGCTCAACCCTCGAAGATTGCAGATTGAGGGACTTGGAAGGAAGGAGAGCCACGAAAGACAGATAGGAAAGTGAAAGAGGAGAGGGTCCGCCCCACAGGTAAGATACAAAAGGGGGAAATCGGACCCAGTTCAGGAATCCCTCGGGGTCGCCAACTCCCAAACTCACCAGCCGTGAGCCCCTGAGGGTGTAGCACTATCCTGGGTGCACCAGAAGGGGTGGGGCTACATACACCCCGCCACCTTGAGGGCCTTGAGCAGAAGGCAGGAGATAATATGAAAAGAAAAAGAAGCCTGGCCCCTCGCAGAAGGAGGGTATCAGAAAAGATGAGACAAGGACCAATTAAGGCGGGAAAGGAAGAGACTCGCTAGGCCTCGGATACCCTAATACCGTCGGGGTCGGAAGAGAACAAGAGTTGACCATGTGAGGTCGACAGGAAAGAAGACGGAGAGGAGCCCGACACAAGTAAGTGGAAACAATGCAGGGCCTAGCTGGGGCCCCGTGGTCGCCAACCCACGTCCCACTAGATGTGAGCCCCTGGGGGACATACTTGGACATGAGGGTCTCATACACGACGTCATTGAAGGGAAGATCAAAGGAACGACAGGACGGGGAAGAAGGAGAAGAAGAAGAAGAAGAAGAAGAAGGAGAAGAAGAATTCAAGATCCAGATGACATGAAAGATGGAAGGAGTTGCAGCAGACTGAAGGAAGAAGCTGAACACCGGGAAAATTGGCATCAGAAATTCTCTGTACGAAGACATGGACCTGCCACTAGGCAGAATACTGTATAATAATAATAATAATAATAATAATAATAATAATAATAATAATAAGAGAGAGATAATATAATGAATGAGTGAGTGAAAGAGAGAGAGAGAGAAGACGTCAATAACGGTAGAGGGAGAGAGAAGGAATCACACAAAATATAGGTAGTGTACTAATTAGCTGTGGCAGTGAGCGAGGCTAACTTTAACCTTTCCTCCTTTTGACGTGGACGGGTAACCATGCCAACCACCGCGTTGCGCCGAGCCTGTGTTCTCTACTTTCCGCTCCACCGGATCACTTCACTGCAGCCACAGTGCCAAAGGGGCTGTCCGCATGGTTCACATTTATTTTTGAGAGCCAAGTCTATGCCACCACAAAATATGAAATGTTGGCAATGGGTTATAGTCGACCTTGATATAGGATGAAAATTGAGTACTCTACTTACACATATGTGTCCTAAGTACGGAGGAGAAGTTAAGGGAGTAAAAGGAACAACAAAATTAACATACAAAGAGATACCGTACTGTAAGAAGAACCAGGTACAAACTTTAAATTGACTAGCGGACCCGAGCGAGAAATCTCGCATGTTCATAAACCACACTTCCCCCAATAGGTTTATAATGAGAGACTTAAGGAGAAAGGTTGTTACGTTTTTATTTCAACCAAATGATTATAGAGCACTACTTACATTTCAGTTAGAATTCCAAGTTCTATGTTCCCTAACTTAAGAAGGCAATCACTGAAAATTGGATCATCATAACACTCAGCTGTTAATCGATATTTATGAAATTATACGATTTGAGTACTCATTCCTTTGATTTAATGTTTCTGAAATCCATGCAAAAGGAAAGACCTCAGAATGTTGAAATGACATGAAATAGGAGTCACAGCGGCCAAAATGTGAAGTGGACAGCAATTATGGAGCGTATTTTTCTACAGCAACAGTATCTGCAAATCGCACATGTCATGCATTTTTTTAGTTTTTTTTTTTTAAGAAATTATAGATATTCATGTAATTAGAGTGCAATTCGTCACTGCTAATTATCTTTCATTTGAATGCTCATTTGTCTCGATCGGTCGCTTTTGATCGCCACAGGAGGGATCTATACTACTACTACTACTATAATAATAATAATAATATCGTATGGCCTCGGGTACCGGGCGCAAGCTTTGTTATTTGTCACCCAGAGGGTAGTATGCATGAGGAATTTTGTTGTTCCTTGAAGCACTGTGAAAGTTAAGGAGGTTAGATATCTAAGCTCCTTGATCACCATAGCGCTTTCTAGTAGAGAAATGAGGAACTTTGTGTTGATGGAAAATCCCGAGATTAATTTTGCCATTATGAACACGGCCTACTGAATTCAAATGGGTTCTCTGACATGCCAACATCGTATGACATGCGTGTCGTATTTTTTTCCGCCTCTCAAAAAACACTTACCACGGCCAGGAGCAAACCCGCAAGCTCGGGGTTGGTAGACCGACACGATAACCACTCACCCACCGTGGCAAGATATATATACTACTGAAATAACATAATATATGATTCACAGGACGTCATTAGAGTGCGTGGGAGTTAAATTAGCATTGGTTGGTTATTTACAACTAGAAATAATCCAGCAGCGTAGCCGAACTATACCTCACACTCCGAATCCGTCATGAAAAACTGCAAGTTCACAAACTCGATGCTCGATTAGGTAGACTTAATGTGGGTGTTACCGTCTTTTATCAGACTCCCTTTCTTTCAAATTTGAAGGAAATACTTCGCAGACTTCTCTTCTTAGAATCGAAACACTGAAAGATTAAAACTATGTACAATAAAATGGATTCTTCTGTTACTTATGAAGCAAAACAACCAGTGATAGACGAAGCAAAGAGGATATAAAAAGTAGGTTAACACAGGCAAGGAAAGCATTTCTACAGAAAAGGAATCTGTTGATATCGAATATAGACTTAGGTATTTGGATTTAATTTTTCAAAGCCTTTGTTTGGAGCGTGGCGCTCTATGGAAGTGAAACTTGGACTGTTGGACCAGCAGAAAGGAGGAGAATTGAAGTGTTTGAAATGTGGTGTTAAAGGAGAATGATGAAGATAAGATGGGTAGATAGGGTTACAAATGAAGAGGTATAAAAACGATCGGGAGAGGAGAGATGTTTGTGGCGGCTGCTAATGAATAGATGAGATAGGTTGGTAGGACACGCACTAAGTCAACTAGGAATAGCAAACTTAGTTATGGAAGGAAGGGTCGAGGATAATAACTGTTGAGGTAGACCAAGGTTAGAATATGTTAAACAGATTGCCTCGGATGTAGGGTGTGGTAGCTATGTAGATACGAGACGATTAACTCTGGAGAGGGAAGCATGGATGGCTGCATCAAACCAGTCAAAAGACTGAAGACTCAAACAGCAACAACTCAGTAAAATAGTTCTAAGAATAGGCAATGGTGGGAGTTTCCGAATATGCAACGGAACACATTGGTTTGTACCTGGGTAAATGAATAATCGTTGATTGGAAGATCTCCAGAGCTGTTACGTTAATGCTAATTGTTTTACGTCTCATTTAACTATTACGGCTTTTAGAGAAGCTGGGATGCCGGAATTTTGCACCGAAGGGCTCCCATCAGAGCTGGATAGGTTCCTTTTTAAATCGAAATTAACAAAAACAGTTAATTTCTATGGGACCTGAATAAGTTCATTAAAAAGACCATAACGTTGAGCACGGTTAGTTCCATACGCTCGTAAGACTGGTAATGATAGAAGCCACTTTTCAGTGTTGCCTAAAGAAACAATACAAATTGGGCGGGATTATTATTATTATTATTGGTATTCTGCCCAAAAAGCCGGCCCCGTGGTGTTGGGGTAGCGTGCCTGCCTCTCACCCGGAGGCTCCGTCAGGGATTTTAGAAACTGACGTGAGGGCTGGATCGGGGTGCACTCAGCTTCGTGAGGACAATTGAATAGCTATCTGACAGTAATGAAGCGCCCCGGTCACGAAAAAACAAGATTAACGGCTGAGGGGACCCGATGCGCTGACCTCGCGTCACCCCAATATCTGCAGGCCAAATGGCTGGGCAGCGGTCACTTGGTAGGCCTTGGCCCTTCATGGGCTGTAGTGCCAGGTGTTATTATATTATTATTATTCTGCCCGAAGGGAGGTCCGTGCCTCCAAAGAGGCTATCCTCAGCCGGAGTTTACGTGTGGTAGGGTGGCCAGGGCCCTTACGCTCCTCCTATCGTTGCCAACAGCGCGTGGTCTCACTGAACCGGCATTCCAACCAAGGTCCAACCAAGCCCAATGCTGCTTAATTGCGGAGTTCTCATGGGAACCGGTGTTTCAAAATGGCCAGGCCGTTGGCTTGGGTGGGATATAAGTATTTATATACTGAACACTAACCTGAAAAGAGAAGTTATTATTACAAACTAACACGCTTTTATATAACTTCTTTCTTTTTGATGTGTAACATCTTTCCACTCGGTTGATGAATATTTTTGTGGGAGTGATTTTGAAAAATGGGACGGAAGTGGATCGGAATGACCCAGCTGGAAGTGGTGGATCGAACGGAAGCGGTAAGAGGAAACAATGAGCACGCGGTGTCGGAAATTGATACCATGACGTACCTTCGGCCATGACGAATGTATATGACATACTGAACGGTAAACGCTCATGCGAACTCTGGTGTCAAGTGATTGAAACACATAGAGACCTGTTTATTATGGAGGTGAGTGATCTAGATCCAACCTTTGCTTCCTTGAAATTGAGGAAATATCGCTGACCCAATTGTAGATTTCCGACGAAAGACTCAACATTTGCTCTTTGTTATTCTTGTATTTATATCAGTGTCATTCGGTACTGTCTTTGACCGTCTTCAAATGTAGAGCAAGCGTGTATGTCAGCGCCGGGATATCCCAGGTATTAAAAGCTTTCATAGTATTCCTACAGAACTGTTTTGATATCAGTATTTTTTGGTAAGTTCCCATTACATTCTCCTTGATACTTTTGCTGTGGAATGCTTCGAGTATACAATAGGATAGAGAGTGCGCCCGCTATGCTTCTACTGACCGCCCGTGGGGCCAAAATAAAATCAGCTGATGTTGGGCAAAGCAGAGTTGTCTCCCATAAGAATAGCATTATGAAGTGACTACTGTATCATTTTAAACGATATTTATCATATCAATATGACTCATTTTAATAGAATCCATATGAAATTACGTGTTGGTCTGTGATTCAAGAGGTCCGGGAACTGGGTAAGCCTTTCATGATCTACTGCTGTGCACATTGCATTTACTCGCAAGTTGGCCTATTTATAAGGAATGTAAGGTTATGAGCGGTGTCGCGTCTATTAATCTAGTTGATCCATATCGTATTCTTTATTTAGGCTAGTGCTGGTGGAAGCTACAAATCATCTAATAAAATGGGTTCCCTATTATAAACTACAATATCTGTAAAACACTCCCTTTTACAATAGATTAATATTTGTGCCAATAATAGTAAAAAATACCGGTGTATCAACAATTTCACGTGAGGTTTCTTCTATGTCAGATATTACACATCAAATGCGACTACTGTAACACTCGTAATTTTTTTCAGGTTAGTGTAGCCTATATAAATACTTATATCCCTCCAATGTAATTGGGTGCAATTTGTGTTGCCGGACTAGAAAGCATTCTTTAATACGCTCATAAGAAAGCAAGTACTTTTATGATAATGTCTCCACCTTCAGGGGCTGATTTGTTAGTTTTAACCTTTCTACTTTAAATGGGTCATTTCGACCCGGATTTCGCCCTTATGTGTTTGAAACTCTTAAAGTATTTGCAAGAAGTCGAAAATAGCTGGTATGATCGTTGACTATAATAATTAATAACAATTATTATCTTTTAAATGATTATGTCGACTTCGCTGGGGTCTGGCGTTACGTTACGGTGACGGGACGAAATGTACCGAGAATGCACTGAGGTGTGTGACGTCATCCAGCCAGCTACCTCCTTTGACCTTGGTTTGCACTTGCTAGTCTAGTCTTTCAGACTGAATATAAGTGTTTTATTATTAGTGATTTAAGCCCACGAAGGAGCGCTTCTGCGATGCTTTCTTTGTTCTCCAATATCTCCTCAGTCCAGCCAATAACTCTCCTGTGTGAGCGGTGGTCGCGTCTTAGCCACTTTGGATGGTGGGGACCAAGTGTTAACACTATCACAACATTTGGAACGGTCAAGAACATCACAGTCTAAAATCCCAGCGTTATTCAAGTCCTGTTTCACTACATTTAGCCACAAGCCGCCAGTCTTGTAGCCATTAATCAAGTTGAAGATCGTCTTGGTGATTCTATCGTTCGCCATCCGGAAGAGGTGCCCGTAGAATTTCAGTCGTCTCCGTCACATGATAGTGGTGTCTGGTTCCAACTGACGGTATAGTTCGGTGTTTTCTTTAAGTCGATAAGAGCCATCTGGGAAGAATCTTGGTCCATGAATTTTTCGAAGGATACGTCTCTCGACTTCCTCCAAATCATCCATGTTGCCTATCTTGTTCATCAAGAGGGTCTCTGCTGCATATAAAAATTGTGGTCTAATTACGGTTTTATAATGACAGATTTTTGCATCTTTTGAAATACACCTCTCGTTGTAGTGGTTACGTGGTAGGTAGTAGGCTACATTGAGTTTAGTGCACCTCTCCGAGATTGAGTGCCGTCTCATCCATTCGGGTGGACCCATTCGCCGTGATAATGGAAGCGATCAACTTTCCCAATTGTTCTATATGCAGTTGTTAAAGGGGCTCTCCCGCAATGACGACTATCAAAATACTTGATTTTGTCATACAATAAGATCTTAAAAAAAAGCCATTTTCTGTGTTTGATGCCGGTGTTTATCAAAGAATGGCGTATATAATTGGCTGCTTACGTTAATGCTGCAATATACGTTATCGTTTATAAACACCATGTTTTCTCTTGCTAGTAGTGGCAGTTTTATGGTGGTTATATTGCTTCCGTATACAAGCATGGCTTTGTAGCAGTAGTTGCGTGATTCTGCGGTACAAAATTCATGGCACGAAAGTACAAACAATGAAAGCAAAGAGGAAGTAGTCGATGTATCAGCAGTCCCTTGTGTTTCGCGCACAGAGTAAACTGATGTTGTGGAAATAAGTCAACAACAAATGTCTGTAAAGGGCATTCATAGAAATTATCCTTAACATGCATTTTTAGTTAGTTATTATTGATTAAAAAAATATAAATTATGAAAAATATATAAAAATAAAACCAAATAGGAAGATTCACAGCCAGTGAATTAAAACCCAGCAATTCTTCTAGGTTTATGCCGTGTCTTGTGTGGGTTTTCGCCTAGGAGACCCAGCTGGCTCATCAGCGGGCTATTGGTAGTAGTGGGGTAGTGGGGGAGCTGCTTACCTTTTTATTGAGCCACCCTCGTATTTGCCCCGAACCTGATATCTCGCTAACCAAACATGGGATTAGAACATACAGGGTGTCCTAGCACTGCTAGTAATGCCCCCTACTTTCCTATAGGCTCTTTATTTGATTAAAAGACCAAAACTAAAAGGTCATTCGCGAGTAGTGGGGTAGTGTTGGTTTCCTGAAGTCGCGCTCGTGCTTGAATATGTATGCCTATGTTGGGAAAGGGTTATGTGGTGGGGGAGGAGTAGGGTCGAGTGAGGGGTCGTTTAGATGGTATTTTTTCCGCTCTAGATGATGGTGAGGTTATTTTTTAAAAATGGATGGAATTGGGAAACGCCATTTGGGGTAAACATGTTGTTTTTTGACATTTTGGCGATGAATGTTTTTTTATACGCATGCGCACTTGAGGAGTTTTGTAAGAGGGCGGGCTTTTTAAATGATGATTTATTAATGAGTGTTTTTAATATGTATTGAAATAAACCCCAAAAAACTAATAGGTCATCGGCTTTTTACTATCTCGCTAACCAATAATCGGATTTAAACCTATGAGGTGTCGTAGGACTCGTGGTGAACTCTCTTTTTCTATCGAAGGGGTATATCCACCCCAAAATAAAAACTACCCTTACCCGGGGGATGAAATAGTAATTTATTTTTGTATACTTACGAACTTGGCGGTTTTTGTAAAAGAGCGGGCTTTTTAAATGATGATTTATAAATGAGTGTTTTTTTAATATGTATTGAAATAAACAAAAAAAAACTAATAGGTCATCGGCTTTTTACTATCTCGCTAACCAAAAATCGGATTTAAACGTATGAGGTGTCGTAGGACTCGTGGTGAACTCTCCTTTTCTATGGATGGGGTATATTCACTCCAAAATAAAAACTACCCTTACCCGGGGGGGGTGAAATAGTAATATTTTTTTGTATGTGTGCGCACGGACGGGTTTTGTCAAAAGGACCTAACTATACGTTTGTTAATATTTTCTGAACCCCTCATGGGATTTTGCCATAGGCAGTATTATAGCCCTGGGGGTGACGCCCCGTTTTTGAGTGTATGATTCATTTTTGTCGAAAGGGCCTAACGACACTTTTGTTCATATCTCGCGAACCAATCATGCTAGGGACTTGTATGAGGGGTCCTAGCACTTGGGGCAACATTCCCTGTTTGGGGGTGAAACTACCCCCCAAAATTGAAAAATCCCTATCTCGGAAACGAAGAATCCTAAAATTAGGTGTGATAGCTTAAAAAATAGGGGATGATATAGGCTTTTACCTCGATGGATCATTTCACCCCTAAAACAGTAAATAGTCATGTTATGGGGAAAAAACGTGTTAAACACCTAAAAATGATAAATGAACCTAAGATCTTTTGTTTTTGATGAAAAATAGCAGGGGGGTGAAACTACCCCCCAAAATTGAAAAATCCCTATCTCGGAAACGAAGAATCCTAAAATTAGGTGTGATAGCTTAAAAAATAGGGGATGATATAGGCTTTTACCTCGATGGATCATTTCACCCCTAAAACAGTAAATAGTCATGTTATGGGAGAAAAACGTGTTAAACACCTAAAAATGATAAATGAACCTAAGATCTTTTGTTTTTGATGAAAAATAGCAGGGGGGTGAAACTACCCCCCAAAATTGAAAAATCCCTATCTCGGAAACGAAGAATCCTAAAATTAGGTGTGATAGCTTAAAAAATAGGGGATGATATAGGTTTTTACCTCGATGGATCATTTCACCCCTAAAACAGTAAATAGTCATGTTATGGGGAAAAAACGTGTTAAACACCTAAAAATGATAAATGAACCTAAGATCTTTTGTTTTTGATGAAAAATAGCAGGGGGGTGAAACCACCCCCCAAAATTGAAAAATCCATATCTAGGAAACGAAGAACCCTAAAATTAGGTGTGTTAGCTTAAAAAAATAGGTCATGATATACGCTTTTACCTTGATTGCTCATTTCACCCCTAAAACAGTAAATAGTCATGTTATGGGGAAAAAACGCGTTATACACTTAAAGCATAAGCATCTTTGTGAAACCATGCTTTAATGGACATGTGTATGGATGATGATGGTTGTTATTATTATTATTAGGTAATTATGGATTAATGTGCGGATAGATAACTAACCTGTGGGGAGCGTGATGGCGCAGGTGCTTAGCTGCTCGTCTTTACTCGGGCAGGTGGGGTTCAAATCCCGGTGACGGCGGGGGTTGGAATTTTCACCTGAAAAAAATCACGTGGCGTCAGGAAGGGCATTCGGCCTTAAATCCCCGGCCAAAACCAAAATGAGCCTGGTTGGCTCCGGCGACTCAAAATAATTGGGAAAAGCCGAAGAAAGAAAAAATGATAACTCACCAGTAATAGTAAACATTGGTTTGAGGTGTTGAAGAAGTCAGGATGGCCAACCCTTTACCCTGGTTCACGAATGGACCCCAAAAAGTTTTACCTGTCAAGACTCAGTCTACCCTGTTGCAGCCTTGTGAAAAAAAATCGAACCGGGGCCTCTGTAGTGACAGTGGAGCTATATTCATGATGATTTTTAAACAAACATAGGCTTGCCTACTACCGCTGTGTTGAATCTGCACAGAGACTCTGGCTTTGGTTTGCGTAGTGTGCCTTGCTGATAACAGCACAGCGACCTTGTCAGTAAGTTTCATATTACTCATTTGCTTGATAGCGGACATGCTATGCACATGACTAGATCGTTGTTAGGTTTGACAAAGGCTTAGTGAACCTTATGGCAACCTTGAAATGAATGTCATGGTATAGTCGGGGTTGGAAGCCAAGACCTTAGGGTTGACAACCAAGTAGGTTAACCACTACACGGTGAGATGGTCAAATAATAATGTAACAGAACATATAGAAACGTTTTCTATAGTTTAACGAATTGGCATACCATGAGAGGTGTAGGTAATGGAAATTGAATCCTTAGCTGATGATTATACTACTTTCCATGCGCACGTTTAAGCTATCATGTTAGAAAAATAATGGTATGGCTTGTTTTAAACGGAGAATAATAATTGTGTTTACTGTGAAACACAAATCTGAATTTAAAATTAATTTAAAATAATTAATAATTTAAAATTAACTAATTTAAAATTAGTTTAGTACGCTGAAGTTAAAATGAATAATGATCACGTTACAGACAGCCAGTTTCAAAGCCATGAGAACTAAGTGAACAAAGTATAAAATTCATGAGCCAGTGAGGAATTCAACATGCTGTCCTTTGACAAGAGAGAAGCGTTCTACAGCGACCCTCAATGGTTTGGGTCATCGTAAAGATGAAAATTAAATCTAAGCTACTACACTCTTATATACTAGAATAAGAAATGGAAAACAATTGGTCAAATAAAGGACAAAAGGAATAAAAAAAAATGGCCCTCAACCCTCAAGCATAAGGATTGAGGGAGTTGGAAGGAAGGAGAGCCATGAAAGGCAGATAAAAAGTATACTAGGAGTGGCTTTGCCCCAGAGGTAATGGATAAAGAGGAGGAAAACTGGACTCAGCTCAGAAATCCCTTGGGGTTGCCAACTTCCAAACTGATCAGCCCTTGAGGGTGTAGCCATAGGCAGAGTGCATCGCAAGTCGTGGGGCTAAATACACCCTACCTTCTTGAGGGGGCTTGGGCAAAAGACAGGAAATAACATGAAAATAAAAAAGCAAGGCTGCCTCCTCAGGATATCAGAAAAAATAAATAAACCAGGGCCAATGAAGTTTCAAAAGGAAGAGACTCCCTAGGGCTCGGATACTCTAATCATGTTGGGGTCGGTAGAGAACAAGAGTTGAGCAAGTGTGGTCGACAGGAAATAAGAGAGTGAGGAGCCTAGCACAAGTTAGTGGAAGCAATGACGGTCTCAGCTGGGACTCCGTGATCGTCAACCTACATGACACTAGATATGACGCCCAGGGGTGGAATTAAAGACCTCTTTTTGTTTTTTATCACTGGCTTTTAAGAACGCTAACACATGGCATGCCTTATAATGCAATACTGGTCCTAGGGTATGCAAAATTGTATTAGAAACTCAGCTAATAATAGTGTGCTTGCCCATGATTATTTTCCCAAGGACTGATAACCATGATTTCCAAGCCCCTAAGTAAGACAAAAAACAAATGATTTTCATTTTCCAATGAGTTGGGGTGAGGTGAGGCGAGTTTTCTATACACCAAACTGATGTGGTTTCCCACTTCTACTCCAGGCAAATGCACATTTGATGTTAAGATTAGTGAAATGGTTTGCAACTGCCCAATGCTAGGACCTGATTAGTGGCTTTTAAAAATGAAATGGAATGGAGTACACTTACCCCAAAACCAGCAAGAGGAGTGTTCGATCCCCCACAACAACCATCCTTAAAGTCAATATAAATGACTATGCACTTCAGGTCAAGACGGTCTCCTCTCTCCAATCCTACCCCTTGGTGGTGAAAGGCACACTCTAATACAACCTTCATAGTGACAGGTTATCTGTTAAATACCTAACTATCCCCAGATTTACCTTAAATTTTCCGAAAGTCCACTACATTTTCCGAAAATTGACCAAATGACACAACATTCCAGAAAAATTCAACAAATGACTACCAGATTTATTGAAATTCCATTGATTTACCTAAGCATGGTTTAAACTACCTCAAATTCATATAAAATTAGACGAATATAGATGAAAATTCACTAAAATTTACCGAATTTAGCCAAGTGGTGTACAAACCATGAAATGTATCCATTTTTTTTTATTAAAATTGACTACATGTACTCGAAAATTTCATAATATTCCCTTTACATGTATGCTTTTTGTTGTTGTTGTTGTTTCGTTTACCATACTCTCTGCAGACAAATACCTCAATATGAATTTCTCTTAGACTAGGAGCTCTACATTCGATATGATAGCTGAGTTTCATTTCCCATAAACTTGTCACTGAGGCGGGTGTCAGGAAAAGGCATTCAGCTGTAAAAACCACACTCTCACATAGACTTTCATAACCTCTTACGTTGAGGTTCCTAACGCTAACGACATTGAATGATTGAACGGTTTCCTTTTCACTATTCCTGTCTATACTTTCCTCTTTAAGGTTGCGAGATGTTTGCAAGATTCCTAAAATGCAATTAAATGTAATAAATACCTTAAGATGGTTTCATTTGTTTAATGATAATGGTGTTGATGATTGTTATATATACGTGAAGACTAATTTTTTAGGTCTTGACTGGCCTTGCAATAAGAATTGACTAACCACACATGAGTTACCTATGAGGGAAACATTTTAGCCCACTATGTTGGTTATTGACCAGTGAGTACAGTTGTAGAAAGCTGTTTATTATTATTTTTTTGAAATCATATACAACAGAGGCTTAAACCTATAGACAAACCGTGTGACCATGTTTGTTAAACATGACATTATACCAGAGACAATTAGGAAACTTGTGTAGAGCTTACCAAAAATAATGTTGTGTAACAGTAAATGCTAGTCAACAAACAGTTATGCCATACTAAAAAAATCATCATACAATACCTGAGAGAGCTCTTCTAAAAGTATTAATGCGTAACATGTTTCCACTCGCTTGCTATATATTTTTCGGCGTGGGAATGATTCTCAAGAAATGAAATGCAAATGAAACTGAAATGCAACACAAACGAATAATGAGCGCGCGCGGTGATTGAGATTGATAACATGACGTACTGTCGGTTATGTAGCTATGTGGAATGTTTATCACATATGGTTTACTTCAAGGTTTGGAGATCCCATTAAAGATATTCCTACAATAAATGATTTTCAAGTTGTCGTTCTATGGCGTGAAATTATTTAATATATGATATTTGCTAAAAGGATTTACCACTGGAATTATTTTACAAGTAGTTATTTTAATGACCAACAGAGTTCACTGTTAAGAAGGTAGATCCCTATGTGGAATGTAGGATAACATGTTATACATGATACGTGACAACTGTAAGGCTTGTGATTTTTAAGATGCCTTTATCCCTATATTAATCACCCAGTTTGCAATACTGATAACTGCAATGTTACTGGAAAAAAAATTGAAACAAAACAAAAACCGGCATTGAAAAACCAAAAAAGTGGTTGAGCATATATATAGTGGGGAAAAGAAAAGTTTTGTAAACACTAATGTCCAACAAGACTAATTAAATCAGTAACTGTCAGGGTGGCCGAGTGGTTAAGGCGTTTGACTTAAGATCAAATTTCCAAATATATAAGGAAGCAAGGGTTCGAATCCCTTCCCTGACATAACTATTGCTTGAACATGCAAGAAAACAAGAAATATACACAAACTATGTTTATCAATTTAATCATTTTTTTTTACAATACAGCTCTTTTGGTTTATCATTTCTTTTTAACATAACACTTGTTGAAAATTATTTTTTAGGGGATGGGGGTGTTGCTACGTTGACCCATCACACAATAATAGCAGCTTTACGAAGTTCATTTTCTATATTTAATAGCTCTTTCTCATAACCAATATGACCAAGCTGTTTACAGGCATGCAAGAGCTGTAGACGTTCGACTAATATATTAGGATCGTTCCATTTACTATTTTTTATGAATGGTTTCAGAATCTCGGGAAGCAGTTCATCATTATCACCATTAATATGATTATCATCCTCATTATTATAATCATTTTCATAATGATGATCATTATCATCGTTATCATTACCATGATAATTTCCACCTGTGTCCACAGTCTGTTCAATGGTTTGAGTTGTCTTTGATAGTGTTGAAAGCTTCTTTTTAGATGTGCTAGAATGCTTTAACATTGTTATGTTATTATTACCACTATTACCTTTCCCCACTAACTTTTTGATGGGGTATATTGTCTCTGATAGGGTTGAGGGCTTTTGAGATGTGGGGGCATGTCTGAACATGGGTTTCACAGGAGGTGTTAAAGGTTTCTCATTAAACAACTCGCTAACAGCATGAGTGCGTTGTAGTGTATTAAACTTGAGGTTAATATTATCTTGAGCAGTACTATCTTTCTCTTGGACTTGGTTTCTTGCTTTGGTTTGGGTTTTCCTTACATTTAGACTAGCGTGATTATTAAGTTTACATTCATGATTGTTTGAAGAAAGTACGTCCAATTCTTTTGTTTTAAGCATTCCTCGACACTGTTTCGATCGTTGCTTTGAACAGCGCCAAATAACAGTTCCATTTTTATTGCTTCGTTTCACAATATATGAATATCCTTTATAGTATGCATAAGGCTTACCATACCTAGTCACTGATACTTCCATATCAACTGTCAAGCACAAACTAATCTCTAGTAAAGACAACTTGGTAATAACAACAATAGTTTAATGTGGGAGCATATATACATGCAAAAAAGTGGGAGCAAAAGTGGGGGGGGGGTAAAAAGTGGGAGCAAATGTGGGAGAAAAAAATAACTGTGAGCAAAAAGTGGGAGCATATATGGGATCAAATGTGGGAGCAAAGCAAATATAAAAAAAAAGTGGGAGCAAATATGCTAACAAATATGTCAACAAATATACCAGCAAAAGTAAATACACAAGTCAAGATAGATTAAAGTGCAAAGAAAATATGCAAGCAAATATGAGAGCAAAAATGGTGTTTTTTCTAAAACAACTAGACATAACAAACTTAGTCATAACCTAACCTAACCTAACCTAACCTAACCTCACCTAACCTCACCTAACCTCACCTCACCTAACCTCACCTAACTTCACCTAACCTAACCTAACCTAACTTATCTTCACCTAATCTAACTTGACTGAACTTTACCTAACCTAACCCATCATAACTTCACCTAACCTAACTTTACCTCATCTAACTTCACCTAACCTAACTTTCAACTCACAGATCAAAATTAAATCCTAGGCATAGTTGAGTTGGAACCCAAGACTTCAGGGATAACACACAAGTATACTAGCCACTACACCGCAAAATGGGCAAATTATCATGCAACACAACATAAAGTAAAAGTTTCCTGTAGTGTAACTCATTGGCTGTCAACCATAGTTTGGGAATTCAAACCCAAGACCTCAGGACTTTTGTTTTGAACATTATCAGAAATATTATTCCATTTACATTTTGCTGCTGCTGCTTATAGTTATAAGAGTTGGCATTAATATGGAAAGCAAAAAAAATGTGGGAGCAAAAAGTGGGTGGAAAACGTGTAAGCAGAAGTGGGAGCAAACAAGTGTGAGCAAATATGGGAGCAGAAAGTGGGAGCAAATGTGAAAGCAAAAGTGGGAGCAAAAAGAGCGAGCAAAAGTGAGTGTACAAAGTAGGAGCAAAATGTGTGAGTAAAAAGTGGGGGCAAATGTGGTGTTTTACTAAAACAATCTCCCCTAACCTAACCTAAACTAACTTCACCCAACCTAATTTCACCTAACCTAACTTTACTTAACCTAACCTTCCAACTCTCAGATCAAAAATTAAATTCTGGCCATAGTCGAGTTGGAACCCAAAACCTCTGGGATAACACCCAAGTATACTAGCCACTACATCGCGAAATGGGCAAATTATCATGCAACACAACACAAAAATAAAAAGATTTCTGTAGTGTAACTCATTGGCTGACAATCATAGTTGAGAATTCAAACCCAAGACCTCAGGACTTTTGTTTTGAACATTATCAGAAATATTATTCCATTTACATTTTGCTGTTGCTTATAGTTATAAGAGTTGACATTAATATGGGAGCAAAAGTGAAAGCAAAAAGTGGGTGCAAGCATGGCTGGTTGTAGAGACTTTCATATCATCAAATACACATAAATTAAAATTTAGTAAAGTGACTTGGCTAATAATAATAATAATAATAATATTAACAGTTTAAAAAAAAATCAAGGGGATTGATATTTTTCAGGGTGTAATTTCCAAAGTACTGTCAAGAATAATAATTACATGAACAGATTCCAAGAACTCTAGAGTGCTTTTAAGGTTAATGATTGGCTAGGAGTGAGATAGAGCTAGCTAACCTAAGTTAACCTCAGCTCAGTAAACCTAACCTTGTCACATGGCATGTTCTACAAGTATAGACTTGCTTTGAGACTGGCTATGACGTCACAGATGAATGGCGGTGGGAATCTGGCAAAAAGGAAAATGTTTTTGGATAATAAAAACGTCATGTCCAGCCTCCCACCGCCATTCATCTGTGACGTCATAGCCAGTCTCAAAGCAAGTCTATACTTGTAGAACATGCCATGTGACAAGGTTAGGTTTACTGAGCTGAGGTTAACTTAGGTTAGCTAGCTCTATCTCACTCCTAGCCAATCATTAACCTTAAAAGCACTCTAGAGTTCTTGGAATCTGTTCATGTAATTATTATTCTTGACAGTACTTTGGAAATTACACCCTGAAAAATATCAATCCCCTTGATTTTTTTTTAAACTGTTAATATTATTATTATTATTATTATTAGCCAAGTCACTTTACTAAATTTTAATTTATGTGTATTTGATGATATGAAAGTCTCTACAACCAGCCATGCTTGCACCCACTTTTTGCTTTCACTTTTGCTCCCATATTAATGTCAACTCTTATAACTATAAGCAACAGCAAAATGTAAATGGAATAATATTTCTGATAATGTTCAAAACAAAAGTCCTGAGGTCTTGGGTTTGAATTCTCAACTATGATTGTCAGCCAATGAGTTACACTACAGAAATCTTTTTATTTTTGTGTTGTGTTGCATGATAATTTGCCCATTTCGCGATGTAGTGGCTAGTATACTTGGGTGTTATCCCAGAGGTTTTGGGTTCCAACTCGACTATGGCCAGAATTTAATTTTTGATCTGAGAGTTGGAAGGTTAGGTTAAGTAAAGTTAGGTTAGGTGAAATTAGGTTGGGTGAAGTTAGTTTAGGTTAGGTTAGGGGAGATTGTTTTAGTAAAACACCACATTTGCCCCCACTTTTTACTCACACATTTTGCTCCTACTTTGTACACTCACTTTTGCTCGCTCTTTTTGCTCCCACTTTTGCTTTCACATTTGCTCCCACTTTCTGCTCCCATATTTGCTCACACTTGTTTGCTCCCACTTCTGCTTACACGTTTTCCACCCACTTTTTGCTCCCACATTTTTTTTGCTTTCCATATTAATGCCAACTCTTATAACTATAAGCAGCAGCAGCAAAATGTAAATGGAATAATATTTCTGATAATGTTCAAAACAAAAGTCCTGAGGTCTTGGGTTTGAATTCCCAAACTATGGTTGACAGCCAATGAGTTACACTACAGGAAACTTTTACTTTATGTTGTGTTGCATGATAATTTGCCCATTTTGCGGTGTAGTGGCTAGTATACTTGTGTGTTATCCCTGAAGTCTTGGGTTCCAACTCAACTATGCCTAGGATTTAATTTTGATCTGTGAGTTGAAAGTTAGGTTAGGTGAAGTTAGATGAGGTAAAGTTAGGTTAGGTGAAGTTATGATGGGTTAGGTTAGGTAAAGTTCAGTCAAGTTAGATTAGGTGAAGATAAGTTAGGTTAGGTTAGGTTAGGTGAAGTTAGGTGAGGTTAGGTGAGGTGAGGTTAGGTGAGGTTAGGTGAGGTTAGGTTAGGTTAGGTTAGGTTAGGTTATGACTAAGTTTGTTATGTCTAGTTGTTTTAGAAAAAACACCATTTTTGCTCTCATATTTGCTTGCATATTTTCTTTGCACTTTAATCTATCTTGACTTGTGTATTTACTTTTGCTGGTATATTTGTTGACATATTTGTTAGCATATTTGCTCCCACTTTTTTTTTATATTTGCTTTGCTCCCACATTTGATCCCATATATGCTCCCACTTTTTGCTCACAGTTATTTTTTTCTCCCACATTTGCTCCCACTTTTTACCCCCCCCCCCACTTTTGCTCCCACTTTTTTGCATGTATATATGCTCCCACATTAAACTATTGTTGTTATTACCAAGTTGTCTTTACTAGAGATTAGTTTGTGCTTGACAGTTGATATGGAAGTATCAGTGACTAGGTATGGTAAGCCTTATGCATACTATAAAGGATATTCATATATTGTGAAACGAAGCAATAAAAATGGAACTGTTATTTGGCGCTGTTCAAAGCAACGATCGAAACAGTGTCGAGGAATGCTTAAAACAAAAGAATTGGACGTACTTTCTTCAAACAATCATGAATGTAAACTTAATAATCACGCTAGTCTAAATGTAAGGAAAACCCAAACCAAAGCAAGAAACCAAGTCCAAGAGAAAGATAGTACTGCTCAAGATAATATTAACCTCAAGTTTAATACACTACAACGCACTCATGCTGTTAGCGAGTTGTTTAATGAGAAACCTTTAACACCTCCTGTGAAACCCATGTTCAGACATGCCCCCACATCTCAAAAGCCCTCAACCCTATCAGAGACAATATACCCCATCAAAAAGTTAGTGGGGAAAGGTAATAGTGGTAATAATAACATAACAATGTTAAAGCATTCTAGCACATCTAAAAAGAAGCTTTCAACACTATCAAAGACAACTCAAACCATTGAACAGACTGTGGACACAGGTGGAAATTATCATGGTAATGATAACGATGATAATGATCATCATTATGAAAATGATTATAATAATGAGGATGATAATCATATTAATGGTGATAATGATGAACTGCTTCCCGAGATTCTGAAACCATTCATAAAAAATAGTAAATGGAACGATCCTAATATATTAGTCGAACGTCTACAGCTCTTGCATGCCTGTAAACAGCTTGGTCATATTGGTTATGAGAAAGAGCTATTAAATATAGAAAATGAACTTCGTAAAGCTGCTATTATTGTGTGATGGGTCAACGTAGCAACACCCCCATCCCCTAAAAAATAATTTTCAACAAGTGTTATGTTAAAAAGAAATGATAAACCAAAAGAGCTGTATTGTAAAAAAAAATGATTAAATTGATAAACATAGTTTGTGTATATTTCTTGTTTTCTTGCATGTTCAAGCAATAGTTATGTCAGGGAAGGGATTCGAACCCTTGCTTCCTTATATATTTGGAAATTTGATCTTAAGTCAAACGCCTTAACCACTCGGCCACCCTGACAGTTACTGATTTAATTAGTCTTGTTGGACATTAGTGTTTACAAAACTTTTCTTTTCCCCACTATATATATGCTCAACCACTTTTTTGGTTTTTCAATGCCGGTTTTTGTTTTGTTTCAATTTTTTTTCCAGTAACATTGCAGTTATCAGTATTGCAAACTGGGTGATTAATATAGGGATAAAGGCATCTTAAAAATCACAAGCCTTACAGTTGTCACGTATCATGTATAACATGTTATCCTACATTCCACATAGGGATCTACCTTCTTAACAGTGAACTCTGTTGGTCATTAAAATAACTACTTGTAAAATAATTCCAGTGGTAAATCCTTTTAGCAAATATCATATATTAAATAATTTCACGCCATAGAACGACAATTTGAAAATCATTTATTGTAGGAATATCTTTAATGGGATCTCCAAACCTTGAAGTAAACCATATGTGATAAACATTCCACATAGCTACATAACCGACAGTACGTCATGTTATCAATCTCAATCACCGCGCGCGCTCATTATTCGTTTGTGTTGCATTTCAGTTTCATTTGCATTTCATTTCTTGAGAATCATTCCCACGCCGAAAAATATATAGCAAGCGAGTGGAAACATGTTACGCATTAATACTTTTAGAAGAGCTCTCTCAGGTATTGTATGATGATTTTTTTAGTATGGCATAACTGTTTGTTGACTAGCATTTACTGTTACACAACATTATTTTTGGTAAGCTCTACACAAGTTTCCTAATTGTCTCTGGTATAATGTCATGTTTAACAAACATGGTCACACGGTTTGTCTATAGGTTTAAGCCTCTGTTGTATATGATTTCAAAAAAATAATAATAAACAGCTTTCTACAACTGTACTCACTGGTCAATAACCAACATAGTGGGCTAAAATGTTTCCCTCATAGGTAACTCATGTGTGGTTAGTCAATTCTTATTGCAAGGCCAGTCAAGACCTAAAAAATTAGTCTTCACGTATATATAACAATCATCAACACCATTATCATTAAACAAATGAAACCATCTTAAGGTATTTATTACATTTAATTGCATTTTAGGAATCTTGCAAACATCTCGCAACCTTAAAGAGGAAAGTATAGACAGGAATAGTGAAAAGGAAACCGTTCAATCATTCAATGTCGTTAGCGTTAGGAACCTCAACGTAAGAGGTTATGAAAGTCTATGTGAGAGTGTGGTTTTTACAGCTGAATGCCTTTTCCTGACACCCGCCTCAGTGACAAGTTTATGGGAAATGAAACTCAGCTATCATATCGAATGTAGAGCTCCTAGTCTAAGAGAAATTCATATTGAGGTATTTGTCTGCAGAGAGTATGGTAAACGAAACAACAACAACAACAAAAAGCATACATGTAAAGGGAATATTATGAAATTTTCGAGTACATGTAGTCAATTTTAATTAAAAAAAATGGATACATTTCATGGTTTGTACACCACTTGGCTAAATTCGGTAAATTTTAGTGAATTTTCATCTATATTCGTCTAATTTTATATGAATTTGAGGTAGTTTAAACCATGCTTAGGTAAATCAATGGAATTTCAATAAATCTGGTAGTCATTTGTTGAATTTTTCTGGAATGTTGTGTCATTTGGTCAATTTTCGGAAAATGTAGTGGACTTTCGGAAAATTTAAGGTAAATCTGGGGATAGTTAGGTATTTAACAGATAACCTGTCACTATGAAGGTTGTATTAGAGTGTGCCTTTCACCACCAAGGGGTAGGATTGGAGAGAGGAGACCGTCTTGACCTGAAGTGCATAGTCATTTATATTGACTTTAAGGATGGTTGTTGTGGGGGATCGAACACTCCTCTTGCTGGTTTTGGGGTAAGTGTACTCCATTCCATTTCATTTTTAAAAGCCACTAATCAGGTCCTAGCATTGGGCAGTTGCAAACCATTTCACTAATCTTAACATCAAATGTGCATTTGCCTGGAGTAGAAGTGGGAAACCACATCAGTTTGGTGTATAGAAAACTCGCCTCACCTCACCCCAACTCATTGGAAAATGAAAATCATTTGTTTTTTGTCTTACTTAGGGGCTTGGAAATCATGGTTATCAGTCCTTGGGAAAATAATCATGGGCAAGCACACTATTATTAGCTGAGTTTCTAATACAATTTTGCATACCCTAGGACCAGTATTGCATTATAAGGCATGCCATGTGTTAGCGTTCTTAAAAGCCAGTGATAAAAAACAAAAAGAGGTCTTTAATTCCACCCCTGGGCGTCATATCTAGTGTCATGTAGGTTGACGATCACGGAGTCCCAGCTGAGACCGTCATTGCTTCCACTAACTTGTGCTAGGCTCCTCACTCTCTTATTTCCTGTCGACCACACTTGCTCAACTCTTGTTCTCTACCGACCCCAACATGATTAGAGTATCCGAGCCCTAGGGAGTCTCTTCCTTTTGAAACTTCATTGGCCCTGGTTTATTTATTTTTTCTGATATCCTGAGGAGGCAGCCTTGCTTTTTTATTTTCATGTTATTTCCTGTCTTTTGCCCAAGCCCCCTCAAGAAGGTAGGGTGTATTTAGCCCCACGACTTGCGATGCACTCTGCCTATGGCTACACCCTCAAGGGCTGATCAGTTTGGAAGTTGGCAACCCCAAGGGATTTCTGAGCTGAGTCCAGTTTTCCTCCTCTTTATCCATTACCTCTGGGGCAAAGCCACTCCTAGTATACTTTTTATCTGCCTTTCATGGCTCTCCTTCCTTCCAACTCCCTCAATCCTTATGCTTGAGGGTTGAGGGCCATTTTTTTTTATTCCTTTTGTCCTTTATTTGACCAATTGTTTTCCATTTCTTATTCTAGTATATAAGAGTGTAGTAGCTTAGATTTAATTTTCATCTTTACGATGACCCAAACCATTGAGGGTCGCTGTAGAACGCTTCTCTCTTGTCAAAGGACAGCATGTTGAATTCCTCACTGGCTCATGAATTTTATACTTTGTTCACTTAGTTCTCATGGCTTTGAAACTGGCTGTCTGTAACGTGATCATTATTCATTTTAACTTCAGCGTACTAAACTAATTTTAAATTAGTTAATTTTAAATTATTAATTATTTTAAATTAATTTTAAATTCAGATTTGTGTTTCACAGTAAACACAATTATTATTCTCCGTTTAAAACAAGCCATACCATTATTTTTCTAACATGATAGCTTAAACGTGCGCATGGAAAGTAGTATAATCATCAGCTAAGGATTCAATTTCCATTACCTACACCTCTCATGGTATGCCAATTCGTTAAACTATAGAAAACGTTTCTATATGTTCTGTTACATTATTATTTGACCATCTCACCGTGTAGTGGTTAACCTACTTGGTTGTCAACCCTAAGGTCTTGGCTTCCAACCCCGACTATACCATGACATTCATTTCAAGGTTGCCATAAGGTTCACTAAGCCTTTGTCAAACCTAACAACGATCTAGTCATGTGCATAGCATGTCCGCTATCAAGCAAATGAGTAATATGAAACTTACTGACAAGGTCGCTGTGCTGTTATCAGCAAGGCACACTACGCAAACCAAAGCCAGAGTCTCTGTGCAGATTCAACACAGCGGTAGTAGGCAAGCCTATGTTTGTTTAAAAATCATCATGAATATAGCTCCACTGTCACTACAGAGGCCCCGGTTCGATTTTTTTTCACAAGGCTGCAACAGGGTAGACTGAGTCTTGACAGGTAAAACTTTTTGGGGTCCATTCGTGAACCAGGGTAAAGGGTTGGCCATCCTGACTTCTTCAACACCTCAAACCAATGTTTACTATTACTGGTGAGTTATCATTTTTTCTTTCTTCGGCTTTTCCCAATTATTTTGAGTCGCCGGAGCCAACCAGGCTCATTTTGGTTTTGGCCGGGGATTTAAGGCCGAATGCCCTTCCTGACGCCACGTGATTTTTTTCAGGTGAAAATTCCAACCCCCGCCGTCACCGGGATTTGAACCCCACCTGCCCGAGTAAAGACGAGCAGCTAAGCACCTGCGCCATCACGCTCCCCACAGGTTAGTTATCTATCCGCACATTAATCCATAATTACCTAATAATAATAATAACAACCATCATCATCCATACACATGTCCATTAAAGCATGGTTTCACAAAGATGCTTATGCTTTAAGTGTATAACGCGTTTTTTCCCCATAACATGACTATTTACTGTTTTAGGGGTGAAATGAGCAATCAAGGTAAAAGCGTATATCATGACCTATTTTTTTAAGCTAACACACCTAATTTTAGGGTTCTTCGTTTCCTAGATATGGATTTTTCAATTTTGGGGGGTGGTTTCACCCCCCTGCTATTTTTCATCAAAAACAAAAGATCTTAGGTTCATTTATCATTTTTAGGTGTTTAACACGTTTTTTCCCCATAACATGACTATTTACTGTTTTAGGGGTGAAATGATCCATCGAGGTAAAAACCTATATCATCCCCTATTTTTTAAGCTATCACACCTAATTTTAGGATTCTTCGTTTCCGAGATAGGGATTTTTCAATTTTGGGGGGTAGTTTCACCCCCCTGCTATTTTTCATCAAAAACAAAAGATCTTAGGTTCATTTATCATTTTTAGGTGTTTAACACGTTTTTCTCCCATAACATGACTATTTACTGTTTTAGGGGTGAAATGATCCATCGAGGTAAAAGCCTATATCATCCCCTATTTTTTAAGCTATCACACCTAATTTTAGGATTCTTCGTTTCCGAGATAGGGATTTTTCAATTTTGGGGGGTAGTTTCACCCCCCTGCTATTTTTCATCAAAAACAAAAGATCTTAGGTTCATTTATCATTTTTAGGTGTTTAACACGTTTTTTCCCCATAACATGACTATTTACTGTTTTAGGGGTGAAATGATCCATCGAGGTAAAAGCCTATATCATCCCCTATTTTTTAAGCTATCACACCTAATTTTAGGATTCTTCGTTTCCGAGATAGGGATTTTTCAATTTTGGGGGGTAGTTTCACCCCCAAACAGGGAATGTTGCCCCAAGTGCTAGGACCCCTCATACAAGTCCCTAGCATGATTGGTTCGCGAGATATGAACAAAAGTGTCGTTAGGCCCTTTCGACAAAAATGAATCATACACTCAAAAACGGGGCGTCACCCCCAGGGCTATAATACTGCCTATGGCAAAATCCCATGAGGGGTTCAGAAAATATTAACAAACGTATAGTTAGGTCCTTTTGACAAAACCCGTCCGTGCGCACACATACAAAAAAATATTACTATTTCACCCCCCCCGGGTAAGGGTAGTTTTTATTTTGGAGTGAATATACCCCATCCATAGAAAAGGAGAGTTCACCACGAGTCCTACGACACCTCATACGTTTAAATCCGATTTTTGGTTAGCGAGATAGTAAAAAGCCGATGACCTATTAGTTTTTTTTTGTTTATTTCAATACATATTAAAAAAACACTCATTTATAAATCATCATTTAAAAAGCCCGCTCTTTTACAAAAACCGCCAAGTTCGTAAGTATACAAAAATAAATTACTATTTCATCCCCCGGGTAAGGGTAGTTTTTATTTTGGGGTGGATATACCCCTTCGATAGAAAAAGAGAGTTCACCACGAGTCCTACGACACCTCATAGGTTTAAATCCGATTATTGGTTAGCGAGATAGTAAAAAGCCGATGACCTATTAGTTTTTTGGGGTTTATTTCAATACATATTAAAAACACTCATTAATAAATCATCATTTAAAAAGCCCGCCCTCTTACAAAACTCCTCAAGTGCGCATGCGTATAAAAAAACATTCATCGCCAAAATGTCAAAAAACAACATGTTTACCCCAAATGGCGTTTCCCAATTCCATCCATTTTTAAAAAATAACCTCACCATCATCTAGAGCGGAAAAAATACCATCTAAACGACCCCTCACTCGACCCTACTCCTCCCCCACCACATAACCCTTTCCCAACATAGGCATACATATTCAAGCACGAGCGCGACTTCAGGAAACCAACACTACCCCACTACTCGCGAATGACCTTTTAGTTTTGGTCTTTTAATCAAATAAAGAGCCTATAGGAAAGTAGGGGGCATTACTAGCAGTGCTAGGACACCCTGTATGTTCTAATCCCATGTTTGGTTAGCGAGATATCAGGTTCGGGGCAAATACGAGGGTGGCTCAATAAAAAGGTAAGCAGCTCCCCCACTACCCCACTACTATTGGTGTCACCGCCCGGACCCCCAATGGAGTAGCGCGCTACCTCCCTTTATATTAAGCGCTCATGCACCTCTTTACTGCGATAACTAGAAGCCCAAGCAGCCATAACCTCCCTATGAAGGCTTCCGTAGCGCGCAGTTCGCTACTCCAGTGGGGGACTAGGCTGGGACACCAAGAGTCCGCTAATAATAATATCGTATGGCCTCGAGGCCGGGTGCAAGCTTTGTTATTTGACACCCAAAGGGTAGCTTGCATGTCGAATTTCGTTGTTCCTCGAAGCACTATGAATGTCAAGGAGGTTAGATATATAAGCTCCTTGAGCACTATAGCGCTTTCTAGCAGCGAAATTAGGAACTTTGTTTTGGCGGAAACTCCCGAGATTAATTTTTCCATTAAAACACGGCCTACTGAATTCAAATGGGTTCTTTAACAATGCCAACATCGTATGACATGGTATCGTAATTTTTGCCGCCTTTCAAAAATCACTTGCCACGGCCAGGAGTGAACCTGCAATCTTGGGGTTAGTAGAAAGACACATTGACCACTCACCCACCGTGGCAAGCAAGAGCCAGCTGATGAGCCAGCTTGGTGTCCTAGGCGAAATTCCACACAAGACACGGCACAAACCTAGAATAATTGCTGAGTTCCAAATAGGAAGGTTAAAGGGGATAGTAAATACCAACAAAGCAATGACTCGTACGTCGTACAGTACGAACAAAATGCATGTTCGTGCATATGAAAAGGTACCAGTTCCAGAATTCTAGTAGAAGGGATATTACAATTTAAACTAACCACTGACAAATATTTAAAATCCACTTACATTATATGTTTGTCTGACTAAAACCTAAACATAGACAGGGTTGGTTGGTTGGTCCCTCAGTTTATAGTAAAGCCATCATTACTTCCGACTTTACGTTTCAGTGCTAGGCTGAGTTTCGTTCTCTAAATTGGGACATCACGAACGAAACTCAATTTGTCGTGATATATCGGTTTGAATGGCTGCCTGTGATTGGCTAGTTAAAGTGATTTTCCTTCTGACCGCTAGATAACTCTAGGGTTACACGGAAACGTCATGTCGGAAGTAAGGATGGCTCTACTATAGGGTCTGCGACAACACGGTCATGTAGCCCCGTGTACTTTGGGTGTGTGTAGAAACTGTCTGATAACTGGTAGTAATTGTGATGGCTGTATTAGTGTGTGTTTTCTGTAATTCAGGTAAGGACTGCAGACGATCAATTTCAAATAGTTTCTATTTTTGCCACCAGATGCTATCGTCAACAACACCTAGCCGTGATCTGGGCCTCTAGATTCCACCGCAACCGAACCTGGCCACGAACGTTGGGTCTTAATAGAGCGTTAATCAAATATAACCTACAAATTTAGCTTCACACAGTTGTAGTTAGTGGAAGGTTCTTTTACATAAATCTATGGCATGGGCCCGCTGGCTTTAATTCCCCTCCGAAGAAAGGCATACTGAGGGATTTTGAACGCTCTTAAAAAACAAAATCCGCAGGTTCCAACATCTGAAATTGAAGAGCTCCAATAATAATAATAATAATAATAATAATATGCTACGTTTTACGTTAATTTTTCAAGATGATAAGAAAACATCTAATGCCGAAGGCACTTTTAGAAATAGACGTTTATTTCTCTGTGTAATTCGAGTGCATTTTAAACAATTATTGTATATCTGAAGCGATCATACAATAAGGTATAGTATACTGTACGTATCCTAGCATTTGTTTGGAATAGAAGTGGGGAAACCTCAGAAAACCACTTCCAGGATGGCTGAGGCATGAATTAAACCAGCCTCTTGAGTATCACCTTATGCATTCTTAGAACGACACAAGCTTCCATGCTCACTTCTACCATTGATTATAATCAATGCCTCTAATATAACTAATATAACTTCTAATGAAAAATGAAAATCCACAGCCTGCTTCCAGTCGCCGACCGGGTCAGGAATGGAATGAATGAAGCCCCCATCTAGCAGCGAGGATATGAACTGTGCCGGCTGCCGAGGCCTGACGCACTCCTCTGGGGCAGTGATTAAATGAATGATAGATGAAATGAAATGATAGTGGAGAATGTTGCTGGAATGAAATTTTTGACAGGGAAAACCGGAGTACCCGGAGAAAAACCTGTCTGCCTCCGTTTTGTCCAGCACAGATCTCACATGGCGTGCCCGGGATTTGAACCACGGACCCAGCGGTGAGAGGCCGGCGTGCTGCCGCCTAAGCCACGGAGGCTCATAACTAATATAACTTCTAATATGATAACAAATTAAGTATAACTTCTCAAAATAACCTACCGTGGTCAGTTATATTTCAGCAGCACTGCTTCAGTGCTTACATTCTTAAGTTTACTAAAATAAGTGGAACAGCTAACATAGAGTAGAATTGTTTAAATTTTGTTGTTACTTAGTCTACTCCTCATTTAACAATTTCTTATCACTTGTAAACTGATAAGAACAGACGAGATGATTGCCTAGAAAAAGTCGAGTGCAGACGATATCTTAATTCCGAATTTAGAATTCATAACTTTATTTGTTGTGTGGGAATGCAGCAAATTTTTCCGTTCTAGGCTGGAAAACAGTATTTTCAGCATCTGCAGCTGGAGGGTTATGACATTTGTTTACGTCATTGGGGATAACCCCTTTGCCGACCTCTTCCCAAAGCCTGAGCGGAGTTGAGGAACTCATTTTTGGGTCCCTTGGAACACCGAGTGGAATTAAGGAAAATCGAGGGGAATTGATGTTCGACCTCCAGCCCTCAGACCAAAAAAATGTTTCTTGGTTGAGTCGGTAATAAAATCCGAGCCTTCATGGTGACAGCCACTACGTAATGAGTAAGGTCCCCAATAAAATGATCTTAGGGAGAAACAGGGGCAACTTATGACATCTTCCCCTCCATTGATCCCCCGAATGTGCATCCTTGCCTTGGTTGGTTGGTTCCTTAGTTTAGGGGCTGCGACAACGCCGTCATGTAGCCCCATGTACTTTGGGTGTGTGTAGAATCTGTCTGATAACCGGTGTGAATTGTGATGGCTGTATTAGTGTGTGTTTTCTGTAATTTAAGTAATGACTGCAGACGATCAATTTCAATTAGTTCCTACTTTTGCTACCAAATGCTACCGTCAACGACAACTAGCTGTGAACTTGGCTTCTAGATGCCGCCGGAACTGGCAGGAGGTTGAGTGTACCCCGTTTCAGCCCTTAGACCAAAAGAATACTTATTGGCAAAGTCGGTAATAAAAAGCGAACTTTCGTGGTGACAGCAACTACGTAATGAATCATAGAAAGGACCCCAATTTATTTACCTATTTTATTTATCGTATGGCTGTTAGTGCCGGGAGTGTCCGAAGACATCTTCGGCTCGCCATAGGCTGTAGCTGCTTCAAGCAGACACCCGTAGGGAGAGCTACAAGTTCCGTTCAATTTCAAATAGTTCCAAATTTCGCTACCAGATGTCACTGATACCTAATGGTGAACGTTGGAACTTTGATAGAGCATTCCAACGAAATCTAACCTAGAAATTTAGCTTCACAAAAGTTGAGTCTGTGGAAGGATCTTGATCATCCCATAAATCTATGACATGGGACAGCCGGCTTTACTTCCCCTCCGAAGGAAGGCATAATGAAGGATTGTAACGCTCTTAAAATAATCCGACGACTTCGGTCGGGTTTGAGCCCGCTATCTTGGGCACAGCAGTTCAGCATTCTACCAAGCCGAAGCCACTACGAATGATGAATGATCTTCGGGACAGACTGGGGCAACTTATTACATCTTCCCTTCCATTGAACCCTCGAATGTGCATCCTTGCCTTTAATGGCGTGACTGTTACTTGCTTGTCAGTTATGAGAATCCCTGTTCCCAATCCACACGCAACTGAATTTGTCCAGTAATTAGGGGGCTAGGTGAAGACGCGAGGGACACGCTGATGAATGGGGTGTTAATGACATGGCGACTGAGCCCCGCCCATGTTGTAGCCTCGGATAGTGCAGAAACAATACACGCTCACCGCCTGCCCGTCCAGCTTAGCTTCCATCACTCTTAGTGGCCTGGACATCACAGTATTCTCCAAAACTACACTGGGGAGCTGCAACATGTGTGGAGAACACAGGTTCAAATCCTGGCGCTGACAGCCATCAACAGTGTGGATTTAACTGAGGTTTCTTTTCACGTTTCAATCTAACTTGCTCTGTGTATTTTCAATTTCAATTGCATTTTGTACGTATTTTCAATTTCAATTGCATTTTGTACGTATTTTAACCTCAATTGCATTTTGTACGTATTTTTAACCTCAATTGCATTTTGTACGTATTTTAACCTCAATTGCATTTTGTACGTATTTTAACCTCAATTGCATTTTGTACGTATTTTTAACCTCAATTGCATTTTGTAAGTATTTTAACCTCAATTGCATTTTGTAAGTATTTTAACCTCAATTGCATTTTTTAAGTATTTTTAACCTCAATTGCATTTTGTACGTATTTTCAATCTGTCGCATTTTGTAAGTATTTTAACCTCAATTGCATTTTGTAAGTATTTTAACCTCAATTGCATTTTGTAAGTATTTTAACCTCAATTGCATTTTGTAAGTATTTTACCCTCAATTGCATTTTGTACGTATTTTTAACCTCAATTGCATTTTTTAAGTATTTTTAACCTCAATTGCATTTTGTACGTATTTTCAATCTGTCGCATTTTGTAAGTATTTTAACCTCAATTGCATTTTGTAAGTATTTTAACCTCAATTGCATTTTGTAAGTATTTTAACCTCAATTGCATTTTGTAAGTATTTTAACCTCAATTGCATTTTTTAAGTATTTTGAACCTAAACTCCATTTTGTGCGGTTTTTTTTTTTCAATCTATTCCTTTTGTGAGTATTTTCCTTCTAAATTCCATTTTGTAAGTATTACCACTCTACTTTTTGTGAGTCGTTTCATTCTGGGTTACATTTTGTAAGTATTTTCAGTCTCACTTAATTATCGCTCTGGTTTCCATTTCACTGTCATTTTTGCTATCACCCAGACCATTAGGGGCCGATAACCTAGATGTTAGGCCCCTTAAAACAACAATTATCATAATCATCATCATCATCTTTTCACGTTCACTCAAGGCAAATGCCGGGATAGTAGCTTATTTCAAATTTAGGTGTACCTAACTCAATACAAGATCCATTTAATTAACTTACAGAGATTTATGTTGTTGTTTGAGTCTTCAGTCTTTTGACTGGTTTGATGCAGATTTCCATGACTCCATATCTTGAGTTAATTGTTTCATCTCTACATGCCGTAGCTATCACACCCTGCATCCGAGACAATCAGTTTAACATACAGGGTGTTTATAAAAAACATATGTCCAGAAAAAAGAATGCCTGTTGAGATATGAGTCATTTTACTTGGGTTGTGTATTTACACTTCAGACAATGGACGTCTTCCCACCAGCTACTTCTAATGAACACTCGACTGTCACACACGTTGGTCAAACATCCATCAACACCACCAACCTGGAGCTGTGATGATTTCAGCGGGTCTGTCCGCGGATACCATCTGCACGTTACAAGAGATGCTCCACATGGACCACGATTTCGTACACATGCATTGGCTCTTTCTCACAAGGAATTCCGAACTCGTCCAATCACGCCTGACTGGTCGCGGATGTGCGCACACTCATTGGTCACACGCTCTTGTAATATCTGCACATTGACGATGGGTGTGGCATACACCAATGTCTTTAAATGTTCCCATAGAAAGAAATCCAATGGATTAAGGTCCGTCGAACGGCGTGGCCATGCTACTACCGTTTGCTAATCCATAGCAAAAAAGAAACCATGTCTGCCATTTCCCTTGAGGAATACTCCATCGCATTGTTTACGTCGTCCACGCAGCACGGGACCACCAGTTTGGTGCGGGTACCACACTGCACTGCCAGTACAACCGCATACTATGACTGAACATACAACTCATGCAAAGACCTTCAACGGAAGGACGCTTGCACCACCGAACACAACGCCTCCTCCACGCGGGTAAAATGGTGCATATCTCAACAGGTATTTGTTACCGGAGAGGTGAGGTACCCCCTGATTTCAAGAAGAATGTTATCATCCCTATACCAAAGAAAGTGGGAGCTGACAGATGTGAAGATTACCGTACAATCAGCTTGATTACTCATGCTTCAAAGACCCTGTCTAGAATAATTTACAAGAGGATGGAAAGCCAGATAGAAACGGAGTTGGGTGAAGACCAGTTTGGTCTCAGGAGAAATGTAGAAACAAGGGATGCTGTACTAAGTCTTAGGCTGATTTTGTAAGGTAGAATAAGGAAAGATAAGAGAACGTTCATGGCATTTGTAGACTTAGAAAAGGCTTTTGATAACGTTGATTGGACTAAATTGTTTGACATTCTGAAATCGATTGGAATAAAGTACAGGGATAGGAGGGTGATATACAATCTATACAGAAACCAGACAGCAGTCATTCGAGCTGAAGGACATGAGAGAGAAGCTGGTATTCAGAAAGGTGTAAGCCAAGGCTGCAACTTATCACCCATACTTTTCAATCTTTACATTGGACAAGCAATGATGGAAATTGGAGACAAATTTAAAGTGGGAGTGAAGATTCAAGGAGAAATAATTTCTACTCTGAGATTTGCTGATGACATCGTCATCTTGGCCGACACGCCTGAGGATTTGAATGAGTTTTTGAATAGTATGGACTCAGTCTTGAGGAAAGAATTCATGATGAAAATTAATAAATGTAAAACAAAAATACTGGAATGCAGCCGAAATAAATCAGAAACCTCTATGGACATCAAATTGGCAGGTGAAAAGCTGAATAAGTAGGAGACTTCTGTTACTTAGGAAGCAAAATAACCAGTGATGGACGAAGCAACGAGGATATAAAAAGTAGGTTGGCTCAGGCAAGGAAAGTATTTCTACACAAAAAAGGAATCTGTTGACATCGAATATAGATTTAAGTATTAGGAAGTCATTTTTGAAAGCCTTTGTCTGGAGCGTGGCGCTCTATGGAAGTGAAATTTGGACTATTGGTGCAGCAGAAAAAAGGAGAATTGAAGCATTTGAAATGTGGTGTTACAGGAGAATGATGAAGATCAGATGGATAGATAGGGTTACAAACGAAGAGGTATTAAGACGAGTGGGAGAGGAGAGATGTTTCTGGCGACTGCTAATGAAGAGAAGAGATAGGTTAGTAGGACACATATTAAGACACCCAGGAATAGCAAGCTTAGTGATGAAAGAAAGGGTCGAGGACAAGAACTGTAAGGGTAGACCAAGGTTAGAATATGTTAAACAGATTGCCTTGGATGTAGGGTGTGCTAGCTATGTAGAGATGAAACGATTAGCTCAGGACAGGGAGGGATGGAGAGCTGCATCAAACCAGTTAAAAGACTGAAGACTCAAACAACAACAACAACAACAACGTATGTTTATCGGAACATTTCTTCTCGTTTTGACCAATCCCAAGCCCTGTTGCAATATCGGACACTTTTTTCTAAACACCCTATATAACCTTGGTCGAACCATTCAGTTCTGGTCCTCGGCCCTTTCTTCCATAACTAAGGCCTTGCTGTAGTATCTTCTATATATATAAAGCACAAAGTTTGTCTGTCTGTCTGTCTGTCTGTCTGTCTGTCTGTCTGTCTGTCTGTTATGTATACAAATCTACACCGTTTCACCGATCTGAACCAAAATTTGTATACTTACCCTTTGGAACCCTGCGGGTAACCCTGTCAACATTAAATTTCGGACAGACCACCCCATGCCCTGCATTTAGGCCCTTTTGTCCAAATCTACACCGTTTCACCTATCTGTGCCAAAAGTTGTATATTTAACCTTTGGAACCCTGCGAGTAACACTGTCCACTTAAAATTTCGGACAGACCACCCCATTCCCTGCATTTTGGCCCTTTGGTCCAAATCCACACCGTTTCACCGATCTCAACCAAAATTTGTATATTTACCCTTTGGAACCCTGCGAGTAACACTGTCCACTTAAAATTTCGGACAGACCACCCCATGCCCTGCATTTAGGCCCTTTTGTCCAAATCTACACCGTTTCACCGATCTGTGCCAAAAGTTGTATATTTAACCTTTGGAACCCTGCGAGTAACACTGTCCACTTAAAATTTCGGACAGACCACCCCATTCCCTGCATTTAGGCCCTTTGGTCCTAATCTACACCGTTTCACCGATCAGAACCAAAATTCGTATTCTTACCCTTTTGTACCCTGCGAGTAACACTGCCTGCTTGAAATTGCGGACAGACCACTCCATTCCCTGCATTTAGGCCCTTTGGCCCAAATCTACACCGTTTCACCTATCTCAACCAAAATGTGTATATTTACCCTATGGAACACTGCGACTAACACTGTCTGCTTGAAATTTCGGACAGCCCACGCCATTCCCTGCATTTAGGCCCTGTTTGCACAAATCTACACCGTTTCACCGATCTGAACCAAAATGTGTATACTTACCCTTTGGAACCCTGCAAGTAACACTGTCCACTTGACCTTTCGGACAGACCACCCCATTCTCTGCATTTAGGTCCTTTGGTCCAAATCTACACCGTTTCACCGATCAGAACCAAATTTCGTATTCTTACCCTTTGGTACCCTGCGAGTAACACTGTCTGCTTGAAATTGCGGACAGACCACTCCATTCCCTGCATTTAGGCCCTTTGTCCCAAATCTACACCGTTTCACCGATCTCAACCAAAATTTGTATATTTATCCTTTGGAACACTGCGACTAACACTGTCTGCTTGAAATTGCGGCGAGGCCTCTCCATCCATTGCATTTAGGCTGTTTGGCACAAATCTACACCATTTCACCGATCTGACCCCAATTTTATATACTTAACCGTAGGTACCAGAAAAGTAACACTGTTCACTTTAACTTTCGGACAGATCACACTATTTCCTGCTTTTTGGCCCTTTGGCAGAAAACTACACCGTTCCACCGATCTCTACCAGATTTTACATAATTACCCTTTGGAACTCGACGAGTAACACTGTCCACTCTAAATTTCGTACAGACCACTCCATTCCACGTATTTAGGCCCTTTGGCAAAAATCTACATCGTTCACCGATCGAAAACAAAATGTGTATACTTACCCTTTGGAACCCGATGAGTAACACTGTCTGTCCACTTTAAAATTTGGACAGGCCACTCCATTCCCTGCATGTTGGCCCTTTGGCACAAAACTACACCGTTTCACCGATCTCAACCAGATTTTACATAATTACCGTTTGGAACTCGACGAATAACACTGTCCACTCGAAATTTCGGACAGACCACTCCATTTCCCGCATTAAGGCCCTTTGGTACAAATCTACATCGTTCACCGATCGAAAACAAAGTGTGTATACTTACCCTTTGGAACCCGATGCGTAACACTGTCCACTTGAAATTTCTGACATACACTCCATTACCTGCATTTAGCTCAGGAATTCCTCGGGGTTGCCAGCTTCCTAACTCACCAGTCATGAGCCCTTGAGGGTGTACCAGAAGTGGTGGTCTACACACACCCTGCCTCTTTGAGGGCCTTGAGCAGAACACAGGAGATATTATGAAAAGGAAAAGAAGGCAGACCCCTCGAAGAATGAGGGTATCAGGAAAGATGAGACAAAGCCAATTAAGGCGGGAAATTGAAAGACTCCCTAGCCCTCGGATACCCTAATACAGTCTGGGTCGGAAGAGAACAAGAGTTGACCAAGGGAGGCCGACAGGAAGTAGAAGCGATGCCAGACTCAGCTGGGGTCCCGTGGTCGCCAACCTACGTCCCACATGTTGTGAGACCCTGGGGGGGGGGTCAGTTGTGAGAATAGCTTGCTGATTCATCGCAACCCGCCGTGTTATCTCCTGCTGTCTATGCTGATGCCAGCACAGGGCCGTTGCGAAACAGTGAGTGATTCCCGGTCAATCTAAATAGGACGGGGAACCCCGCACGTGTGTCATCATATTTCGTCATTATCTGAGATCATCTCAGGTTCGTGCAGCTTGGACCTATATTCTTTGTCTTTGCCGAGCAGTACGCTCTTTCACTAGACGCATCGAGTACAGGCCTAAGCCAGAAAATAAAGATGAGACTTTGGAAGACATCAAAGCTAGACGCCTGAATTACCTATATCAGTTTTAAAATAACACCATGTTCGTTTAGTAGTCATTTTTTCATTACATTATTATTATCACCATAAGTGCAAATGACCTAGATGTTACGCGCATCATACCAATAATCACCGCCGCATAAAGTCTTTCTCGACTGTGATTTTTGAAATATTTATTTTTGGTTGGTTGGTTCTTAAGTTTAGGGGCTGCGACAACACGGTCATGTAGCCCCGTGTACTTTGGATGTGTGTAGAATCTGTCTGATAACCGGTGTTAATTGTGATGACTGCATTAGTGTGTGTTATCTGTTTTTTAATTTAAGTACCATCTGCAACTTAGAATTCATCAAATAGTTCGTACTTTTGCCGCCAAGCGCCACCGTCAACGACTACTAGGCCAAGTTCGGAACTTAGCTACTAGACGCCACTGCAGTCGGCTCTTGGCAACGGACGTAGACATCTAAGAGCGTTGTTTACCTATCCAATTTAGCTTCACACAGGTGTAATTAGTGGAAGGTTCTTTAACATGCCATAAATCTGACATGGGACCGCCCGCTTTACTTCCCCTCCGAAGAAAGGCATACTGACGGATTTAACGCTCTTAAAAAATCCGACGGCTTTGGCCGGGTTTGAACCCGCTATCTTGGGCATAGAAGCTCAGCATGCTACCGACTACGCCACCGGTATATTATACGTTGAAGTGTCAATTCAATACCGGTAGTAGTTTCCCTTATCATCCTCATCATAAGAGCAAATGACCTACAGTAGATGTTACGCCCATTACACCATTAATCAACACACACAATAAGTCTTCCTCGCCTGTGAATTTTGAAATATGTATTGTTACGGCTGTGAGTTTGTGTCATCGCTCGCCGCTTGAGTCACAACTGCCCCAGGGGCTGGGCTGTGGCTTGCCTCCTGTATTGCGCGCGCCTTATGCAACAGGGCTACTACAGACAAAGGGATAGTCCAGAAGATTCGTGACTAGACCAGCGGTGGAAACCTCGAGAAGCCGTGGACTCTGGATGGATCTAGAACCATTTATTGAGTCACCGGCCTGCTATATAAGAGTGACCCGTGAAGCAGTTGTGGTTGTGTTTTACGAGCTAGTGCGAGCGATTATCTTGTGCGACAGAAGTGTGGTGACGAAGTGCTGTGCGAGTTACGAAATCCTGTGACATTGTTTCTCCCAGCTTGTGGACAGCGAAATAGCCTGCAGCAAGTGATCGTAAGTAATTGTGGTCGGAGAACATAAATGAGAGGAACAGGTAGTGTCTGTCAAGGCCACCGTACTCATTAGGACGGATTAACTTCTGTGGTCTGTTGCAAGTGAAAGGGGCCAAGAGCGCATAAGGAATAGATTTGAGGAAACTGGAATAAGGCTCCTAATTGCTTGTATTTGCTGACTAGTGTAATTTTCTGGCCGCAATAAAGTTAATTATTTCTTTAAGCTGTAATTGGTGTTGTGCTTTGTACCCCCCACCGTAATCCAGTTAACATAAGTGCCACTAGGGGGTGGCACGTAACAACTGGTGTCAGAAGCCGGATTACGAACTCAAGCACAACACCTGACGGTCCTGGTTTCAAAACCCGAGCAGGTCATTTTCTCTAATTTTCCTGTGAGTGCATGCCCTTTACAAGACAAACAACTAAAATGGAGGAGAAATTGGCAGCATTGCTTGAAAAGTTAAATGACATGGAAACCAAGATGGGGGACGGCCAGAAGAAGATGGAGGACGGCCAGAAGAAGATGGAGGACGGCCAGAAGAAGTTAGCCGAGGACCTAACTGCCAAACTAGAAGACGGCCAGAAGAAGTTAGCCAAGGAGCTAACTACCAAATTAGAAGACGGCCAGAAGAAGCTAGAAGACGGCCAGAAGAAGATGGAAGACGGTCAAAATAAGCTAGCGGAGGACCTGAAGAGGATAGAGGACGGCCAGAAGAAGATGGAAGACGGTCAGAATAAGTTGACACAGGACCTGAAGAAATTAGAACTGGGTCTGCGTGAGGAAGTCACGGCAGTGGAAAAGAAGTTCGACGCCTTACAAGTGGAAGTTGCCGAGCTGCGCCAACGCCCGCTGATGGGGGTGGAGGAGAAATTCAACGTCTTACAAAAGGAAGTTGCCGAGCTGTGCCAACGACCGCTGATGGGGGTGGAGGAGAAATTCAACGCCTTACAAGTGGAAGTTGCCGAGCTGTGCCAACGCCCGCTGATGGGGGTGGAGGAGAAATTCAACGCCTTACAAAAGGAAGTTGCCGAGCTGCGCCAACGCCCACTGACGGGGGTGGAGGAGAAATTCAACGCTCTAAGAGAGGAAGTTGCCGAGCTGCGCCAACGCCCGCCCACCGTTACACCGGGAATATTAGGAACGGGACATAGCAGAGTGACGCCCCCAACCTTCGACGGAAAGGTCCCGTGGAGCACCTACTTACGTCAGTTCGAGGCGGCCTGTTCCATAAATAACTGGAACAGCACAGAAAAGGCTACAGCTCTCATTGTAGCGCTGAGAGGTGACGCCCTTAACGTCCTTCAGGCCATCCCGACTGGATCCCAGGACTACGCTTCCCTGATCGCCCATATGGAGTCCCGATATGGAGATAGCCATCTTCAGCAGGCCTATCAGATGCAGCTCCGGACACGGGTACAGAAGAACGCGGAAACCCTGCAGGAGTTCGAGATGGACATCGCACGCCTCGTAAGGCTCGCCTACCCAACAGCGCCGGCCGACTTTCTGGAGCAGATAGCGACGCAGACTTTCACCGACGGGCTACGGGACTCGGACACTCAACAGGCGCTGCGTCTTGCGCGCAATAAGACCCTGGCAGATGCGCTGAGCCACGCACTTGAGTTCGAGACGGCAAAACAGGCATCCAGAATGCACGCGCGGGTGCGTCAAGTGGACGTCGAGGAACCAGTAAAAACCAACGTGACCAAGCCCCTGGCCGACGAATTAATGGAGGCGCTAAGCCGTTTCTTCGATAGTCGCGGTACCACCAGCAACGACACGGCCGGAAGACAACCGGAGAAGCGGCCCGGAAGAGGACTACCGACCTGCTGGGCCTGCGGTAAGAAAGGCCACCTGAGCAAGGACTGCGGTGATCGCCGCCGCCGAGGGTATCCGACGGGAAATCAGTCATCTGAAGACCGCGCCGCCCAGGGAAACGAGTATTCAGCCTTGGGGGGCAAAGGTTGGCTTGTGACAGTCGTCAAGCCCCGGCAGTCGAAGTGCGTGTGACGAAGTTACGGAGGGACAATAGCAGCCTGATGGTCGACGGAGTCATCAACGGAGTGAGCTGGCCCATGCTGATCGACACGGGAGCATCGAGGACCATCGTCAATCCCACTGTGATCCCGAAGTGGAGAGTGCAACCCACACAAAGGAACCTCCAGCTAATAACCGCGACCGGAGAGACCGCACCGGTACATGGCGAAGCATCACTGGAGTTCGTCATTGGTCGACGGGTGATAAAGCATCCAGTGCTTGTGGCTGACGTATCAAACGAAGTGATCATCGGACTGGACTTCCTGGACCAGAACAACATCATCTTGGACCTGAGTACCAACACTCTGCACTTCGGAGGTGAGGAACTTGCTTTGCAACCAGCACACGAGGCAGTCACCGCACGACGAGTAAGGCTGAGAGAAGACGTCATCGTTCCTGCCAGGACGGAGGTCAGCGCCGCCGTAATTGTCGACGGAACTGCTGAGGGAGTGGCGGTTGTCATCGAGCCAAAATATGAGGACATCCAGACAAAAGGATTGCTAGTTGCCAAGACCCTCATCAACACGACGCCTCGGCCGTACGTCCGCCTGTCCAACCTGAACGACTACGACATTACGGTTCACCGGGACACCAACCTAGGAGTCTGCGAGCCCGTTACCTGGATTGCCCGCATCACCGACACGACGGACGGACACCTGCAGACGGACAACCGAAGAAGACGCACACTGCCAGAAGAACTACAGAAGCTGTACCAAGGATCCCAGGACCATTTAGACGAGGAACAATCACGCCAACTCCAGGACCTGCTACGCGAATTCCAGGACGTCTTCTCCGTGGGAAGCAAAGACTTCGGCAGGACAAGCTTGGTCCAGCACAGAATCGACGTTGGGGACAGCGCACCGATTAGGGCCCCATTCCGACGTGTCCCGCTCGCCAAGCAAGCCGAAGTCGACCGGATGGTTGAAGAGATGAAGGATCAAGGGGTGATCGAGCCATCACATAGTCCTTGGAGTTCTCCGGTCGTGCTTGTGAAGAAGAAGGACGGTTCCACCAGGTTCTGCGTGGACTACAGGCGGGTGAACGATGTCACGAAGAAGGACAGCTACCCTCTACCCCGGATCGACGACACGCTGGACACCATATCAGGGTCGAGATGGTTCTCCACCTTGGATTTGAAGAGTGGCTACTGGCAGGTGGAGGTCCACCCTAAGGACCGCGAGAAAACGGCGTTCTCTGTGGGCAGCGGGCTCTGGCAGTTCACCGTCATGCCATTCGGTCTGTGCAACGCCCCTGCAACCTTCGAAGGGCTAATGGAGTCCATTTTGAGGGGACTACACTGGAAGACCTGCCTGGTATACCTAGACGACGTCATCGTTCTGGGGAGGAGCTTCGAGGAGCACTACAGCAACCTGAAGGAGATCTTGTTGAAGCTACGGGCTGCCCAGCTGAAGTTGAGCCCCAAGAAGTGTCAGCTCTTCCAGAAGCGGGTCCATTACCTTGGGCATATCGTCTCCGAGGAAGGGGTGCGCACCGACCCAGAGAAGACCGCAGCTGTGAGGGAGTGGCCAGTTCCGAAGGACAAGTCGCAACTACGAAGCTTCCTGGGACTCTGCACTTATTATCGTCGCTTCGTGAGAGGATTCGCCGACATCGCCAAACCTTTACATCGACTGACTGAGAAGGACCAACTCTTCACGTGGACAGCAGAATGCCACAATGCCTTCGAGCAACTCAAGCAGGCTCTGTGCACCGCGCCTATTCTGGCCTACCCCAGACCTGGAACAAGGTTCATCGTCGATACCGATGCCAGCGACTTTGGCATAGGGGGAATCCTGTCGCAGGTAGTGGACGGCGAGGAGAGAGTAGTGGCCTACTTCAGCAAGGCCTTGTCAAAGCCAGAAAGGAACTACTGCGTCACCAGGAAGGAGCTGCTCGCCATCGTGAGGACCATTGAACACTTCCACAAGTACCTGTACGGGCAAGAATTTCTCATCAGGACCGACCATGCATCCCTGCGGTGGCTCCTGAACTTCAAGCAGCCCGAGGGTCAACTCGCGCGGTGGTTAGAGAGGCTTCAACAGTATAACTTTGAGATTCAGCACAGGAAAGGCCAACTGCATTCTAACGCCGACGCCCTGTCACGAAGACCGTGCCCAGAAAACTGCACCTTCTGTGCCCGAAGGGAGGGGAACACCGGGATACAGTGCCGAAGGACTACCGTGGAACTTCAAGGGAGCTGGAGCCGCGAATCTTTCACGCGGGCGCAAGCGGAAGATGATGACCTGGGACTGATAGCCGAATGGAAGAGGGCCTGTGTCCCCAGACCCGGGTGGAACATTGTGAGTGACTGCAGCCCAAAGTTTAAGTCCTACTGGGCACAGTGGGACTCGCTGATTGTAAGGGATGGCCTCATCTGCCGTACCTGGGAGAGCACCGACGGAAAGATATCTCGGGAACAAGTCGTCGTTCCAAAGGCTATGACGGAGGAAGTCCTGAAGGAAGTTCATGGAGGATCATCTGGTGGACACCTAGGGATAAAGAAGACCCTGGAGAAGCTGAGAGAGCGGTTCTACTGGATCGGATGCCGAACAGACGTGGAGAACCACTGCGCGAGGTGCCACGATTGCGCAGCCAGCAAGGGCCCAGGACGAAGACGACGGGGTCCACTGAAGACCTACAACGTGGGCGGCCCCATGGAGAGAGTGGCCATCGATGTTGCTGGACCATTCCCGTTAAGCGAGGCAGGTAACCGCTACATATTAGTCGTCAGCGACTACTTTACCAAATGGCCGGAGGCGTATGCGCTCCCTAACCAAGAAGCCGCGACGATTGCAGAGACCCTGGTGAAGGAATTCGTCAGCCGGTACGGAGTACCCCTGGAGCTGCACTCCGACCAAGGGAGGAACTTCGAGTCGCAGGTGTTCCAGAACCTAAGCCAGCTGCTGGGAATCCGGAAGACAAGGACAACGCCACTACACCCTCAGTCCGACGGGATGGTAGAGCGATTCAATCGCACCATCGAGAACCATCTTCGAATAGTCGTCAGCGAGCACCAGAGGGATTGGGACAAACATCTTCCACTATTTCTCCTGGCCTACCGCGCCGCCGTGCATGAAGCCACCGGGTGCACACCAGCCCGGGCCATGTTTGGGAGGGAGCTCCGTCTACCTGTCGATCTTGCCTTTGGCCGACCTGGGAATGATCCGATCCCGGTAAGCCAGTATTGTCAAGAACTGGTCGACCAACTGGAGGACGTGCACGCGTTCGCGAGGAGGAAACTGCGGATCGAGACCGACAGAATGAAGACCCGATACGACCAGCAGACGGATGCCGGCGGATTCCACGAGGACGACCTGGTCTGGCTCTTCAACCCATTACGGAAGAAAGGCCTGTCACCCAAACTGCAGAAGTCCTGGGAGGGCCCGTACCGAGTCGTGAAACGGATCAACGATGTCGTCTACAGGATCCAGCGGAGCCCGAGGGCGAAGATGAAGATCGTGCATCGAGATCGCCTGGCAGCCTACGGAGGGACACAGACGGACCAATGATTGATCGGGACGATCAGCCTTTTTAGGAAGGGGGTGGTGTTACGGCTGTGAGTTTGTGTCATCGCTCGCCGCTTGAGTCACAACTGCCCCAGGGGCTGGGCTGTGGCTTGCCTCCTGTATTGCGCGCGCCTTATGCAACAGGGCTACTACAGACAAAGGGATAGTCCAGAAGATTCGTGACTAGACCAGCGGTGGAAACCTCGAGAAGCCGTGGACTCTGGATGGATCTAGAACCATTTATTGAGTCACCGGCCTGCTATATAAGAGTGACCCGTGAAGCAGTTGTGGTTGTGTTTTACGAGCTAGTGCGAGCGATTATCTTGTGCGACAGAAGTGTGGTGACGAAGTGCTGTGCGAGTTACGAAATCCTGTGACATTGTTTCTCCCAGCTTGTGGACAGCGAAATAGCCTGCAGCAAGTGATCGTAAGTAATTGTGGTCGGAGAACATAAATGAGAGGAACAGGTAGTGTCTGTCAAGGCCACCGTACTCATTAGGACGGATTAACTTCTGTGGTCTGTTGCAAGTGAAAGGGGCCAAGAGCGCATAAGGAATAGATTTGAGGAAACTGGAATAAGGCTCCTAATTGCTTGTATTTGCTGACTAGTGTAATTTTCTGGCCGCAATAAAGTTAATTATTTCTTTAAGCTGTAATTGGTGTTGTGCTTTGTACCCCCCACCGTAATCCAGTTAACATAAGTGCCACTAGGGGGTGGCACGTAACAGTATTTCTATTACGGTAGTTTGTAAGTTTGACGTGTCAATTCAACAGTAGTTTTTATTATCATCCTTATCAAAAGGGCAAATGACCTAGATATTACTCCCTCATTGTCTTTGGGGGCAAATGACTTAGATTTTAAGTCCATTATATTTCTAAGGAGACCTTAAAACATTATCATCATTCCACCGGGCGAAGCCGGGTACTACTGCTAGTTAATTATAAATACACACACTACTGCCGACACCACAGTAACACACGCTATGAGACACCCAAGTACATGGGGCTGAATATCGTGGGCCCCTGAATGAATAACCAAGAACTACTAAACGACGAGAGACGAAAGTTCATAACGAATGCACAGAATAATACTTTAAATATGACCGTAAACAAGATCATATTTTCACGTAAACATGGATGTTTTTCATTTTACTAGAGTGAATATAAAAATGTCCAGGTTCATGCTTGACAATAAAACGAGGACAAAACTCGGACTTTACACATTCCTCGCGCTGTGATTGCAACGCCCGCTTTTGCTATGTTTTTAGGGTTTGTAAAAGACCACAACATATGAAATGTTATTTCATTTCCCATGGCTACACCAACATTATTGATTTTCATATTTTGTACTCAACACCGGGCAAATGGAACTCTCCAGGCATTCGCGCAGCCGACATCGATTGTATTGTTGTCAAACAATTTTAGAGGGGGACATCTTGATCATCAGCCTCGTGTACGTGAGTGTGTACATATAAGAGGTCATTTTCCAGTGTTGCCTATTATTGAATGACTTTTCAGTTGGTCAACACAATTGTGACCAATGATGATGATGATGATGACAATTGTTGTTTTAAGGGACTTAGAATCTAGGTGTTTTTTCTTTCGTGTGACCTCCTCAAAGGCAGAGTGCAGGTCTTTCGTCGACGCCCGTGGGCGACCTGCGCATCGGAATGAGAGCTGAGATGTTTGGATGAAAGTGGACAATGCCGGGGCCTGTCAGAAGGTACCGTCCCAGCATTTGCCTGGAATTGAAAATGGGAAAACACGGAAAACCATTTTAAGGACGGCCGGCGGTGGGGCTCGAACCCACGACTACCGATTCAGCAGAGAGCTTGGCCCCATAGCCTAACGCTGTGCTTTTAGTGAACGTAGCCACCACTGTTGGTAGCACCAAGGTTATCGGCCCCATATGGTTTGGGTGATCATGAAAAAATAAAAATGAACTTTTAAGTAAATCTAACTACAAACTTGCAACTAAAACTAACTACAGCTTAAACACTAGACGAAGAAGAAGAAGAAGAAGGAGAAGGGAAATAAAAGAAAGGGGGAATAAATGCCCTCATCCCTCAAGGAATGAGGAATGAGGGACTTGGAAGGAAGGAGAGCCATGAAAGGCAGATAGGAAAGAGGGAGGGCCCGCCCCAAAGGCAATGAAAAAAGGAGAAAAACCGAGCCCAGCTCAGGAATCCCTCGGGTTTGCAAACTACTAATCTCACCAGTCGTGAGCCCTTGAGGGTGTAGTATGTTCCAAGGTGCACCATAAGTGGTGGGGCTACTTACACCCTGCCTCCTTGAGGGCCTTTTGCAGAAGGCAGGAGATAACATGAAAAGGCTGAGAATGCTGACCCCTCGATGAATGGGGGTATCAGGAGAGATGAGACAGGGGCCAATCAAGGCGGGAAAGTGAAAGACTCTCTAGGCCTCGAATACCCTAATACCGTCAAGCTCGGAAGAGATCAAGAGTTGACCAAGTGTGGTCGACAGGAAAGAAGACGGAGAGGAGCCCGGCACAAGTAAGTGGAAGCAATGCCGGACTCAGCTGGGGTCCCGTGGTCAGCATCCCACGTTCCCCTAGATGTGAGCCCCTGGGGAGTCGGGAATCGATCCCGCAATCATGGGCACAACAGGCGAGAACATTAGCAGCTGCGCCACGCACTCAGCCACGCTCTAGCAAAGACAGCAAATTAACGCAGGCTTTCAGACAGGTTACATAGGCTACACACACACACACACACCCAAAGGCTATGTCGTTAAAGGTAGCATCTTTTTCGTTCCTCATGTAGTTGGTTGGCGCGTTATGGCTCTCCGTGCGTCCCCTGGAGCAACAAGCCTTGTGTGGCACAACACAAAAGCTGGATCGATGTGAGGCCGGAGAACTGGACTCAATGCTTTAATAATGTAAGTCGGAGGGGACTTTTTTCAGACATAAGAGACGTAATGTGGCTTAATTGGAGATGTTATTACAGTAAGGGCACGCCGGCCTCTCACCGCTGGATCCGTGGTTCAAATCCCGGTCACTCCATGTGAGATCTGTGCTGGACAAAACGGAGGCAGACAGGTTTTTCTCCGGGTACTCCGGTTTTCCCTGTCAACATTTCATTCCAGCAACACTCTCCACTATCATTTCATTTCATCTGTCATTCATCTAATCATTGCCCCAGAGGAGTGCGTCAGGCCTCGGCAGCCGGCACAGTTCATATCCTCGCCGCTAGATGGGGGCTTCATTCATTCCATTCCTGACCCAGTCGGAGACTGGAAGCAGGCTGTGGATTTTCATTCATTACAGTAAGGTATCGTAGCTTGTTACCGTAATCCTATTACAAAACTGGGCTCCACCAGATAGCATCCCGTCGCCCTCAGGGAGTGAAGGGTGATATTAGTTGTTGTTGCTTTATTTAATGGCTCGGGACAACTTCGTGCATTTAACACATTGCTTGTGTGCAAACTATCGGATGAGTTACGGCCATTTGTACCAACTCTTTACTAACGATTAGATTTTTTATATTTTTTTTATATTGGGCATTTATACATTGCATGTCAGTTTATATACTCCTGATTTTTTGAAAAAAATTGTTTCACTGAGAGTGTGGCAGTTCTTCTTCTTCTTCTTCTTTCCCTTCGTACTGTGCCCAATCGGTCACGGCAGACTGGCATCGAACTCGGGTCTTATCAGAGAAGACCAGGCACATGATTCTGCCTAGAGTCGAACCATTGATCTCCGAGGGGAAACAGCTACAGGGAACCCGAAGAGCAATGAGATGTATAATGACATATAATAATATAGCATGATTTCACGGCCAGATTGTGAATATCATAGCTGTTTAAGGGAATAATTGTCAGAAATTGCAGTCATATGTACGTTTTCAAAGTATAGAAACGTAAAAGCAGGCCAGCTTGACATTTTACTAATTGCAGCCAGCGAATGGGAGGAGATTCATGGCGCCGGAGGGACTATTTCCGTCTGGTACGCCAAGACAGCTCGAAATTAATGACTCGGGTATTCACCGCTGGACAACGCTTGAGACTGTAGTGGGGATGATTGCCCACGGAAATTAATTGATTGCAGCCAATTGGAGCATTGAAATGGAATAAAATGTACACCCAGGTGAATATATTCTGGGAGAGATAATTTAGGAGAGGTCTTACACCTAAATTAAAGTCTATATCTCTAAATAAGCCTATAAACACCGAACTTACGCTCGAGAGGAGTAATTTGGTGACCAGCCAGAGGGGAATCACCATGGTGGCGTCATGACGCGATGGAATAAGGCAATTAATTGTAATTAATTGGCCGAAGCGATCGCTTGCACGCAAGTGATTATGGGACCTCCACATCTAGATAAACAAGGTGTATACGTCATTTTGAATGGAAATACATTATTTCAAGAAAGGAGTCGCTCTCGTGTGTCCTGTGGACTACATTTTACGAGAAACCTTTATATAGGGGAAGCAGCACAGACCAAGCCAGTTATTCTTCAGTTGTCTTCAAGTTGTTTTGCAGTTCATCGTTAATCTACTCGTAACTAATACGCTGCCAATAGTGCGCGAAATGTTAGAGTATCGACGCTCGAGTGTATATCAAGAACAATGGAAGCACATCATATAGCTTCTTAATGGTAATCTTGAATCGCGTAAGATTTAATCTACAGAAGACATTTATCCATTATTATACGCAAGTGTAGTTTGCTACAGCGTAGCAATAATTTAGGATGGTTTTGGACACTGAATACCAGGAGGTATTGTCATACTTATAAATGACGCAGTATAGTCAGGATCATTACAGTTAAAGGAGCCGAAAGGCATCACAAGTAATCATGACGGAGAGAATGAACAGTATTGAAGGGAACGAGAATCGAACGCACGTACACGCAGATAGACTTTCACGGAGACCAGCGGTTGTCATAGCTTCATCGCATCTCTGAGGTCAGGCGTTAGGAGGAGTCCGACTAAGGATTAACCTGTGAAATAGTGAAAAAGTGCATATAAATTTTGTTATAGTGATTTCAAAAGTATTTATGTGTATTGTGAATAAAATGTGTCGTGTTAAAGTGAGAAAAGCCACTGATAAAAGTATGATTATCGTGTGTGAAAAATGTGATACCATGTGGTATGTGAAATATAACATGATGGCTTAAATCAAGCGTCATGGCAGGCCCGGAGCTGGCATGCTGGAATAATCCAGCGAGAATGAAAAGTGAGTACAAATTTGCAATGTTATTCTAACTAAATAGTTCACCATACAACGAAACATCACTTTAAGAATAAAATGTAACAGTCACTTATTGTACGAGCTTTCACCACTCGTATTTGGTAGAATATGGCTTGGAAGGTGATTTGTTTATGGCCATTCAGGCCGAAATTAGTGATGAATGTAACGGTAACGTTAAATGATAATAATAATAATAATCTGGGGTCGGTAACAGTAAAGTAAAGTAAAGTAATAGGCATTTCTGGCCTAAATAACGTTTAAAGTGTGTCATGTCTAATATAAAGATACTGTATTTTGGTAAACAGTAGGAAAGTAACGTGAAAAATAGCGAGATACGAGAGTTTTTCAGTGTCAAGTGAAGTGTTGAATGAATATTTGATATGGTCAGTTCTTAGGATTGTATTTGAGAACCATTAAAGTAATGTAAGCCAGTAAATTTATACTTGTTTTTGGGAGCTATTTGAAGCTTTGGCTTAAGTGTAATTGCAGAGAGGACGCGGGTGCCTCAATAATTGAGTCATCTATGAGAATTCTTGTTTGAAGCCGCATAGAGCGAGCGAAGTAACGTAGAATCCAGTGATTTACGTCAATAATAGTGCGGGGACCATTCTAGCATAGCTTGCACGTTAGGTGAAAAGTTGGCTAGTCTACGAGTTAGTATCGCCGTAGTGCATACTTCTATTATTCGCAGCGAATTGGACAGAGCCTGTCTGTATCCATCGCTTGCAGGAATAATTGCCACGAGGGAAGCTCTTCGAGACCCCGTGAGCACATGTATAAAATGATCTGCCCTGAGAGGAGAATCATGTTCGTCGTATAGGAAACGCAGATTTCCTTATTATTATGATATGTTGGAGGCAGCTGCTGATGAAGAATCTTGTATTTTCATTATGATGCGCGCCCAAATCCACTTGTATTCACCACAGAACGGCAAGGCTATCACAGGACCCATCCCCAGCCATGAATGTTAATTAAGGAGCCGAGTTGAGCCCATTACACTATGAATATAGGTGTTAAATAATTAGAATGACTCAATTACTTGAGACAATACTCTGGGTCACTCCACTGTACTGCAATTGTAAACAAGGATGACCTTGCTAGCAGATGAGAGGGGTGTGGAAGTAGTCCACTGAGACAGCGGCCATCTTGCGCGGCCAGCTGGAACTAATTTTATTGCCTGCTAGGGAGAGGGGAGGTCGGTCGGCCAGTCCTTTTAAATTAGAGTCATAGTGGGACACTGAAGAATCTCGATATTTCGATATGTAATTAAGATATGATTGTTATGATGATGCCAATTGAATTATATGATGTGTCTCAAAACACATACATTGTCGGATCATTGAAATCGGATAATATTTGGCCCAGTTATTCTCTGAGGAGGAACACTGAACCAAAATATTGTAGGCATCTTTTTAAAGTGCATTTTTGCCCAGGTCACACTAATTTATGCAGACGGGTATGTGATTTCTAAGAACATGACACGTTTGTAACGATAATAATTTCGACCAGACCCAGAAAATCGTTGTATGGTGAAACTATAAACATTTCTATCCATGTGTATTTTGGAAGGGAAAACGTACCACTTTTAAGCGTTTCATATTGATGGGAAGGAGGAAGATGATTCACACGACACAACAACATTTGTTAATTAAGGCATAGAATAATGAATTTATGCTAATGAAAGTAAATGCCCGTAAGAAACGGATTAATGTTTTATTATTACAGAACTAATGTCAATTAATGTGATATGTGACTTTTATGTTGTGATACTCCAGTTTTGTTAAATTGTGTCACATAAAGAACACTATGGAGACTCGTAGAGGTCTGAAGGTATCAATGATAGGATGCTAGAAATAGATTTGAGTGCAGTGTAGCACTAATTAAGAAGAGACTCACAAAATAACCCTGATTTTAATTGTGGGAATTAAATGTAAATTATCCTTTGTTTGTATTTTGTTGTATAGCCATGATTTTATATCAGTAAATGTTTTATTTAGGAATATGTTGTTTCTTTCATGTAGAGTAGTTACCTGGTAGACTCAAATCCTGAGCATGTGGTCGTATGGTGGGCAGGAACGTCCCATACCTCGAAAGACCGTGAGTTAGCTGGGATACGAACACATGTTCCACATGATGACAATTGGGTACAGTACCTTTAGGTGTCGGGACTTTTCAGCCATTTATTAAAGTTTCTTCTGTCGTGCGCCATTCTCTGAACATCACCCAAGGTCTTCCCTCGCTTCCTGATCAGTTCCAAGATGTACTCCTCCCATTCAATCCGTGGCCTTCCTCTTGTTCTTCTTCCTGTAGGTCTGGCTCGCCACACCTTCTTCGCTTTCCTTTCATCCTGAATTCTTTCTAGGTGACCAATTCAGCCCAATCCTCTCCTCTCAATGACATCCATTATTGGCTCCTGCTGAAGCTCATCTCTCACTGTGCCAGTTAAATAGTATTTTACCAGTGGTATTATCCGTGTCGCCTCCGTAGCGTAGCGGTCAGCATGGTTAGCTGCCGCCCCGGAGGTCCTGGGTTCGATTCCAGGCTCTGCCACGAAATTTGAAAAGTGGTATGAGGACTGGAACGGGGTCTACTCAGCCTCGGGTGTTCCAAATGAGTAGAGGGGGTTCGATTCCCACCTCAGCCATCCTCGATGTGGTTTTCCGTGGTTTCCCACTTCGTCTTCGGGCAAATGCCGGAATGGTAACTTCTTCAAGGCCACGGCCGCCTCCTTCCATCTTCCTTGCTTATCCATCCTGACCATCCATTACCTTCCCTCATGAGGCCCCTGTTCGCTTTGCAGGTGAGGCCGCCTGGGCGAGGTGCCAATCACACTTCACCAGTTGTATCCACTCCGATTAGATGTTCCCAGCTCTAGGTCACTACCCGTAGAGGCGGTAGTGGTGAGTTCCCTCGCTGAGTCCGTGGGTTCCACCAACCTGGAGGGTAAACGACTAAGAGAAGAAGAGAGATTATCCGTTCTGAAATCTATGCGATGGTTTTGTTTGGGTAATATGTGCACTAAAGAGTATATAATATTGCCAAAGTATGTGAAATTATTGTATTTTACAATTCCTTCGTCTAGTTTAGTTAATTTTGTTCTATTTCTATTTTTGTTTTATTGGTCATGGCACGAATGTGCACTTTATTACCCGTTGGAATCTGCTATTTGGTAAATAATTTTAAATTCATTATTGGAATTCTCTCTGGATTTCTTAAAATTTGTAAGAGGTTTTTTTTTCAGCCTTTAGACTATTAGTATTTTAAGTAATTATTTTGATAACAACTTTTGATAAGAAAATTTTTGTTATGTAAGTCTTGCTTCTTTTCATATTTGATGATATTACGCTGAAAAAGGTCACAATATGACCCAAACCGGTATTGTGATTAAAGTACAACTATTTATTGACTCAAGGTTTCAAATTACTGAATATTTAACGATTAGTTAGTTAAATCCTATTTAATTTTAAATACGAGAGTTAATGCGTGGTTATCGTCGATGCATTTCACGAGGACATTCGGGTTCGTAATCACATAAATACTCTTTACGGCTCTGGCACATGTGGAGACTCGCTTTCACCGTAGAGATGATGATGATGATGATGATAACTGTTGTTTTAAGGGGCCTAACATCTAGGTTATCGGCCCCTAATGGTGTGGGTGAAAGTGAGAGATGACAATGAAAACTATAACACTAATACTAACTACAAACTTACATACTACAAGAAGAAATGGTAAACAAATAAAGGATAAGGCAAATAAAGGACAGGAAGAAAAGAAATGCCCTCGACCCTCGAAGAATGAGGATTGAGGGACTTGGAAGGAAGGAGAGCCATGAAAGGCGGATAGGAAAGTGAAAGAAGAGAGGGCCGGCCCCAAATTCAGTGGAAAAAGAGGAAAAACGGACCCAGGTCAGGAATCCCTCGGGATCGCTAACTCCCGAACTCACCAGCCGTGAGCCCCTGAGGGTGTAGCACTATCCTGGGTGCACCAGAAGTGGTGGGGCTACATACACCCTGCCTCCTTGAGGGCCTTGAGCAGAAGGCAGGAGATAACACGAAAAGAAAAAGAAGGCAGACCCCTCGCAGAAGGAGGATATCAGGAAAGATGATACAAGGGCCAATTAAGGCGGGAAAGGAAGAGACTCCCTAGGTCTCGGATACCCTAATACCTTCGGGGTCGGAAGAGAACAAGAGTTGACCAAGTGAGGTCGACAGGAAAGAAGTCGGACAGGAGCCCGTCACAAGTAAGTGGAAGCAATGCCGGACTCTGCTGGGGTCCCGTGGTCGCCAACCCACGTCCCACTAGAAGTGAGTCCCTAGGGGTATCACCGTAGAAAAATATGGCCGACAAAACAAGAAGTGTGTAGCACTGATCGTTGTTTGAGATGCTACCTTGAGGTTTTCTGGAACATAATCATAAAGGAAGGGAATGACAGAAGACTTTGTTCATGAGAAAAGCTTAAAATAATATGAACAAAGTATTTGAGAACTAGCAGTTGTGTGTATGCATTGTTTACTTAGCTGAATACGACATTCTCTCCCCGTTGCCTTCGTAGCGTAAGTCGTTTGGTTGCAGACTCGGAGTTCATTTTGTAGAGCTGGAAGGTGTTCGAATCCCGCTTTGGATATGTTTTCTTTCATTTTTGTAGGCTTCTTTCTTAATAGTGACATGTATAATATTTTATCATGTGATTGTCATCAACATATTTTATATCCATATGGATGAAAGGTCGTATGAAACTCGGAAACAAACGAATTCTTTCGACATTGCAAGATGCACGAAGTATAAGGTGCGTTCAAAAAGTAACGATCCGAAGGCATAATTACAGAAACCAGTACCTGTATGTTAGAAGTATTGGCCCTGGCTGTTGAGGCACTTGTCCGACTGTGACACGAGGCGGTGAATGGCTGTCTCATAAAATTCCCTGGGCTGCGATGTGAACCAGTTCCGCACGTACAGCAGGACGTCGGCGTCCGAGGTGAATCGTTGGCCCCGCAGAGCCCTTTTCAGGGGACCAAACATGGCGTAATCACAGGGAGAGAGGTCTGGACTGGATGGAGGGTGGCCGAAAACCTCCCATTTGAATTTCTGCAGGAGTGCCGCGACTGTGTTGGCCGTATGAGGTCCTGCATTGTCGTGGAGCGACCACGGCAGCTATGGCGTTCACTGTCACTCGGCGGTCCTGGGTAATGAGTGCATCAACCAGCTGGACGTTGTCATCGGTAATGCAGAGGGGTGCCCCAGACCAGGCATCATCGGCTAACGACACCCGTCCTTCCCTGAAGCGCTTGTGTCACGCCTTGACCCTTGCAAGGGACATGCAGTGTTTGTCGTACACTTGTGACATTCGGCGATGAATGTCCATTCCCCTTACTCCTTCCGCTGTCAGAAACCGAACAACACCTCTTTGCTCTTCGGTTGACGCCTCCATGTCACTGTTTGCAATGCGACTGGCAGCGTTGGACGATTAATGCATGCTGCTGCTCGCTTTGTATCGTCACGTGACGTGCACGCGTGCCCTCTAGCGACGGGCTGTGACCTTCCACGCTCTGGTCGGACCCACACCTCGTTACACACGCCACGATTAGCCGATGTAGTCACTAGTTTGTGCATTCCAGCCTCCGGCTCGTTACTTTTTGAACGCACCTTATAGAATTCCACTATTTCCTTCCACTTTAACGTTTCTTTAGGGAGAGTCGTCAGATTTGGCCTCTTCGTAATTGCTCGTTAGTGGAAAGTTAAAGTTTTAGTAATGAAATGGTCGTGCAAAGTTAAATGATACATTATGAGATCATTGACGTTGGTGAAAATGATCCTTGCTGTGTGTTCTCGTGATCGGCTGTGATGCACAGCGATAACGGCCTCGTCTGATCTATCCAAGGTTACGGGATCGAATCCTGGTGCTGTCAGTTCATATTGTTTTCAATGCGATAACCTCATAAATACTGTATATATATATAGAGAGAAAGAGATTACCAGAACCCCTGCAATTATACAATTTAACCCCTCAGGCATTTCTAAAGCTTTAGCAAGCATAGAGATGTCAACCCTCCTCTCACAGCATTAAGAACTGTGAATTATTTTTAGTATTATTATTATTATAACTGGCGTAGCTACGCAAGGACACCAAGAAATGTCTCGTGCGAAAAAAAAATAGATCTGGATAGTCACGGATGAAAAATGGTCGAGGACAAGTGTCCTAGTAGCCTATACGGTCCTAGACTGAAGTAATGGGTTAAACGGTTCCAGAAATCACGGGGGAATTTTTAGTTGGCAGTCTGCCACTCAGTAGTCCGACACTATGTGTGTACATGTATTTGTCCTCCTCCGTAAAAAAAAGAGAAAAGATATATTACTATTATTATTATTAGTTCCTCCTGAAAACCCCCACTGCACGCGCTGCTTTCTGTGCAACACCATGGCCATGGAGCTTTGAACCCCTCGTGCTTGACCCGGGATCTCGTCCCCTAGGGGCAACACGCGCCCATCTGGCGGAAATGAGCCGAGCTAGCGACACGGAGGGATAAGGGAATTAAAATGAATTATTTAACTGTGTGAACAAACGGTTCTTTGTAGCAGAACTGTCATCTTCTGTAACGCTGTCCAGTGGTATTTCAAAATAGATTTTGTTTGAAGAAGAGCCTTTAAGACACTTTTGTGTGCTCAGCAGAGTAACAACGTGCGATAGCTGCAAATATTACGAAGGTCATAGGTTCTATTTTATGTGCTGTTGGAGCCCTTTTCAGTGTGAATTTCCCACGTTCTTTTTTTCGTACTCCCTCCAAGCAAATGCCAAAATAATATTGTGTATTCAGTCTCGTGGCACCTCTCCTGCCTAACGTATCAGGCCCTAATGGAGGCAGGTGTGTAATAGCCTATCAATAGTGCTACTCCCTCAACGGATTATGGCTGGAGAATTCAAGAATTTATGACCGCGAGGGATTTCTGAGCTGTCTCGTTTTATCCCTCTTCCCTTAAGTTGGTGAACTCCTCCTCTTTTATTTCCCTATCTGCCTTTCATTGCTCTACTTCCTTCCAAGTCTCTCAACCCTCGTTTTCCAAGAGTTGAGGGCATTACTATTCCCTCTCTTATTTATTTATTTATTTATTTATTTATTTTAAGACAGTAGTTAGTAATAGAAGTAAACCTTGTAGTGGTTTTCATTTCATTCCCACATATAATTAGGGGTAGATTAGTTGAAACTGAAAGGCAAAACAGTTTCAAATGAAAATTTGTGTCTATAATTCCTTTATTGCAACCAAATAGCCCTAAAAAGAAAGGCAAAATGCACTAAAATTGCACGCCTGCACCTTGGTTTGCAAAATCTTTAATTGATTTTGTTGTTTTGCTGCAGAGTTCTAAATGGTAGCGATCACACGTATGTCTACATAGCTGGCATTAACACGCCTCTGTTGGTTCATGGTAAGATGTGTTGGTATAAATCACATAATGATAATAATAATATCGTATGGCCTCGGATGCTGGGTGCAAGCTTTGTTATTTGACGCTCAGAGGGCAGCTTGCATGTCGAATTGTTTGGTTCCTTGGAGCGCTATGAAAGTCAAGGCGGTTAGACACTATAGGGCTTACTAGTAGAGAAATGAGGAACATTGTTTTGGCGGAAAATCCCGAGATTAATTTTGCCATTATGAACACGACCTACTGAATTCAAATGTGTTCTTTAACAATCCAACAACGTATGAAATGCTTGCCGTGATTTTTTGTTCACCTTTCCAAAAAACTTACCACGGCCAGGAGCGAACCTGCAAGCTTGGGGGGTTGGTAGTCCGACACGATAACCACTCACCCTCCGTGTCAAGCTAATCATATGATGAAAACCATATACTGCCAGTCTTGTAAGCACGTGCCTCATCTCGAAGTTGGATATTGTCCACGTCCGGTCTATTATGGCTCCAGTTCCATAGAATTCTGGAGGTATATATTCTTTTCGTTTGTTTAATAATGTTAGAAGTTTTTCGGAGGCTCTAGTGTGAGGTACAGGGAATAATATTTTATCAATGAGAATGAATTACGTGCGAGGAGGTAGACGAGTCGCGATCTTGTGGTGTAGAAGTTTAATTCATAGGTCCGTTCAACCTTTAAATCCTTACATGATCTGAGTTCAAACCGGTCTTGGACACTCCGATCACACTTTTTATTAACAGAGATTTTACTCTTTCTAGTGCGGATAAGTTCGTTTCAGTGAAATATGACCATATGATGTCCATCCCATACGTTAGTACAGGCATGATTATAGATCTGAATAGCTCTGAAAGAAGACGAAACTAGCAGATCAGTGCCTGATTCTAGTTTGCTTATAACTAGGGCCCGGATGTTGATGACATGCCATCTTTTTACTGAGCTGTCTTCAAATATGTTATTTTTATTTTGCATCTTTTTGTATTTTTGCTATTTTTCTATTTTAAGAGCATTTTTTAAAGTTTGGTAGAATTTTTTGGCTATATTTTAGAGAAATCGGCCTTTTAAGGTCATTTTCTTCCAGTTTAGTCATGTCACAGCTTTATATGAGAGAGTTACGTCTCTCAGAGTTAAGAAGAAGCTAGTAGCTGATTCAAGATATTTTAAAATATTGAAATAAAATATTTCAGTATTGCTATTAATAGAAAAATATATATCTTGGACAAAAAAGCCTCCGTGGCTTAGGCGGCAGCACGCTGGCCTCTCACCGCTGGGTCCGTGGTTCAAATCCCGGTCACTCCATGTGAGATCTGTGCTGGACAAAACGGAGGCAGACAGGTTTTTCTCCGGGTACTCCGGTTTTCCCTGTCAAAATTTCATTCCAGCAACACTCTCCACTATCATTTCATTTCATCTGTCATTCATTTAATCATTGCCCCAGAGGAGTGCGTCAGGCCTCGGCAGCCGGCACAGTTCATATCCTCGCCGCTAGATTGGGGCTTCATTCATTCCATTCCTGACCCGATCGGAGACTGGAAGCAGGCTGTGGATTTTCATTTACATATCTTGGACACAGTAGAAGGATAGCGTTTTCGTCGCAAACCAGTTATTAGCGGAATGGAATGTTACCTGCTCTGTTGACCAAGAACAGCAGTGGCGGGGTAGAAAGGGGAAGGGGTCTATATTCTTGTCTCAGTCCGCATAGTTCACGGCGAGAGAATTATCGTTCCTTGCCGCTTTCTCCATTTTATAGTGCATTTTTTCGAATTTTTAGGTCATTTACTTACTACAGTCATTTTTGAAAATTTTAAGTTCATTTTTTAATCTTTCTTACGGCATCAACATCCTGGCCCTAGGCCCTACTTATAACTGACATCACGCATTCTTTCCATGTGCCGTATATACAATTTTCACTGCCATAAAACATTAATTATCAGCTTTGCAAGTTGGTATGCATACTCTGCGCATCCACAATTACTGTAAATGCAACTCGTCGCGTATGGCACACACACACACACATGTATTAAATTATTAACTCACTTTCAAATGGGGAAAGAAAGGCTTCGTATTTACTTTTTTATGAATGTCAACCCACACAGTTTCACGCTTCACGTGTCTTTTTTTCACGCTATAAATTCTGGAATACTTCTCCCCTCCCCCTCTTCATTCTCTGCACCACTAATCTGATGCTGTAGCAGAAGCAACCACTACGCCAAGCTTGCCATACACATTTTTAAAACCTACTGTTTCTCCGCTCGCCTTTAAATCTTGGCATGTCTGTGTGCTTAGTTAGAAGGGATGATAAATTTTGCATAAGGGTGGTCGGCCAGGATAAAGTGAACGGGTGCACGGAGGGAGATGAGTAGATATTTTAAAACTCGAGATGTGTTTTTCTTTCTTTTTTATACTTCAAGCAGGGGTGAAAAAAATTGAGTACTGTTAGAAAATAATTACCTCCACAAATGTTGTATATGATGCAGTTAAGATACTGGAGTCTAACATTTTGTTGTTTTGTTGGTGGTGGTGTTCTTGTTCTATTTCTTCTTGTTGTTGTTGTTGTTGGTTTTGATACTATTATTAGCTTGACATCGTGGTCATGTGTTTACTAGTGTTTGCGTTGAATCTGACTTATAACCTATGTCAATGTGATAACAGTAATAATGTGTGTGTTTGGAATTGTTTAGTTTCGTTTTGTTTTTTGTTCGTTGTTTATTGATTTTTGTTTTCTTTGCTTTTTTGTTTGTTTTTTGGTTTGATTTTTTTTAATTTATTTGATTTTTTGTTTTTCTTGTATTTTTGTTTTCTTTATTTGTGTTTTTTGTTTGTTTTTTGTTTGTTTTTATTTCTGTTTTCTCTTTTCAGTTTGTGTTTCATGTTTCGTTTTTCTTTTTGGCGTTTATTTTGTGTTTAGATTTGTTTTGTTGTTTCGTTTGAGGGGCTTGGATATCGTTGTCACATAGCCCCGTGTACTTGAGTGAGTGTGGAATTTTATATGATAACCTGTGTTATTGTGGTGGCTGTAATACTGTATGTATTTGTAATTCAGATGAGGATTGGGAAGGAAGCTAACGTGGCCTTAAGTTAGGAAACATCCCTACATTCACTTGGAGTAGAAATAGGGAAACCACGGGAAACCACTTCCAAGATGGCGGAAACGGGAATCGAACCTACCTCTTCTCAGTTTTGCCTCACGAGGCTGAGTTGACACCGTTCCAGCCCTCAGACCAGAATTACATTTCTTGATAGAGCCGGGAATACAACCCGAACCTCCGGATTACAGCGGAAAACGTTTGCCACTATACCAGAAGGTTGACAGTGTGTGTGTTAAAAATTAGGTCTAAGATTTGCGCAGGAGGTGAATTTTCCCTTAATTTTAGGTACCATCCCGGCATTTGCCTGGAGTAGAAGTGGGAAACCACGGAAAACTACTTCCACGATGGCGGAAGTGGGAATCGAACCCACCTTTTCTCAGTTTTGCCTCAGGAGGCTGAGTGGACACCTTTCCAGCCCTCAGACCAGAATTAAATTTCTTGGCAGAGCCGACAATCGAATCCGGACCTCCGCGGTGACAGCCAAGACAATTACATTTAATGTACAGTACTGATTAGCTGACCTCCCAGGGGATCACATTTAGTGGGACGTGGGTTGGCGACCACAGAACACCAGCTGAGTCCGGCATTGCATCTACTTACTTGTGCCGGGCTCCTCTCCGTCTTCTTTCCTGTAGACATCTCTTGGTCAACTCTTGTTCCGTTCCGACTCCGACGGTATTAGGATATCCGAGGCTTAGGCAACCTCTTCCCATCCCGCCTTAATTGGCCCTTGTCTCATAATTCCTGATACCTTCCTTCTGCGAGGGGTCTGCCTTCTTTTTCTTTTCATGTTATCTCCTGTCTTCTGCTCCAGGCCCACAAGGAGGCAGGATGTATGAAGCTCCACCACTAATGGTGCACCCGGGATAGTGCTACACCCTCAGAGGCTCATGGGGGTTTCCTGAGCTGGGTCCGTTATTTCACCCTTTTTCCACTGACTTAGGGGCGGACCCTCACCTCTTTCCCTTTCCTATCTGCCTTTCATGGCTCTCCTTCCTTCCAAGTCCCTCAATCCTCATTCTTCGAGGGTTGAGGACATTTCTTTTCTTCCTGCCCGTTATTTGCCTTATCCTTTCTTTGTGTACCATTTCTTCTTCTAGTATGAAAGTCTGTAACTAGTATTAGTTAGAGTTTTCATTCTCATCTCATCTTTCACTATCACCCAGTGAGCGATTTAACGCGCGTGGCTATCCCGTGGGATCAAAATGTTATCAGACTCGGTCATTACACATATGCAGTTCAATCTAAAGAATGGTGGAGAATGAGTGACCAATCCTAGGGGCTGATGATCGAGATTACCCCGCGAGGAATGGCGCATTGGTGTCTTTGAGCCGAGACTTAAATAATGCTCAATATTTTCGTTTTGGTCACCCCTTATTTCCTGTCGCTTACTCTACCTTCCTTCCTATCCTTGAACTTCACCCTGCAAAAGAAATATGTCCATAGCTTTTTGAATACTCAAGTTATTTCTATATTAATACGGTCGGGTCAGATTTACCCATTGCGCCAGTCCTCGCGTGACAATTTCCGGTTTACGTTAGTCGGGACAATCTGTATAGAATAAGGGGACAAATCCAAATATTTTGGTGCAGCACAATCACATATCTCACGTTCATGGTCTAGGGACACCTTGGTCATCAGCTCCTTTGTTCGAAAAATCAAAATGACTTCTTTGCCGCCACAATCAAGGCCACTTATACTGTTACGAAAATTCCATCTATGTTAATTTTGAAAAATATAATTAAACCTCATTTTATATTTGGGTTGGTTGGTTCCTTAGTTTAGGGGCTGCGAGAACGCGGTCATGTAGCCCCGTGTACTTTGGGTGTGTGTAGAATCTGTCTGATAAACGGTGTTGAATGTGATGGCTATATTAGTGTGTGTTATCTGTTTTTATTCAAGGAAGGACTGAGGACATTCAATTTTCAAGTAGTTCCTACTTTTGCTGCCAAACGGCACCGTCAACGACAACTAGTTCTGAACTTGGTACTAGATGCCACCGCAGTCGCCTCCTGGCGATGAACTTTGGAACCTAAGACCGTTAGTCAAATCTAACGTATAATTTAGCTTCACACAAGTGTAATTTGAGTAAGGTTCTTTTATATGCCATAGATCTATGACATGGGACCGCCGGATTTACTTCCCCTCCGAAGGAAGGCATACTGAGGGATTTTCAACGGTCTTAAAAATGCGACGACGTCGGCTGGGTTTGACCACACGACCTTAGGGATAGAAGCTCAGCATGCTACGAACTACGCCACCGAGGCTGCCAAAAATAAATCAAACCATTGCCTTCTAGAATAGTTCATAGGAAGACACCAGGTGTAAAATTACTTCATTAAAATCCGTACGACCACGACAAGAAGGGAGTGGCACACTATGGGTCAAAATGACCCAGCACCAGTCCTCATGGTATATTTTTAGCCAACTTTTCACATTTTGCAAAAATGAGGAACAAGTAGACTTATGAGATCGGGCAAATGTGTGTCTGTCTGTCTGTCCTTCTGTCTGTCTGTCTGGCTGTGTGTGTGTGTGTGTGTGTGTCCCCCCCCCCTATCAACTCCTAAACGGCTGCAGCAATCGAAACAAAATTTGGTAGGAGTAAAGATCTATACCTGAATATCTCACGGCCATATTTGAAAATGACGTCAGTGCTACAAACTGCTGAAAAATCACAGTTGAAATTTGAGCTCAATGTTGGATATCTTGGAAGGTATGAATGGGAGCTATTTCAAAATTGGCACACGCATAGATAATAATATTGCAGTTCAATTTCCAGGAGGCCATACATGGCAGTGTTGCCAAAATGATTCTAAGCCTGCTGAGAGGTACAACTTTAAATACATGTAACTTCTATACTATAATTTGGATTTCAACCAAATTTCGTGTGTGCTATGTGTACCATAACAGATATGACTTTGCCGACTCATGAGAGTAACCAGGGCTGCCAACTATTAATAAATACTGTCCCTATTTCCGTTACCCTAATATCAATATATCAGAAAGTATGCAAGCCAATAGCTCTAAACTTTGCACACGTATAGTACCTGGCATTCTAGATGAATTTGGAGTAACTAATATAGGCCTACGCCAGTGCTGCCAACATGATTCTAAGCCTGCTGATAGGTCCAATTTTAAAATGCATGTAACTTCTATACTAACTAATGGATTTCGTTCAAAATTGACACAACAATAGATCATATTATTTCAGATTATTTCTGACCAATACATGTATGTCATTGTTGCCAACATGATTTTACGCGCGCTGTTAGATCCAATGTTTAACTGCATGCAACGTCAATGCTATCCATTGGACTTCAACCAAATTTTGTATTCTGTACCTTTAAGATGGAACTAAGAATATATTCAGTCACCAGGGCTGCCAACTGTAGTTTTCTATTAGGCTACATTATGCCAGATATAGCCTACAGTATTTCGAACTAATTAGAAATTTCGATATTACCAACTTAATTTCGTCATTATTCTAGATAGATCCATATAGATTAATCATTGGCATGAATCTTAAATTTTAAGAAAAGTAGGCTCTTTAGTTCGTCACGGAACTTCTTATTTTATATTGGGTTGGTTGGTTGCTCAGTTTAGAGGCTGCGACAAAGCGGTTATGTAGCCCCGTGTACTTTGGGTGTGTGTAGAATCTTTCTGATAACCGGTGTTGAATGGATGGCTGTATTAGTGAGTGTTATCTGTTTTTAATTCAAGTAAGGACTGTAGACATTCAATTTTCAAGTAGTTTCTACTTTTGCTGCCAAACGGCACCGTCAACGACAACTAGTTCTGAACTTGGTTACTAGATGTCAAAACAGTCGGCTCCTGGCGACGAACGTTGGAACCTAAGAGCGTTAGTCAAATCTAACGTATAATTTAGCTTCACACAAGTGTAATTAGTGTAAGGTTCTTTTTACTTCCCCTCCGAAGGAAGGCATAAGGAGGGATTTTTTTAACGAGCTTGGGCATAGAAGCTCAGCATGCTAACAACTACGCCATCGAAGCTGCCAACACTAAATCATACCATTGCCTTCTAGAATAGTTCATAGGAAGACACCATGTGTAAAATTACTTCAATAAAATCCGTACGACTACGACAAAACGGGAGGGACACACTATGGGTGAAAATGACCCGGATCCTGTCCTCGTGATATATTTTTTCACACCAGTTCTTCAGGGTTCAAAGAACAGCAGTGACCAAACGTGGTTTCTAGCACAATGCGCCATGGGTCATAGTTGAGCTGCAGTGCCTGTGTTTGACAGACTCCATGGTTAGGTATTGACAAGCCATCAGACTGCAGTGCATGTCTTCCAGGCAGCAACCAGAGGGGAGAGAGTTTGCTCACTCATTCATGTTCCTGTCAGCCAATGTCCTCAATGTATATTGCAATTAGGGCTCGTACATTTAATCGATACAACTCAGTTATCCAATAATCGAAACAGGAAAATCGGTTATGATGATGATAATTGTTGATTTAATGGGCCTAACATCTAGGTTATCGGCCCCTAATGGTCTGGGTGATAGCGAAAATGGCAATGAAATGGGAACTGAAAATACTTACAAAATGGAACTCAGATTGAAATGACTCACACAATGACTTACAAAAGGTACTGGTAATTTAGAAGGAAAATACTCACAAAAGGAATTTAGATTGAAAAATTACTCACAAAAAGTCGTTTTGGTTCAAAATACTTACAAATCTAATTTAGATTCAAAATACTCACAAAATGCAGATTGAAAATACTTACGAAATATGATTGAGGTTCAAAATACTCACAAAATGTAATTTCGAGACACGGGGAACCAATTCATAAAAACAGGGCGGGAGTCTTAAAGAGAAATGGATCTATAATGAAAAGAAAAAAAGGCTGATCCCTAGAAAAACGAGGGATCAGGAAAGATGAGACGACGGCCAATTAAGGCAGGAAGGGAAGAGACTCCCTAGGCCTCAGATACCCTAATACAGTCGGAGCGGAAGAGAACAAGAGATGACCAAGGGAGGCCGACAGGAAAGTTAACGGAGAGGAGACAGGCACAAGTAAGTGGAAGAAATGCCGAACACAGCTGGGGCCCCATGGTCACCATCGATTAATCGATGGACTTCGCTCATTTCACTCACAGAAGCAAAACAGACATTTAATGAATTAAAAGGTGCGTTCAAGAAGTAACGAGCCGGAGGTTGGAATGCGCAAACCGGTGACTAGATCGGCTAATCGTGGCGTGTGTAACGAGGTGTGGTTCCGTCCAGAGCGTGGAAGGTCACAGCCCGTTGCTAGAGGGCACGCGTGCACGTCACGTGATGATATAAAGCGAGCAGCAGCATGCACCAATCGTCCAACGCTGCCAGTCGCATTGCAAACAGTGACATGGAGGCGTCGACCGAAGAGCAAAGAGGTGTTGTTCGGTTTCTGACAGCGGAAGGAGTAGGGGGAACGGACATTCATCGCCGAATGTCACAAGTGTACGGCGAACACTGCATGTCCCTTGTGGGGGTCAAGGTGTGGCACAAGTGCTTCAGGGAAGGACGGGTGTCGTTAGCCGATGATGCCCGGTCTGGGGCACCCCCCTGCATTACCGATGACAACGTCCAGCTGGTTGATGCACTCATTACCCAGGACCGCCGAGTGACAGTGAACGCCATAGCCGCCGTAGTCGCTCCACGATAATGCACGACCTCATACGGCCAACACAGTCGCGGCACTCCTGCAGAAATTCAAATGGGAGGTTCTCGGCCACCCTCCATACAGTCCAGATCTCTCTCCCTGTGATTACGCCATGTTTGGTCCCCTGAAAAGGGCTCTGTGGGGCCAACGATTCACCTCGGACGCGGACGTCCAGCTGTACGTGCGAACTGGTTCATATCGCAGTCCAGGGAATTTTATGAGACAGCCATTCACCGCCACGTGTCACAGTGGAACAAGTGCCTCAACAGCCAGGGCCAATACTTCTAACATACAGGTACTGGTTTCTGTAATTATGCCTGCGGCTCGTTACTTTTTGAACGCACCTTATAGTTTTATAATGTCCATATGAGTGTCTTAATTACCATTATAGGCGAGTTACATACGACAGTTTATGTTCGACGATAATTATAACTTTATTATATATTTTAACATAAATAT